>CM056052.1:206047295-206399795 GCA_029574335.1 Rana kukunoris
TTACCTCATCCTTCGATTTTGTTTTAAATGTCCTTATTTCTTCTGAGAAATCCTCACTTCCTGTTCTTCTGTCTGTAACTACACACAGTAATGCAAGGCTTTCTCCCTGGTGTGGAGAAAACCTCTTGAGGGCGGAGGAGGGGAGCAGGAGAGTCAGGACGCCCACTAACACACAGCTCCTTTCTCTATCTGCAAAGTAGAGAGTGTCCTGACACTCCTGCTCGCCCCCTCAAGAGGCTTTCTCCAAACCAGGGAGAAAGCTTTGCATGACCTATCGGTTAGATGTCCATCAGTTAAATTTTAAAGCAAGTTGGCTTTTTTTTAACCGAAGGTTAAATAACCCATGGGGCCTACACACGATTGTTTTTGACTGATTAAAACGGTCCATCAGACCGCTGTCCTCTGGTTAACCTATCGTGTGTACGCGGCCTTAAGCATCCTGAGCCCATTCATATTTGGGGTCTCTTCTCAGCCAAAGGAGTGGGCTCACTCACAAGAACACAACCATGAATGTAGATTGGTACAAAAACATCTTCAGAGAGCAACTTCTCCCAACCATCCAAAAACAGTTTGGCGAAGAACAATGCCATGTCCAGCTTGATGGAGCACCTTGCCATAAGGCAAAAGTCAAAACTAAGTGGCTTAGGGAACAAAAAATCAACATTTTTGGTCCATGGTCAGGAAAACTCCCCATACCTTAATCCCATTGAGAACAATCCTCAAGAGGCGGATAAAAAAAAAAAACAAATTCTGACAAACTCCAAGCATTCATTATGCAAGAATGGGCTGCCATCAGACAGGATGTGGCCCAAAAGTTGATTTACAGCATGTTTAACAGATTATCGCTAAAGGAGGTTTTATAACGTTTCATTGGAATTTTTTTAAATATGCCGTAAATAGCTAAATTGTCCCTAGAGCCACAGAAGTTATATGACAAGTTAGTTTATGGACTTCCGTCCAGAAAGAGTGCAGTAGTGGGCAGTGACAGAAAACATTGAGCAAAGTTCAACCTGGAATCTTCAGCAAATATTCAAGATGTGTAGGTGAAGAAATGTTGATTAGCGAGATAACAATTTGTAGCCTTGTCATTGAAAGCAATTAGCAATAGAGGAATTGTGTGGAAAAATAAATATCTCTAGCGATTTGGATTCCCATTTGTGAATATAGGGACAAAACCCTCTGGAAGGGCATAGAGAATCTCGGAAGCTTTAAACTTTATTTTTCTATGGCTCGTCTTAGTGTTGCACATCACCGCATTCTAGACGGTCGGAATTTGGTGTGACTGTGTGTATGCAAGACAAGTTTGAGTCAAAATTCAGTCAGAAAAAAATCCATGGTTTTCTTGTCGGAATTTCCAATCATGTGTACGCGGTATAAGAGTCGAGATAGCAGTTTCAGGGTGGGAAATAAAAGGAAGAAATTGTTCCATTATTCAATTGTTTTATGTTACATGTGAGATGCTGAAAGGCCTTGGATGAAAGCAAAGAGTTCACCCTGATCATTAACAGAAGTGGTTCCATAGTTGAATTACAATCACAATTACAGTGATGCCGCGTACACACGATCGGTTCGTCTGATGAAAACGGTCTGATGGACCGTTTTCATCAGACGAACCGATCGTGTGTGGGCCCCATTGGTTTTTTATCCATCGGTGAAAAAAATAGGAACTTGTTTTAAAATTATCTAATGGTTAAAAAACCAATAGAAAAAAACGATCGTCTGTGGGCACGTCCATCTGTTAAAAATCCACGCATGCTCAGAATCAAGTTGACGCATGCTCGGAAGCATTGAACTTCTTTTTACTCAGCACATCGCCGTGTTTTACGTCACCGCATTCTGACACAATCAGGTTTTTAACTGATGTGTGTAGGCAAGACTGATGAAAGTCAGCTTCATCGGATATCTGATGAAAAAATCCATCAGACTGTTTTCATCGGATGAACAGATCGTGTGTACAGGGCATTAGGATGGGGGGGGGCATACCTGACACATACCATTGAACAGGGTAAAGTAATCTGAATGAATCTCGTTGGGTCAAACTACCATATGGGGGTGGAGTACAGAACTGAAATCTAAGCCATCAGGTGGGTCCCCAGGCTGAAATGCATCAGAGTGGATTTTAGAAATTGCCAACCCACCAAGTATAAGGCATTTTCAGCATTATCTATAGAAGAGTGCACAAAGAAAAAAAGGGGGGACAGCAGCAGAGAGAAATCCACTGTGCACTTCCCGGCACCAAGGACAGGTATTACTTAGACTAAGAGTTGGATAAATCCAAGGAGTAGACCAACCATATATAGTATATAAATATAAAAATTGAAAATAATAAAAAATAACATATACAAATCTCAAGATATAAAATCTCCACTGAGAGCAATCAAGCAATATATGTTACTATGAGCAGCTGTTTAACCACTTAAGGACCGCCGCATGTACATTTACGTCGGCACAATGGCACCGACAGGCACATCAACGTATATATAAGTTGGTGCCTTGGGGGGGATCGGGGGTCCGATTGGACCCCCCCCCCCGTACATGCGGAGGTCCGCGCGGCTGCAGGAGCGATCCGACAAGAGGGGGCGGCTATCCGTTTTCACCCGCCCCCTCCGGATCGCTCTCAGCCAATGCGCGCGCCCCCCCGCCCTGTCACTTCCTCCTCCTGTGTAAACACAGGAAGGAGGAAGCTATCTGATCTCTCCCTCGGCGTTTGTTTCAAGCGCCGCTGAGGAGAGATCACAACACAGCAAGTAAGTCTGCACCAACAGCACACTTACACACAGACACAAACACATTTAACCCCCGCGATCGCCCCCCCCTCCCCCCTGTCACAGTGTACATGTATGATTACTGTATTTAGTGTCAGTGTGACAGACAGTGTGACAGTCAGTTAGTGCTAGTGTCAGGGTAGCCCCCCCACCCCCCCCAATAAAGTTTTAACCCCTTGATCACTGCCCTAGTTAACCCTTTCACTCCCTATTGCCAGCATCACTAAGCGATCATTTTTCTGATCGCTGTATTAGTGTCGCTGTTCCCGCTAGGTAGCTAATTTTTTTAATGCGATTTTTTTTTTTTACTAAAGACATGTGGCTAAATACATTTTGGCCTAAATGTTTGACTAAAATTTAGTTTATTGGTTTTTTATTATAACAAAAAGTAAAAAATATTGATTTTTTTTCAAAAATGTCGCTCTATTTTTGTATATAGCGCAAAAAATAAAAATCGCACAGGCGATCAAATACCACCAAAAGAAAGCTCTATTTGTGGGAAAAAAAGGACGCGAATTTTGTTTGGAAGCCACGTCGCACGACCGCGCAATTGTCTGTTAAAGCGACGCAGTGCCGAATCGCAAAAACCCCTTGGGTCATTTGCCAGCGTATTGGTCTGGGTCTTAAGTGGTTAAAATAAGATAAATAAATTCATCTATTCAAAGTATAAAACAAAATATCAAAAAAATTAACCACTAAAATAAAGCTGATTAAAAAATTATAAAACAGCGCATAAAGAGTCCAATGTAGATTAAAGTGTTAGATAAGGTCCATAGATCAGTAAGTGAAGCTGAAAAAGGCGTGAGGAATGCTTGGGAACAAATGGTGATGTACCCTCCACCGATCTCCAATTTCCACCAAAACGTGAGGCACTCAGGGGTTCAAACTCACCAAAAAATACAAAAGAACAAGCCTTGTATATCAATAGATCATCCTGACCAGACCTCCAACATCAGTCACGGGACAGCAGGGGTTAATTTGTAGAGCTCCAGTAATATGGATCATAAAGGAAAACAGAAGCACCATATAGTGTAATACTGTTTTAGTTTAATAAAAAAAGACCCATATAGCACCGCCCCGCATCTTATCTACGTACATAAAAGCATTTAGTAAATGAACAAAAAAGAGTGTAAGGTTCACCGCTCTCCTCCGCACACTGGGGGTTGCGCTTATCCCGCAGTCACGCTGCTGAAGGCGCCTCTCTTGGTAGCGATGGTGCAGTGGTGGAACGCACTCTGTATGTTTCCTGGTTACGCCGTCGTAGCCACGCCCTGACGCATTTCGTCACATCCGACTTCAACAGAGGGCGTGGCTACTCGGCGTTCATCACGTCTTTATGTCCCTCAAACGTCAGCCATTGGACGATCTGTCCGCGCTCATTCGCTCCCATTGGTGAATCAGGAGACGGAAGTAAGTGGCGGACGTCAACAATAGCTAAACGTCGAGACAGCACAAGTACGTGATTACATTAAAGGGTACTGCACAAAATCATTATGACAGTCATATACAATAATAGGGATTATTGATCAAACATCACATGCCTAAACGTTTAGTTTAAATTATGTATTAAAAGCAACCCTGATTTCTGTAAACAGCAGAAATCTTTGGGAAAACACACCGCTCGTGTTTAACCCTTAGTTGGCTGATCAAACCCTATCTGTCACATTATAATGAGTGAACGGTCATGGATTTAACTGTAGTTGTCTAATCAGCTGACAAGACCGTTAAATATCCATCAACCTTTTCAGTTTGACGTAGAAAAGGAACAGCCTGTGAGAATGTGTGGTGGAGATTTATACAACACCACATAGTCAGCTAAAACAACATAATAAAACATGTTAAAAACAAACCCATGTTAAAAGATATATATCTCAAGACTAAAAAATAGAAGGGAAATAGAGGAAAATAGCAAGGACCTCTCATCAATAGAGGTTCTATATGAATTCAGTAAAAATAATAATAATATTAAATAATAATAATTAAATATTAATCAATAAACATTGATCAATATTAATAAAAATTAATAAAAGGTTGGAGAAAAGAGGACGACACAATGTCCTACTTAGCCAAGGATTGGTAGTCGGTTGGAGCAGACCAAACTGATATATTATCATGCAAACAAATAACCCAGGAGGCGCATGCCGGGACACCTGTCGAGTCAGTAGATGCCTATATAGGCAAACATGTACACACACACTCCCATACATATATGTGTATACAAGAGTGAATGTAATGCACACATATATGAAAGGACCGTACAGTACACAGAGATCAGTTATCTCATTAAAAGATAAAAAACTGTACAATTATATATACACCAAATTAGGGAGATAATGTATATCTACTATAATGTGCAATACTAATAATCACTAATAAAGCAGTTAATATCTAGTTCAACGTTTAACCCTTTGGGCACTAGAGTATCCACAGAATATATCCATTCAGTTTCGAGCTTGGACAATTCTCTCACACGATTAGAGCCCCTCCAAGAAGGTTTCAAGTGTCGAACTCCCCAGAATTTAAGGCCTGCTGGGTTCTTGTCGTGGAAAAGCTTAAAGTGTAAGGAAACGTTATGGTCCTTGTACCCCAATAAAATATTAGCTATATGTTCAGCTATCCTGACTTTTAATTCCCTCTTTGTGCGGCCTACATACGTAAGTTTGCAAGGACATTCTAAAATATAGACTACAAAAGAGGTATTGCATGTAATGAATTCCTTTATGGGGAATATGACGTTGTTTGTTGTAGAGGTAATACTCTCTATAGCTCTCATGGGTCTTTCTACCACTTTACAAGGGCGACACTTACGACATGCAAAGAATCCATCTTTGTCCCAAAAAGTAAGGGCTTTTTTCGGAGGGTCTAGAACTTTCTTTACAACTCTATCTCCAAAGCTCTGTGCTTTTTTGTAGATAAAGCTTGGTTTAATGGGAATGACAGTTCTTAATACTTTGTCTAAAAATAGTACATGCCAATGTGATAGAAAAATAGATTCCACTTCTTTATATTGAGAGTGATAGCCGGAAAGGAAACTCCATTCATGAGTGTTTTTATTAGTATCAATAGACAATGGTTTTATTCTCAGGCATTCAGTTCTAGGTACCAGTAAAAGTTCGTTAATAGCTTTCGTTAATTGCTTATCTTGATATCCCTTTTCCAGGAATTTCTCTTTTAGTATACATGACTGAGAGATGAAATCTTCGTCATTAGTGCAATTACGCCTTACTCTTGAGAACTGTCCTTTTGGAATGTTTCGTAGCCACATAGGGTGATGGCCACTTAAGGTTGGCAGATAACTATTTGAATCGGTGGGTTTAAAGTAAACCTTGGTTCCTAATCTATTGCCATTACGATAAATATTCAAGTCTAAAAAGTGAATACTGTCACGATTAAACTCGCTTGTTAGAGAAATATTGCACTTATTGGTGTTGAGTTCTTTTAAAAACACTTCCAAAGAAAACGTTGATCCTGCCCAAATGAAAAAAAGGTCATCAATATATCTTCTGTATACAATCAGTTGATCTTTTTTATTATTAAAAATCGTCTTATCCTCCCATTCTGCCATAAACAGGTTTGCTATGCTCGGAGCAAATTTAGCTCCCATAGCAACACCCGTTTTTTGCAGATAAAATTGTCCATCATACCAGAAGTAATTGTGGCTGAGGCAGAAATCTAATGAGTTACGTAAAAACACTTTTAAATCATGGGATAAATCGTCCCTCTGTGATAGTGCCCAATTCAGAGCTAGTAGTGCATCATCATGCTGGATCACAGTATACAGGGAGGATACGTCAGCTGTAACTAAAAACACTTCATCACCCAATGTTGACAGATCTATACTTTGTAAAAGTATAAGTAGAGTTTGGAGAGAAGAAAGAGAGGATGCCGGGCCGGGAGAAGGACCCAGCAACAGAAAAAGAAGAAGGAAGGAACACGAGTAGGTGGTATTTTTAATCTTAGCAATACGATTTTAACAACCAAAGAAACCAACATTCTGAATCTAGGTCTCAAATGTGGCCTAAACCGTCCAATAAATAAATTTAACATATTCATTGACGTCCATAAGTACGTAAGAAAATTGAATATGAAGAAATATTTTTTGAATAAGAATTCTAACCCATCATCTGGATTATCAGCAGTGCCCATGGACAGTGGGCTTCGGAATAAATCTTTATTCAATCCCATGATGGGTACTAATCAACCATTGGAGGTTTTCAAAGGCCTTATATTGCGAGATCTAGAACACATAAAACCAAAGAGAAACGTGAATCCAAGACACATCAAAGAGGGTATAGAAGCATTAGAAGAAAGAAATGAGATCGTCATCAGACCAGCTGATAAAGGAGGGGGCGTGGTCATCTTCACAAAGGACTTTTATCATACACAGATGATGGACATGCTCATGAATGGATCGACCTACAAAAGACTAAGTAAGGACCCTACTCCGCAATATGAAGAAGAGTTGAAACATCAGATAAAATCAGGTTATCGGAATCAGGCCCTCTCAGTTAAAGAACGTAAATACTTGGTTCCTAGTAGTAGTAGGATCCCAACGATCTATACTCTGCCTAAAATCCATAAGGATGTAAATTCTCCTCCAGGCAGGCCAATCGTTAATGGGATTGGATCCCTCTCATCACGGTTGGGCCAATTCTTGGACCATTTTCTACAGAAAAGTGTGGTCCAGACTAAGGCCTATCCGAAAGATACAAAGGATCTACTTATACTTTTACAAAGTATAGATCTGTCAACATTGGGTGATGAAGTGTTTTTAGTTACAGCTGACGTATCCTCCCTGTATACTGTGATCCAGCATGATGATGCACTACTAGCTCTGAATTGGGCACTATCACAGAGGGACGATTTATCCCATGATTTAAAAGTGTTTTTACGTAACTCATTAGATTTCTGCCTCAGCCACAATTACTTCTGGTATGATGGGCAATTTTATCTGCAAAAAACGGGTGTTGCTATGGGAGCTAAATTTGCTCCGAGCATAGCAAACCTGTTTATGGCAGAATGGGAGGATAAGACGATTTTTAATAATAAAAAAGATCAACTGATTGTATACAGAAGATATATTGATGACCTTTTTTTCATTTGGGCAGGATCAACGTTTTCTTTGGAAGTGTTTTTAAAAGAACTCAACACCAATAAGTGCAATATTTCTCTAACAAGCGAGTTTAATCGTGACAGTATTCACTTTTTAGACTTGAATATTTATCGTAATGGCAATAGATTAGGAACCAAGGTTTACTTTAAACCCACCGATTCAAATAGTTATCTGCCAACCTTAAGTGGCCATCACCCTATGTGGCTACGAAACATTCCAAAAGGACAGTTCTCAAGAGTAAGGCGTAATTGCACTAATGACGAAGATTTCATCTCTCAGTCATGTATACTAAAAGAGAAATTCCTGGAAAAGGGATATCAAGATAAGCAATTAACGAAAGCTATTAACGAACTTTTACTGGTACCTAGAACTGAATGCCTGAGAATAAAACCATTGTCTATTGATACTAATAAAAACACTCATGAATGGAGTTTCCTTTCCGGCTATCACTCTCAATATAAAGAAGTGGAATCTATTTTTCTATCACATTGGCATGTACTATTTTTAGACAAAGTATTAAGAACTGTCATTCCCATTAAACCAAGCTTTATCTACAAAAAAGCACAGAGCTTTGGAGATAGAGTTGTAAAGAAAGTTCTAGACCCTCCGAAAAAAGCCCTTACTTTTTGGGACAAAGATGGATTCTTTGCATGTCGTAAGTGTCGCCCTTGTAAAGTGGTAGAAAGACCCATGAGAGCTATAGAGAGTATTACCTCTACAACAAACAACGTCATATTCCCCATAAAGGAATTCATTACATGCAATACCTCTTTTGTAGTCTATATTTTAGAATGTCCTTGCAAACTTACGTATGTAGGCCGCACAAAGAGGGAATTAAAAGTCAGGATAGCTGAACATATAGCTAATATTTTATTGGGGTACAAGGACCATAACGTTTCCTTACACTTTAAGCTTTTCCACGACAAGAACCCAGCAGGCCTTAAATTCTGGGGAGTTCGACACTTGAAACCTTCTTGGAGGGGCTCTAATCGTGTGAGAGAATTGTCCAAGCTCGAAACTGAATGGATATATTCTGTGGATACTCTAGTGCCCAAAGGGTTAAACGTTGAACTAGATATTAACTGCTTTATTAGTGATTATTAGTATTGCACATTATAGTAGATATACATTATCTCCCTAATTTGGTGTATATATAATTGTACAGTTTTTTATCTTTTAATGAGATAACTGATCTCTGTGTACTGTACGGTCCTTTCATATATGTGTGCATTACATTCACTCTTGTATACACATATATGTATGGGAGTGTGTGTGTACATGTTTGCCTATATAGGCATCTACTGACTCGACAGGTGTCCCGGCATGCGCCTCCTGGGTTATTTGTTTGCATGATAATATATCAGTTTGGTCTGCTCCAACCGACTACCAATCCTTGGCTAAGTAGGACATTGTGTCGTCCTCTTTTCTCCAACCTTTTATTAATTTTTATTAATATTGATCAATGTTTATTGATTAATATTTAATTATTATTATTTAATATTATTATTATTTTTACTGAATTCATATAGAACCTCTATTGATGAGAGGTCCTTGCTATTTTCCTCTATTTCCCTTCTATTTTTTAGTCTTGAGATATATATCTTTTAACATGGGTTTGTTTTTAACATGTTTTATTATGTTGTTTTAGCTGACTATGTGGTGTTGTATAAATCTCCACCACACATTCTCACAGGCTGTTCCTTTTCTACGTCAAACTGAAAAGGTTGATGGATATTTAACGGTCTTGTCAGCTGATTAGACAACTACAGTTAAATCCATGACCGTTCACTCATTATAATGTGACAGATAGGGTTTGATCAGCCAACTAAGGGTTAAACACGAGCGGTGTGTTTTCCCAAAGATTTCTGCTGTTTACAGAAATCAGGGTTGCTTTTAATACATAATTTAAACTAAACGTTTAGGCATGTGATGTTTGATCAATAATCCCTATTATTGTATATGACTGTCATAATGATTTTGTGCAGTACCCTTTAATGTAATCACGTACTTGTGCTGTCTCGACGTTTAGCTATTGTTGACGTCCGCCACTTACTTCCGTCTCCTGATTCACCAATGGGAGCGAATGAGCGCGGACAGATCGTCCAATGGCTGACGTTTGAGGGACATAAAGACGTGATGAACGCCGAGTAGCCACGCCCTCTGTTGAAGTCGGATGTGACGAAATGCGTCAGGGCGTGGCTACGACGGCGTAACCAGGAAACATACAGAGTGCGTTCCACCACTGCACCATCGCTACCAAGAGAGGCGCCTTCAGCAGCGTGACTGCGGGATAAGCGCAACCCCCAGTGTGCGGAGGAGAGCGGTGAACCTTACACTCTTTTTTGTTCATTTACTAAATGCTTTTATGTACGTAGATAAGATGCGGGGCGGTGCTATATGGGTCTTTTTTTATTAAACTAAAACAGTATTACACTATATGGTGCTTCTGTTTTCCTTTATGATCCATATTACTGGAGCTCTACAAATTAACCCCTGCTGTCCCGTGACTGATGTTGGAGGTCTGGTCAGGATGATCTATTGATATACAAGGCTTGTTCTTTTGTATTTTTTGGTGAGTTTGAACCCCTGAGTGCCTCACGTTTTGGTGGAAATTGGAGATCGGTGGAGGGTACATCACCATTTGTTCCCAAGCATTCCTCACGCCTTTTTCAGCTTCACTTACTGATCTATGGACCTTACTGATCTATGGACCTTATCTAACACTTTAATCTACATTGGACTCTTTATGCACTGTTTTATCATTTTTTAATCAGCTTTATTTTAGTGGTTAATTTGTTTGATATTTTGTTTTTTACATTTTCAGCATTAGTAGATAACAACATCAATTGCAGGACCTGTGATCAACCAGAGTAAATAGGGCTTGTGGTGTTGTTCCTTGCCTCTTGCTATGGGACTACACCCACTTGCTTACCATGTACAATCCAGAAAATATAGGGCAACATCCTGTTGGTGAGAATTTTAGAAAAAGCTTCAGATCAACATTGACATGGGCTATTGGCTGGTAACTGCCTTGCTGTGTGGGGTCTTTACCCTGTTTTGGTATCACTGTGGTGAGTTCCCTGAGCATATCCAGTGGTGGTTGGTGCCATGTTGTACTGGAGTTGTACACGCACAGAATGGGAAGAGTGACTTGTGAAATAATTCATAATAACTGAAGGGAACATCACCAGGCCAGGGCTCTCTTTGTTGTTTTTAATTATTTATTTAAGCCATTGTGCACTTACAGAACACATTCCATGTTAAAATTGTCTATCACATTGTACCATCATGTGTTTACATTGCTGTCACAGAACAAGTAGGCTTTTAAAAAAAACAATATTATTTTTTAGAGTAAGTTAATCTAAATAACAAATAAATAAAAAGTCTTATGATAAGAGGTATACTCAACCCATGGTGCACAACAAGCTAGTAAAGAATGGGCCAGATTTAAGTAGCCGGCCGTAAGTTTGTGCGGGCGTAGCGTATCTTGTTTATGCTACGCCGCCGTAAATTAGCGAGGCAAATGCTGTATTCTCCAAGCTAAGTTACGGCGGTGTAGCGTAAATGGGCCGGCGTAAGCCCGGGTAATTTAAATGTGAATGAGGTGGGCGTGTTTTATGGTAATGTGTTGTGACCCCACATTTTTTAAATTTTTTTTAACTGTGCATGTGCCGACCTTGGACGTATCCCCGTGCGCATGCTCCAAATTATGACGCTACGATGCATTGTTTTCGTCGTGAATGTAATTCACGTAAATCCCCATTCACGGACGAGTTACGCAAACGACGTGAAATCTGAAAAATTTGACGCGGTCACGACGTCCATAATTAACATAGGATGTGCCATCTTTTTGGTGGTTTATCTTTACGTCAGAAAACGCCTTGCGTAAACGGCGTAAATTCACGGTGTCAGCCGGGCGTACATTCGTGAATAGGCGTATCTCGCTGATTTACATATTCTAGGCGTAAATCAGCGGGAACGCCCCTAGCGGCCATCTTAAAAATGGAGTTAAGATATGACGGCGTAATACAATTACGCCGCTGGTATCTTAACTCAATCCCGGCGTATCTTGTTTTCTGAATACAGAAAAAAGATACACCAGCGCATCTAAGAAGTTACGCGGCTTATCTAGAGATAAGCCGCGTAACTTCTTACTGAATCTGGCCCATAATTTCTATCTTGTAATAATAGTCTGGCTAGCACATTGTACAACTTTTTGTTGACATTGTCCTTATTTCTTAACAGACTAGAACTGGGGAGGAGCAAAAGGTGTACTGGGGAAGTGGGGATTCCAAAATTAATTAGGATCAATTGTAGCCAAAGAAAATATATTGAAAAATCTCCCCAACTGGACACAGACAGCTACAAAAAACTAATAGGGGTTTTTAATTATTCTCCATTCTATCCAACATAAAAATGTCTATAGATAAGTAGCAGAAACTCATTTACACACCATGATCAGATGTAGTAGTGATTCTCTGCCTGACTCTCTGCTGTTATAGCGAGTCAAGCAGAGATATGTTGTGCAGCCACATGTTAGTCACAAGTCACATAGCCATTGCTTTAAAGAGTTCAAGTTTGTGCAGCCACCATCTATGCATATTTGTTGCCAATCTAAACCTATTTTGCACATTTGTTAACTTTGTTTAGTAAACTGAAATATTCAGGCACTGCATGATCATTCAATCAGTTACCCATTCTCTTAAAGATACATCATATATGCTGTGCGCTGTGATTGGCGGGGCACTCTTTTGGGACCTGTAATGTGTCAGAGGGTATGCGCCCCCTCCTCCCCCAAAAAAATGAAATGCCATTTTTGTGTGGAATTAAGCTTTAAATGTGAGGTCTTTTTGACCACAGATCTCACATTAAAAAGGCCCTGTCCTGCTTTTTTCTATTAAAAGGGATGTTTCTATTACAAGGGATGTTGTCATCATCTAAGGTGGGTGGATAATGTACCCAAAGGGCAGTTTAAACGATTAATGCGTAACTGCTCAAAATGAGAGGATTATATCCTACATTCCAATGTTATCAAACAGAGGTTCATAGACAAAGGACTATGACTCAGTAAAGTTAGAGGAAGCAAGATTCCAGATTAGTAGGAAGGACATACAGTAGGTGGAAAAGGGGAGAATGTTTCTAAAAAAGCGAAGAGAGAAGAAATAGAACACCGAGTATGGTTTTATTTTGGATTATAATTTCCAGTATATATTTAGGCAATATTGGCCCATTTTAAGAAAGGATAGGATTTCCATACCTCTTATTCCCTCCCAACCACAATTCATATACCATAGGGAACGACGGCCATACTTAACATAGGATACGCCGCATTTACCCCTCATATAGCAGGGGTAACTATCCGCTGGGAAAAGCCGAACACTAACGACGTAAAAAAAAAGCGACGGCCGGGCGTTCGTTTCTGAATCGGCAGTTCTCCTCATTTGCATATTCGTCGCGTATACAAACGGAAGCGCCACCTAGCGGCCAGCGGGAGATTGCAGCCTAAGATCCGATGGTGTAAGTCACTTACACCTGTCGGATCTAAAGGAGATCTATGCGGAACCTGATTCGATGAATCAGCCCCATAGATCCGACCGTCGGATCTCAGAGATGCAACGGCGTATCAGTAGTCAATTACAACTGTTTTTGCAGTTTAAGCAGAGGAAAAAAATATTGAATCACTCAATTCTGAGATAAATATTATGGAATCATGAACAAAAACACTACAGTACACCACTAGTACTTTGTTGCACCACCTCTGGCTTTTATAACAACTTAAATTCTATGAGGCATGGATTTAACTATCGACAAACAGTATTCTTTATCAATCCAGCTCCAACTTTCTCTTATGGCAGTTGCCAGCTTTGCAGGTTGGAGCCATGTCATGGACTATTTTCTTTCATTCCCATCATAGATTTTTAATTGGATTGCTATGTCTTTCTTGAAGGAAAGTTTTCACGGCTTTTGCCCTATGGCAAGATGCACCATCAAAAATGATGTCATCATCACCAAACAGTAGGGAATCCCACTAAAGTGACAAAAAAAACCTCTATATAAACATATATTGTAAAATGTGAACCCGTCACCTAAAGGAGATCATCCAATGTAAAAAATAATGGTAATAGCTTCTATTAACAGTGAATCAAGTAGTAGGTGATAAAGCATGAATCTGTGCATAACTATCTGTGCAATAGAAACCTCTGTATACAGTGACCAAAAAGCCAAAGAAGTATAAACAGAAAATAATTGCAAAAAACAGTTGACCGGACAACCACTCAAAATAAAAATAAAAAGTAAAACAATTGTATAAAAATCGTCCAACAGATAATGTGCATAAAAATGAATGTTCAGCGAAATTGATATATAACAACAGAAAAATCAAGAAAAATACTAGATTAATTGAACGAGTGAAAAAAATCCTCATAACAAGTACATTTTCCCTGCAGTAATCCAAAGTGACTTGGTGTAGTATAAAGCAGGTAATCGTGTGACTTGCGTGCTCCCCCTCCTGGGTCCCCACTCACCAGATGCCACCACCCCTGCAGGGTTAAATGGCATGTAGTATCTGGAGCTGCTGGAATCCCAAGGCTTCTCCTCGTCAGCTCACCTCCAGCCTTCTCGCTAGATGATATTCTGCATTCCACAGTCTTGAGAAAAGCTGGTATGATGGTAGCAATTCCTCAACAGTGAATCCTCATAGGAAGAGACAAGGGCCCCAATAGTGTAGTACCAAGGTGTTTATTAAAAATATAAAAAAATATTAGAAACAAGGGGTATCCCAGCATCAAACCATATATAACAGCTGGTAATAACTCCAAATCATACACAAAAAAAAAAAATAGGTTAAGTAAGCGTGTCGGAGGCCGGAATAGGCAGCGTTCCACCCGATCTCCTCACAACCCGGAAACGACGTAGCATGCGTATGCGTGACTCCACCTTAAGCTTTTCGTCAATGGATGTCGTCCGCCTCAGACAACGTCCATTGACGAAAAGCTTTGAGGAATTGCTACCATCATACCAGCTTTGCTCAGGACTAGGGAACGCAGGATATCATCTAGCGAGAAGGCTGGAGGTAAGCTTACGAGGAGAAGCCTTGGGATTCCAGCAGCTACTGTACAGATACTACACACCATTTAACCCTGGGGGAGCACGCAAGGCACCCGATTACCTGCTTTATACCACACCAAGTCACTTTGGATTATTTCACAGAAAATGTACTTGTTATGAGTATTTGTTTCCACTCATTCAATTAATCTAGTATTTTTCTTGGTTTTTCTGTTGTTATATATAATTTTTTTACACATATTATCTGTTGGACGATTTTTATACTATTTTTTCACTTTTTATTTTTCTTCTGGCTGGTTGCCCAGTCAACTGATTTTTGCAATTATTTTCTGTTTATACTTCTTTGGCTCTTTGGTCACTGTATACAGAGGTTCCTATTGCACAGATATTTATGCACAGATTCATGCTTTATCACTTACTATTGACTCACTGCTCATAGAAGCTATTATCATTATATTTACATTGAATGATCTCCTTTAGGTGACGGGTTCACATTTTACAATATATGTTTATATAGAGTGTTTTTTGTCACTTTAGTGGGATTACCTAGTGTTAGGTACCCCAGGTAGCTCCACTACCCCACCTGTGTTTTATATTATAGGGCAATCTGTATGTTTGGAGAATTATTACCACAAAATCTGCAGTAGTTGAAGATCAAAAGCAATGGTTATTTGTTGCATAACAAGACACTTCCTGGCACAGCTTCTCCCATACACAATTTAGTGCAACATCCGAGGTCCATTTGAGTAAAATAATGCTGCCAGCTTGTTTAAGATTTGTAAATTTTTCCAATGTTAATAGAAACTTTTTCTTTTAAATCCGGCTATTTCACTCCAAATATGCCATGACACCTGAGACAATTTAGAAAATATTTAGCATGCATAAGCACTGCAGACTTGGCAGACTTGTAAGGCTTTGCTTGTTAGTAGCAGATTACATATATTGTTCATGGAAGTGTTTTCTCTCATCTGATTCCTGCAGTAGGGTGCACTATGCAAAAAAAAATTCACTTATCTAGGCATGTTAATCTCTAACAAACCAGTTTTGTTCTTATAAAACATAACATAACAAAAATATTATATCAGCATATAATAAAGTAATTGTAAAAGTAATTGTAAAGACTAAACATTTTTTACCTTAATGCATTTATTGCATCAGGGTACATTGTTTTTAGGTTTAAGTATTGCCCCCTCACCCCCGATACTTACGTTAGTCCTCACCTGATTCAGCACTGTGTCTTTTAGCAGCGGCTCTCTTCTTTGCTCTTACAGCCTTTGCTGAGAGCAGTAGGAGTCATTGGCTCCTGTTGCTGTCACTCATATCCTGTGACGAGGGAGCTGGGTTGGAGCTTAGTCACTCTGTCTGTGTCAATGGACACAGACACAGGCAGTGAAGCCCTGGCATGCAGGTTTTCCATGATAGAAAGCTGCTGAGGATAGGAAGAGAAGGATTGGGAGCAGGTAAGTATAAACCTGTTATTTAAAAAATAAAATAAAAATGTAAGTCTTTAAAATACACTTAAAAAGATGAATTCATATATCAATTTCCCAGGAAGGGAATCAACACTGTTCACAAGGCCCTGTCCTGGGTTGAGGCACCGCCAACTTTATTATCAAGCTCTCTCCTTCACTCTTCACTCGGGGTCCGGGGGGAAGGTTCTGGTTCTCTTATTTACCCACAGGTTTAGTGCAATTGCACTTATTTCCCCCCGAACTTAGTAAATGTGGTAAAGTTCTTTTGATTTCCATCATCTAATCATATACAAGAAAAAATTGTATTTATTTTTTATTGTTTTCTTTCACCTGATTGGGTATTCTTTACAAAGTGAATCTTTACCACATTTACATTTCCTAAGGGAGAGAGTGCAACTATTTGCCTTTAGTAAATCCACCTTAGTGGGCTTAGTGGACATGGACTGTGTGTTGCTGTTGTACCCATATTAATTGCCTTGCTGTTTCTCTTTTTTTGTGTTTTTTTTTAAGCCTTTGTTGACTTCTTGTTCTCCATCTGTCAGTTGCTTAACTGTCAGTTTGACCCTTTTGCTTTGATAACTGGAATCCGTAACCCAGAATTAGTTAGGAGATAATGACTACTGGCTTTGCTCTTGACCTGAATATTTCCAGGCCTGTAACTCAAAAAGCCCATTATTCACACTTGTCCATTTTTCAGCAATAAATTAATGTATTTTGTTGCTGAAAATGCATATAAAATGGAAATGTTATTCTTACCCAAGTGGCTTGTTCAAGTCTATAGTATATGCTGTGGTTTGGTCTGAAAAGAAAGAGAAAACAATATGGGTCCATTTATGCATGCGTGTTTCATGTTCCCTGCGACAACAGCGTAAATCCAGCCTTAAAGTTGATGAGTCAGCATAAGAGCCATCCAGTTAGCTTTTTCAGGAGGTGATCAGCAGCGGCATTCACCATATTAATCCTAGGAAAGGTTTACTTTAAAGAACTACAATATTTTTTACATTAGTCTGCCCCCATGGGCTAAAATACATGTAGTACTTTGTCCCATGTTAATAGGTGCTTCCACTTTACTGTGGTGAATGAGTCCGTAGAGCAAATTATCTGACCACAGGAACAGTCAAAGGAGGCAAAGGGGTTTGAATTATTGACTTTTATTTATTAAAAAAATTTGCATTGAGAATGTGTTTTAAGACGAAAAAGAGTTCTTTAAAAAGTGCAGCACAAGTCTTATCCTAGGGTATTATTATTATGTTTTTATGTTGGGGGCCCCTATTGAGGTTGAATTTCAGTCGGACAGCTGCAATGTCCCTGCTATGCTGTCAGGACACAGAGTGGTAGCAGGCATCCTGTATTGGATCACTGAACATTTCAGAACCAGACTGTGGTCAGTGATGTCCCCTCTTTCCTCTCCCTAGTTATGTGACCTATCTCGTGATCAGGCAAAGGAAGAAGTTTCACTTCCCAGTGAGCAACAGTAATAATAGTAGGTCTGAAAAAAGTTGGGGAAGGGAGAATGGAGTATCTGCTGCCACAGGGTGCCACTCTAGCCCTCTGAGAGCCCAAAGTCACATTTAGACCCTCCCCCAACTTCCCACAGTGCCCTTAAACTGTTGCAGATCCTACAGCTCCCCATACTGCCCCAACATCAAACAATTTCTTGCCGTGACCCCCCTGAAGGAACCTAAGTGCTCTCTAGTCTCCCACAGTGTCTCTGTGCCTCCGCAATGCCCCCAGCCCCCCCCCCAGTTTCCCAACATTTCCGCCAGCTGCCACTAGAAACTCTCATTCCCCACAGGATTACCCACCCTGCTGCAGAGTCCTCTAACCTTCTGCAGGATCCTCTACACCCCACAGTGACATCCAGCCCAATCCAAGTTCCACCCATAGAGCCCTCAAGCCCCATCCAGAGCTCCTAGCAAACTTAAAAAGCCCCCTATATTTTTCCTCTCATTGACCTCAACTCAAAGCATTATTTTCCTTCTACTGACCATTTATACCAGAGCATTTTTTTACCTACAGTCTGCCAAACAGCAGTGTTTTCTCACTCCCACTGACCACCGACAATGGGGAATTTTTATTTCACCATACATTATTTTTCTGTTACTAATCATCAATACTGGGAAACTTTTTCCTTTTACTGACTTTCTGTTTTCACAAGCCACCAGTCTATAATATGGTTGTGATTGCAATGTCCACCAAACAATATCAGGGACCTTTGTACAGTCTGTCAGTATATAATGGGGGAGGTGGGAGGGGACATATTTTAATGACCACTAGTGTAATAAAAGCAATATTTCTTTGTTGACCATTGTGTAATAAAAGGATGATTTTTGCTGTCCACTAATGTGAAGAGAGCAGCTATGTTAAATACCAGGGGTGAGGCAGACTACTAATAGGGATGTAATATGTATCAATGGACACCAGCACAGTGTGCTGTGTATTAGAGGGATAGGTTGCCAGAGGGCCCTATTTGCAGTTTGCTATTTATTTGGTATTATTTAAAACTATTCAGTGAAAAAAAAAATCATAAAACCCACTTCTTATGGCACAAAAGCAAATATATAAATTACCATTTCATTATACTTTGTATTATTTTTTAAGCACATCAATATGTTTTACACTGCTGGAAGAAATATACATACACATGGAGACAACATATATGTTTAACGTAGATTAAATTCCTTATATTAAGCAATGGTGGGTATTAGATGACTATTCACTTACTGTACAGTGAACCCAGTCATTATATCTAGTAGAGAAGAGATGTGTGCACAATCTGTAAGGTTTAGCATATCTCCTGAAATGGGCCAATTCCTTGGATCTTGCATATATGTGAAATTAGATTTATCAGCAAGCCACTGGACCTAGACCCTTTAACATTTATTTTATTTTATTATTCTTGGTAATTACATCTCTTGTTCTTGGTAAAAAAACAACTAATTGAGAAGTATTAACTCTGTATGGAATTTGTACAATGCAGATGTAATAGAGCTTTTATCCAAAAATAACTCTTATCTTTTGGGGAGGGTGCTAAGGTAAACAATACAAGCAACTGACCTTGTGGTTTAATTGTTAGCATTTTTAATTTAGTGAAGTGTAGCACTGACCCCCGAAGGAGCTGCTGGTTTGATTTGGGCCTGCACCAATAAACCCCACTAACTTGGCTCCATCCCCTTAGCACAGCTGTGATGCAATGCAATACAATACAATGTAAGACAGTACAAAATACCTGTATTGTCACCCCAGGATCCACTGACTGCACCTGGTGGGGGAAAACAATATGCCACAACAACTGGACACTTAACCAGAGATATATTTTACTGTAGAATATGCAAATAAGTGATTACAGTAATTGTGCTGTCATCCCAACATAAGACGACAGCACAATAGATTTCAATATAAACAATTTGAAAAAACAGTATACACCTATATATATATATAGGTTTATACCTGGGAGCTTCCCCCCACTTTATAAGCTACGCGTGAGATCTCACTTAAAGTACTTAGTCCTGGAACTTTTTTTCTTCGCTAGCTAAAGTGGCTCCTTGTAATTTGTAATCCACAGTTTTGGTGAGTTAAATTGAAGTGAAAATGCTCCTGGTGTAGCTGTAACAACTATTTTAACATTTGAGACATCAAGGTAGATAGGCCTCAAGCCTTCTCAGTGTCAGTTGCTCTGCTCTTTCGTGGAACTATAAATTTCAGTGAGGCCTGTATATGAGTCTAACTGCATGTGAAATTTAACAAACTGTGGGCCGTGACCCGCTCACCCACTGGATAGAGGCTCTGTGTGGTAACTTTTGTCCGGGGGCTGCAACTTGCTTCTCCGTCAGCTGGGCCAATCGCTCTGTTCAGCTCCGCTGGGTGGATCCCGTCCTCCGATGCTCAGATGAGTGTCTCTGGGTCTCTGCAATCTGGCCACAGTCTCCCCACAGGTCCTCTCAGGCAGGCCATACAATTCCAAGAGACCTAAAATGGCCGCTCCGGCTCCTTTTATCTCCTACCCAGCATGCACTGCTCAAGAAAGTGTTCATGGGTAGGTCACCAAACCTCCTGGGTGAAAAAGGTTAGCCTCCTCCTCCCAAAACAACAGTCACTTCCTGTCTAGTCTTTTGTGCTTCTCTCAGGAAAAACAAAATATCTGCATTACCAGTATTTGGCCACTAGATGGCTCCAAATACTCAAACATAGCAATGTCCATAGACGTTTTATTAACCACTTTAGCCCCGGACCATATTGCTGCCCAATGACCAGAGCACTTTTTGTGATTCGGCAGTGTGTCGCTTTAACTGACAATTGTGCGGTCGTGCGACGTGGCTCCCAAACAAAATTGGCGTCCTTTTTTTCAAACAAATAATGCTGTCTTTTGGTGGTATTTGATCACCTCTGCGGTTTTTATTCTTTGCGCTATAAACAAAAATAGAGCGACTATTTTGAAAAAAATTCAATATTTTTTACTTTTTTCTGTAATAAATACCCCCAAAAATATATAAAAAAACGTTTTTTTCCTCAGTTTAGGCCGATACGTATTCTCCTACATATTTTAATTAAAAAAAAATCACAATTAGCGTTTATTGATTGGTTTGCGCAAAAGTCATAGCGTTTACAAAATAGGGGGTAGTTTTATGGCATTTTTATTATTTTTATTTTTTTTACTAGTAATGGCCTAGTGGCCAAGTGTAGATGCTGTAGAGCTACATGCTCTCGCCCAGGAGAGCAGACCTGCCGCCGTAGAATGACGGCGGCTGGTCGGCAAGTGGTTAAAGCATGCAAACAAACATGAGATATGGGAGAATATCAGCGCTACAGTAGCATTTGTTATAAAATTAGGGCACATTGTTCCCGCAAGCATTGCTAATTCCCTATACCATTGAACGAAGGCTATAAAGAGTTCCTGGTGTATAAAGCATGATAGCTTATATGTGAACATAAGCAAAAATTTGCAAAAATTTCAAAGCAAAAGTGTCTTTGCACGGCACCTACAGTTGAGCCCAGGGCTTTTTTTCTGGGGGAACTCAGTTCCACCACCTTTGGCTCAGACCCTTTGGTGCCGGCTCACCACAATCACTTGTAAACACAGAAGTCTGGTTTCTGTGTTTACAAGTGGCAGCTTTGTAACCCCCTGAACTCTGCACTCTGTATGTAATGCAATTCTGGTATTTAATGCCCCTTTAAGACCCTTCTACTGTTTGTGAAATCTGAACGGGTCGTGGTTAAGTTCCTGTACCTATTTTCTGAGAAAAAAAGCTCTGGTTGAGCCAAATGCATAGATTGTGCTAGCTTCAGTGAATTTTGGTAATTCATAAAAGCGAGGTTGCTCATGTGATGGAACCTCAAACCCTAGGCCACAGATCCTTTCAGGCACACAAACCCTTCTGCAATCTGCCAAAATTGACATTTTGCCAGTCCGGAAATGATAAATTATGTTATACAGGTTTATTCTTTATTAGGTCAAAATCTGTGACCGCTAAAGAGAAGAAAAACAGCGCAGGAGGAAACACGTGCCCAAAAAAATGTATTGTTATGTGTACAAAGTGCGTGTTTATGCATTTTCTGTTACTATTAACAACACTTCCTTTCGATGTTCTCATTACCTTCCCTTTATTTCTTCCTTGGCAACTCATAACTGCAAAGAGCATTTTTTTTGTCAATTATAGTCTTGCATTAGCAGTGAAATTATCTGCCTTTCTTTAAAAGGCTAAAATTTACATCACCCAGAGAGGAAAGAAAGAAATGAAATCTGACACATAAGCGTCCGCTAATTACGTGCAGTGAAATGGAGACTCCAGCAGCAGATTCTTTAAAAGTCAAAATTTCGAGAAGAGTGGAAGCATCTGTACTATGTATACAACATTCGAATTTCATTTACCTCTGTGATGCTTTTGTGCAGTTGCAGTGTTCAGCACAACACACTAGCATACTAGTACAGTGTCAGCAGGTGCATGCCACCAAATTACTGCCTTTAATTTGCATATTCATCTGCTAAGAAGTATGTCATTATCATATCAAAGGGATACTAAGCAACATCTAGCTTGAAGAGATGTGGCATAGTTTCAATACGAACAATTAATGCAAGATGAGGACTCGCTCTGTCATGTCTCCCAGGCCTAGCTGTAATCGGGGCTTATTATTGGACACCAATGCTGGTTGGCAACAAATGTGGGTGACAGGAAATTGCACAAGAATGCTCATCCAAACTTTATATGTTATTCATCATTTGATCTTGGCAGATCTTTAAAACTTCTGCTGAGTTTGGCTTAACTTTTCAATTGCAGGCTCTTTAGATATGAAAACTTCTATTGTATATTTAACTTTTTTAGTCATTTTAGTTAAACTCTTGTTAAAGTGGTTCTAAGGTAATACATTTGTTACCTTAATGCATATGTTCTCTCCCTTCTCTCTACTCTCATAAGCAATGGGAGCCATTGGCTCATACTGATATCATTCAAATCATGTGAAAATAAGCAGGGGGTAGGGCTAAGCTGCAGTGTGTGTGTGTGTGTCTATAGATGCGCACAGCCAGACTTAAGAGCGAACCCACAGATGCACCCCTATAGCAAGAGGCTTCTTATGGTCTCATAACAAAAAAAAGGGGAGCGTAGAGCACCAGCAGGGGGAACCCAGAAAAGGGGACCTCTGCAATACCATTGCACAGAGCAGGTAAGTATGGTATAACATGTATTATTAACCACTTCACATCCGTGCTATAGCCGAATGACAGCAACAGCGTAGACCTACTTTGCCGGGAGGCCGTCGATAGACATCCTTCCGTGCTCGAGCGACCTGCGCGCCCACTGCAGGGCGCATGCGGCTCGCTCTGTGATCAGCGAGACTGAGACTCGCTGTATCACAGATCGGAGTAAGGGGTTGATCCCAACCCCTTACCACGTGATCAGCTGTCAGCCAATTTTGTTGTACCGGTGGATGAGGCTCTTTATCTTCTCACATTTGAGATCTCCCCAGATTGGCTAAACGATATTTAGGTCAGGAGACTGAGATGGCCACTCCTAAACCTTCACTTTATTCTGCTGTAGCCAATGGCAGGTCGACTTGGCCTTGTTATTTTTGATCATTGTCTTGTTGGAATGTCCAAGTATGTCCCATGCACAGCTTCCTGGCTGATGAATGCAAATGTTCCTCCAGAATTTTTTGATAATATACTGCATTCATCTTGCCAACAATTTTGACCAAATTTCCTGTGCCTTTTTGGCTCACACATCCCTAAAAAAACATCAGCAATCCACCTCTATGTTTCACAGTAGGAATGGTGTACCTTTGAACATAGGCCTTGTTGACTCCTCTCCAAAAGTAGCGTTTATGGTCGTGGACAAAAAGCTAAATTTTGGTCTCATAACTCCAAATGACTTTGTGCCAGAAGGTTTAAGGCTTGTCTCTGTGCTGTTTGGCTTATTGTAAGTGGAATCATTTGTTTAGTGATGACTTTCTTCTGGCGACATGACCATGCAGCCCTTCTTTCTTAAAGTGCCTCTGTATTGTGCATCTTGAAACAGCCACACCACATGCTTTCAGGGAGTCCTGTATTTCACCTGGAGTTATTTGTGAGTTTTTCTTTGCATCCCGAACAATTTTCCTGGCAGTTGTGGCTAAAATTTTAGTTAGTCTACCTGAGCGTAGTTTGGTTTCACAGAACCCCTCATTTTCCCCATTCTTGATTTGAGTTTGAACACTGCTGATCGGCATTCTCATTTCCCATGGGATCTTTTTATATCCCTTTCCTGTTTTATACAGTTCAACTTCTTTTGACAATTCTTTTGCTTTCCCCATGACTCAGAATCCAGAAACGTCAGTGCAGCACTGAATGAAAGATGCAAGGGTATGTCAGGAGTCCAGAAACTCACTGACCTGATCAAAAAATACTGGTATATCCTACAAAATGACAAAGATCTTTGTACTATACTTCCTGAGAAACCACAGATTCTATACAAAAAAGCCCCGACATTTAAAGATCTAGTGGTGAAGTCTGTTGTGGATCCTCCACCGAAACCTCCTTTTTCATTTATGACAGGAAAAGGTTTCTTTCCCTGCCGAAGTTGTTTTGCATGCGTTAAAACCAGAAAACCCCAAAAGAAACGTACCCAGTTTATAGCTACAAACACAGGAGAATCCTTTGACATTAAGGAATGCATAGGCTGCTATACTGAAGGAGTAATATACGTCCTACAGTGTAGTTGTAATTTACAATACATTGGTAGGACAAAAAGAGCTCTGAAAGTACGTGTTAAAAAACATGTAAAGAATATTATTAAAGGTTCCTCCAAGCATAATGTGTCGAGACATTTTGAGAAAGTACACAATAAGGATCCTACATGCTTGGAGTTTTGGGGGATTGACAAATACACAAAAAACTGGAGAGGTAGTCATAAAATAAGGACTATTAGCCAGAAAGAGTCCCAATGGATCCATAAAATGAGAACTCTTACCCCGGGGGGGTTGAATGTGGACTTTGATTTAAATTGTTTTTTAAGTAACTTTTAGGGAATTTTTATTTATGTAGAATTATAATATGTCTGGCTTAGAATTTTACAGTGAGGTGTATTTTTTAACCGTCGAGAGCTGGTTTCTAGCAGTACATACTTGATATGGGTATGGTCCCCTTTTTTGAATACATATGTATTTTGGCAATTTCAAGCTGTATAGGATCCTAGTTACAATATTGTGGAACTGATTAGTATGTACACATGACACTCAGATGCACGATCATCCCAAATAGGGAAGTTTTTGCTTCACATAAGCTGATAGAGATCTGCAGCTTGACTTACAATTGTATATAGATTCCATATATTGACGCTAGATGGCGACATACAAAGGCGGAGTGAGCATAGAAGTATGGAAACTCTGTCTACAGACACGAGATGGTCCCGGATATTTTATATTAATTTTATATTTTATTTTTTATTATGCATACCTATATACACGGTTTTTATTGTACAATGCTTGGTAGAGGAGCATCTGTCTATAAGTTTGTCCATACAGGCATAACAAGCTCCCGCATACCGGACTTAGATATAGTGGACTACGAAAAAATGGCGGATGCGGAGCTTCCGGTTTACATAAACAAAATGAACTCTGACACGGCCAATAGAATACCCCAGATGAAGACACGTGATTCAGTGTCGTAACGCGTAGGGAACGGGAGAAGACGTGCATCGAGTGACATGCCACCTGCGCTGCGCTGCGGCTACCGCTGTAATACAGGCTCAATTTTATTCATTCATTGTAAGTGTGTTTTTACTTTTATTAAAACGGATCATCAAAGATAATACACGATTGGAGGCCTCTTTGTCTTCCTCCTTCTTCCCCTTTCTATGTTGTCCCTTTGAGACCGCAGGCATTTACCTTTCCACCGATCCGTGGTGGTGAACAGGATCTCCCGGGAGATTGCCAGTGAAAGGATCTGTTGATGCTCTGATATACCTGCTGAAGGTGAGAGTTCTGGGAGACCAGACCCGGTGTGTGGGTGTCTTTCTTCACAACTCTCGGATCAGTGGGCATCCTCCTCTATTGTCTCACCATTACGGAAAACTATTGCACTTGTTGGAATATTTGTTGCACCTATTTTGGACTGTTGCACGTTATCACATGTATTGATTTATGTTATGTTTGGTCTACAATTTGCGCTATCACTTTATTCACTATTATTTTCACTAGGTGCTGTGTATGCATTTTTGTGCTTGCTGCATATTGTTACTGACCCTAGATAGACCTGTGTAGTAGCGCAGAAGCCCCACTTGACTTGTTCACTGACCTTTTATACACACACATTAATTACAAGCAAACGGATCACAGGTGAGGATGGTTACCTTTAATAGCCATTCAAACACGTTAGTGTCAACTTGTGTGCATGTTATCAGACTAAAATCACCAGGGTATGTAAACTTTTGATCAAGGTCATTTGGGTCATTTTAGTTTTCAGTTTGATTTAAAAAGAGTAAACACAGTTGATTGATAATAAATGGCTTCAGCCATTATGATTTATTGGTAATTTTTCAGAGAATATGAATGATACACAAAAACATTTCTTTCACTTAACCATAAGTGAAAGAAATGTTTTTGTGTATCATTCATATTCTCTGAAAAATTACCAATAAATCATAAATTCTGCCAGGGTATGTAAACTTATGTGTAAGGTGTCACCGGCACAAAAATAAAACCTTTTTTGTGTCGATGTATTTTAAATATTTTAAACAATGAGTCTGCTGCAGTTATATGGTCCCCACCAATAATGCGGGAAAATTAATGTCACAAGAAAAAGATGATAGGTCTGCCAACCCTATAATAATAATAATAATTGTATATTACCACTACTCTTTAAACAGTGAATGTTCAAAACTGCCCATCAATAATTAATAAAGTGTCACCACGTGCATGTTAAGTGAACAAAAATTAAAATTGAAGTTGAAAATATTAAAACAAGTGATATTCCTTATAGGTAAATAGACATATGCTTTAAAAATGGAAAACAAATTAGAAAAATATTTTAAATTATAGAGATATAGTCCCAGTGTTTCTCTTCAAAGATGATCAACTAAATCCCATGTGCTAAAATTTACATCCGTAACTGAAAAGAGCTTTTTATCCACCAATTTGTGAGGACACCACCACCTTCTGAAATGACCACTCTCCAGAAACAAGATACACAAGCGCCTTTGGTTTATGTCAGGGTTAACCACTCCACACATAAGGATCAATATGAAGATTTTTCAACCGGTATGCCAATAATCACTTTATATACCTCCGCATTGGTTTATCTCAGGATCTCATAGAAAGCAAAAAGCCATCATTGTGCAATATATTTATGCTTTATTTAAAATAAAAAGTAAAAAATAAACACTCACAAGTTATAGTGCATAAGGACCAGCACAGAGTCTTTCCAGCAATACTTTTGAGGCTGACAGGAAGCTAAAGACGTATGACTGAATGTGAAACGCATAGAGGCTTCTGGGTAACACCAACGTCACTTCCTGCCGTCAGGGCCAGATTAAGAATATCATGGGCCTGGTGCTGAGGATTTTGGTTGGACCTTTTATAAATAATAAATAAATGCGTGAGAATCACAGCACAGCAATGGAGGGCCCAGTCTGAAAATGTAAGTGTACCCTAATGTGCTAATATGCTGTGCATACTTGTACATTGTGGCATAACCTACCCCAGGGCCTCTAAAAAGTAGTAATGTCAGGAAAGTTTACTACCGCTTTAATATCACAGGATCCCAGAAACCTCTCATTGGGCCCACTACTGACCCAGTGGCCCTTGGGCAGTGCATAAGTGCATAGTTGCCAACATTTAAAAAAATATTTTCAGGAGGCGCATGCGCGGACAGCTCCGGGATGGCAGCTTAGCCTTGGAGCTCCGCATCGTTCCGGCCGTGCGACGGATCTAACGGGCGGATCGGTTCCCGGCCGGCCACCACGCTACAGCTGATCGAAAGGGGAAAGGCAAGGGCACTCGTACATGTCGGTGGGACCGACAAGACGCAGCCTGGGACCGCAGCTGGAAGCGGTAAGCGGGACACGCACCCACAAGATGGCGGGCGGCGCTCAGCCCTTCCTTACTGACACGGAGGAGTCCTTTGAAGCCAGACCCTCATATGCCTCTGTAGCACGCCCGCTAACACCAGGGATCCCGGCTGGCCCCCTCTCCATCATGGCTCACTCCCCAGCCTCAACAGAGTCACTGCTGGAGCAAACCATGGCAGACATCATGGGCTCTCCCCTGCGGCCTACTTCCCCTCAGGCAGCTGCAAGGCCTGTCATGGCGGACGTCACCGCACATTCCCTGTCACATACGACTGATCTATTTACACAACTGTCACTTCTGCTGGACAGGGGTCTCGCTCAAACAGCAGCAAAGATAACAGGAGAACTTAGAGGGGACTTTCAGATGATAGGATCCAGGATGGAATCCATAGAAAACAAGCTAGATCAGACCATTGCCACAACTCGGCAGAACTCTGACCATATTCAATTCCTACAGGACCAATTGGACATAGCTATGTCACGAATCGATGATTTGGAAAATAGGTCCAGAAGAGAAAACTTTAGGATCAGGGGGCTCCCTGAGTCATTCAAAGACATTTTCTCCGTGGTCCAGGACTTTGTCAAACAACTTATCCCTAATATTCCCCAGCACAAATTGGAGATTGACCGTGCCCACAGAACCCTGGGGCCACTGAGGAAAGATGGCTCCCCCAGGGACATTGTGGTCAAGCTACACTTTTTCTCGGTGAAGGAGGAGGTGATGAGGACCTGCAGACGCCAAAACCCGCTTATTTTCCAAGGTCACACTGTTCAGGTATTTGCTGACCTTTCACCCACGACCATTCAGAAACGGAGGACCCTAAAGCCTCTCCTATCGGTCCTGTCGCAACGTGACATCCAATACAAGTGGGCCTTTCCGTTTGCCGTCAAGTTTGAATACAAGGGCAAGGCACATGCATTCCACAACTTCCAAGATGGAGAACGCCTGCTCCTGAACCTTCGCCTCATCTCACATGAAGCAGCCATGGACCTCTCCGGCTCCAATCCTGGATCCACCAAACGCCCCTCTCCTGCGAGCCCCCTAACAGGCACCTGGGACAAGCCTAAAACCAAGAAGAATAAGGGTACCAGACCGCCGTGACACCGCCGCGAGGTCCTTCTGGGAATAGTCTGTGAGGACTGTCGTTTCCCCTCTGTGGACTTCTCCCGTACCCTTGGGAGAACTGCCTCTTTTTGTTTTTGTTTTTGTTTTTGTTTTGTTTTTTCCCGGTTGCGTCCCTCGGGGACCATTAGGACATTAATGTTGGCCTCGGAATGGCCCACCTGTTTAACACGATACAAACTCATGATTTGAGTGCCTCCACTCATGCTCACCTGGTCATTCCTACTGCCGTTTGCTTAAGATGTTATTGCCTGTTTTGGGGTTCTCTTTTTTATTCCCCTTCTTTTTGCATTCTTATATACCTAAATACTTTGTGGTGGCGCACGGCGTGCCCCCGGGGGCCTGCGGCCTTCCCCGCATGCTTGGCGTGTGGGGGGGGTGTGGGCCTTCGGGGGGCAGGTCGGCGGTGCATCCTTACTGCCCGTTGACAATTTTGACAATTTTATTCACGTCGCGGCTGGAACGATGTTGCTGCGCCTCCTCCTATCCCACGGATCAGGCTATGCCCTCTCCTTGGGTTAGGCGCCCACCCTGCCTACAGGGTGCGGTAAACGAGAACAGGGTTTTGGATGCTGGACAAGGTTATGCCCAGCACCGACCCGAGCCCCCAGTGGGCTCATGTCTCCCCCCCCCTTCCCCCCTCCTTCTCTTCCCTCTGCCTTATACTTTCCTAACTTCTCTTCCTCTTTCAGGCGGTGATAGGCTTGCTGATGGCTGTCTACTCCCAGAAGGTCAACAGCTCCCCAGATGGTCGGATCCCTATACACACTGCGAGGCCTCTATCAAGGTAGGTGACGGGGTTTTGGTGATCTCCCCCTCCCCTTTGCTCCATGGCTAGTGACGCCCCTAGGGCACCCTCTCTGAAGGTGGCCACTCACAACACACAGGGCCTCAACTCCCCTTCCAAACGGCGGAAGGTTCTAGACTTCATGAAATCGCGCCACATTGATGTCCTTTTCCTGCAGGAGACGCACTTCCCGATCCGATACAAACCCAATTTCATACACGCCCAATTCCCACAGTTTTTCCTGGCCAACGCGGAAGATAAGTCTAAGGGGGTAGCGATTCTCATATCTAAACACTGTAGGTTTACGTTACAATCAGAATACAGGGACCCGGGAGGGAGGTTTGTCCTGGCCAAGGGTACTATAGATGGCCATCTGTACTCCCTGGTCTCCTACTACGCCCCCAACGTAGGCCAACTGAACTTCTTCACTGATCTATTTAAAACCTTGGACCCTCTTATGGAGGGCATGGTGATCCTAGGCGGAGACTCAAACGTCGCCTTTGATCAAGGCATTGATAAGTCCAAACCACCTACGGCACAAAATGTGCGTCCCACCAGACTTAGCTCAAAAATTGCCAAATTAGTGTATCAAAGGGGTCTCACGGACATTTGGAGGGAGATGAACCCTACCCAAAAGGACTACACACACTTCTCTCACGCCCATCAAACCTACGCTAGAATAAATCATCTTCTAATCTCCAACGCTCTGATCCCCTCAGTCAATAGATCTCAGATCACAGACACAGTCTGGTCTGACCATTCCCTAGTAAGTATGTCCTGGACTAACCACCCCTCACTGCCTAACTCCCGCCACTGGCGTCTTAACGAAACAATACTCTCGGACCCTGCCCACAAAACAGAGATAGAACAGGCTATCTCTGAATACTTCTCACTGAACAGCTCCCCTGATATCTCTGCAGAGACCCTCTGGTCTGCCCACAAGGCGACCATCAGAGGCAAGCTAATTCAAATCAAGGCAAGACTTAACAGAGCTCGCAGGGCGGACATAGAGAATCTGGAAAAGAAATTCCAGGCGCTCCGTGCGGACCATAAAAGGGACCCGGGTCGATGCCCTATATCTCACGTGGACTCGGCCCGCCTGGAACTGAACCTCGCTCTGACTGCCAGAGCTACGACCAGTTTGCGATGGCAGGGGGCGAGATTCTACCATGCGAAAGACAAACCAGGACACCTCCTGGCTTCTAAACTCACCCCGCGGCCACGTACGTTTGCTTTTCCTAGAATTAATATAGCGGGCCAACCCCCCACGGCGAACCCCCTTAAAATACTGCGGGAGTTCCACTCTTTTTACACAACACTGTATAGAGGACAACAAGCTAAGGCAACACCAGCCAGGACTAGGTTCCTGGATGATTTGCCTATACCCACCTTAACAAAGGACCACAGAGACCGACTTGAGGCCCCGATTTCCACTGCAGAAGTTTTGGAGGTTATCAAAGGTTTGAGGACAGGATCTGCCCCAGGCCCGGACGGGTTCTCAGTCCCTTACTATAAGGCCTTTGCACAAATTCTAGCCCCACACCTAACAAATTTCTTTAACTCCAAGACCACGGGGGACCCTCTAGACGCACAGCTTAATACAGCTTTTATCTCCGTCATACCCAAACCTGACAAGGACCCAGGCGACGTTAGTAATTATAGGCCGATATCCCTGATCAATAACGATCTCAAGATCCTGACTAAAGTTATGGCCGACAGATTAGCCTCCTTCATTGGCATATACATACACAAAGATCAGGTCGGGTTCATCCCTGGGCGTCAGGGCCCGGATCAGGTCAGGAGGGTAATAAACGTTATGTCTCTACTGCAATCGGGGTGGGATGGCGGAGGCGCTCAGGCGGGGATGTTGTTGTCGTTGGACCTTCAAAAGGCCTTCGACTCGGTCTCTTGGCCCTACATATTCCAAATTCTGGAAAGGTGGGGTTTCGGCCCTAACTTCTCTGGACTAATTAGATCTCTATACTCTAACCCCGAAGCCAGGATTAAACTGCAGGGACTATACTCCGATCCCATTAAAATCCGTAACGGGACCCGCCAAGGTTGCCCCCTGTGACCACTAATCTTCGCCATCGCAATTGAGTCCTTGGCCATTGCCATCAGGTCCAACCCCGACATCGCTGGAGTACGCTGTGGCTCCACCGTTCACAAATGCGGTCTGTTTGCAGACGATTTGATTCTCTTTGTCACCTCGCCCTCCACATCCCTGCCAGTGATATGTAAAACACTTGAGAACTTCGCGACCATATCAGGTTTAAAGGTCAACTACACCAAGTCTATGGCCCTCAACATCTCCCTTCCAGGGCCCCTGGCGGCCCGGTTGAAGGACTCCTTTCGATTTCAATGGAGCGACACCTCCATTCGCTACTTGGGAATCAACTTGACTCCCAAATTTGAACAATTATACCTGGCCAACTACCCCCCCATTTACAAAAAATTGGGACTTGATCTTAAACAATGGCACCCGCACCAACTCTCTTGGCTAGGGAGGATAAACTCCGTGAAAATGACCCTGCTCCCGCGACTCCTTTACCTCTTTCGCGCGCTCCCAATCTCAATCAAGAAGGATCATTTAGATTCATTCCAAAGCAAGGTTACCAAATTTATATGGGGACAGTCGGGCCACCGCCTAGCTAGGCACACTCTTTTCAGACTCAGACACAGGGGGGGACTGGGACTACCCAACCTACTCTGGTACTATCAAGCGGCAAGGCTTGCCCAGATCTCCACGGTCTATGGCAAGTCCGCCAAACCTGATTGGGTAGACATGGAGAGGCAAGCAGTGCCTGCCTTCACCCTTGACTTTCTCCTATGGTGCCCTCCTAGGACTAGGCCCCCCATTCTTTGCCCGTCTTTATCTCACACATTTGCGATCTGGGACAAGCTCAAACATGATCCTTCCTTGGTGTCCCCCTGTAAACCCCTGAGTCACATCTTTCATAACCCCGACTTCCCCCCTGGAATGGATATCAAGGCATTTGCATGGTGGCTGGACAAGGGGATGTATCGGATCGGGCACTTCCTCTCTCCTGCAGGACCTCTATCCCTTTCCCACTGTATTAAGACTCTGAAACTACCCCCATCGGAGGGATTCAGGTTCCATCAAATATCACACTTCCTTCATTCCATCTGGGCCACGAAGCCTGCCCCTCCTCAACTCACGCCATATGAACAATGGTGTGGAAACCTTTTGGAGCAAAGGGGGGGGATCTCCATAATCTACTCGTCACTGGCCAGGGATACGCGAAAAACACCCTATATGTTAGCCTGGGAGGAAGATTTACAGTTGAACTGGGACCTAGAAACTTGGCACAAAGCTGTGGGATCCTCGTTTAAGGGCATCCTCAACATTTCACTTGTGGAGGCCAATCTCAAAGTCTTCACCAGGTGGTACCTCACCCCTACCCGGCTTGCGGCCATGTACCCCTCAGCTTCCCCCTTATGCTTCAGGGGGTGCCAGTTGAGGGGCTCCATGCTGCATGTCTGGTGGGAGTGCCCTAGAATCAGAAGTTTTTGGACTAAAATTTTCTATATAGCCTCAAAAATCACCGGACTGGTCATCCCTAGGTCCCCTTTGACGGCCCTCCTCAATCACCTCTCCATCAGGGCCCCAAAGTCAACTCGTAAACTTATATTCTTTATCCTCTTGGGGGCTAAACTCACCTTGGCCAGGTCATGGAAAAGCCCCAAGGTCTCTATCACAGCAGCTAAGAGAAAGATTTCCTGGATTATGTCCCAAGAGAAAATGATGAGTTCTATCCTGGACACCTCCCCTCAATTTAGGGAGGTTTGGGAACCTTGGGCTATCTATATGGGGATCGAAAATTCCATTTACCTGTCCAGTTGACCTTCCTGGGTATACACAGTAATAGCAAACCGCCGATACGCCTCTTCCTTCCTTTCAAGTCTAGCTCTTTCTTTCTCTTTCTCCCACCTCCCCGGTTTCCCACCCTTAACCCCCCCACGCCTCAGGGGACCTTCCCTTGGGCCTTGTTTTTCTTCTATGCGCCAATGACTCTTCTAAGCCCAGGCTAGGTCTCCCCTACGGTTATTGTATCTGATTGTTCTGTTTTTATTGGCTACATACCAGTACAGCATACTTCCCATATGGGCTGTTCCTCCATTTGCACTATTCTCTTACAAGTTTTGCTCTGGGACGCGTATGTTAGGCGGGGATCCTCTCCGACGCCCTCCGTACAGTTTGACCCCAGAGGGGTGCGGAGGTGTGTTGGCAGGGGAGCCTGCCTCCAGAGGCCTCTAGGCCAAGACATTTTGATCACCCTAATCCGCATACGCTCTAACCCCCCCTTTTTTTTTTTTTTTTTTTTTTTTTTCTCTTTTTCTTGTAATTTTTCACACAACCCTTTTTTTTTCTTGCTTCTTTTTCTCTTCTTCCCATAGTGATTCTTGCAGGGAACAGACCCCCATTTATCAATTTTAGATTGTATTCAATTGCTTGTTTTGGTGATCTGTCTTTACCATGTACTGACTAGCCATGTATTCCTCTAAAAACTTCAATAAAAACTTTAAATATAAAAAAATATTTTCAGGGACACTTTTTCACAAGTGCTATATTTAGAGTAGCTGAGATCCCCTATGTTCCTCTGTACATCACAGTAATAATCACAAAATTAAATAAGTTCTAGTAACAGAACAAATATGAGAACTGAGATTTCCTTTAGTTGAACTAACAAAAGTGTGTCCATTCTAGAGCTGGTAACATTGAGGGTATTCAGTATCATTTTAAAGAACTGTTTTTGTGGGTAAGCGATATAGGGGAGGAGTACGGATGGTATATAAGTGGGAAGTATGTGCAGGTGAGTGAGAGGAATGTGGAGGGTCTAACATTGGGCACTATGTACAGGAGAAGAGTGCAAAGGGTACGGCAAAAGGCACAATGTACAGGAGAGAAGTGTGGAGGGTATGACAGTGGGCATCATGTACAGGAGAGAAGCATGAAGGGTACGACAGTGGGCAGTATGTACAGGAGAGAAGTGTATGACAGCAGGCACCATGTACAGGAGAGGAGTGTGGAGGGTATGACAGTGGGCACTATGTATAGGAGAGGAGTGTGGATGGTATGATAGTGGGCACTATGAATAGGAGAGGAGTGTGGAGGGTATGACAGTGGGCAGTATGTACAGGAGAGGAGTGTGGACGGTATGATAGTGGGCACTATGTATAGGAGAGGAGTGTGGAGGTTAGAGAAGTGTATGACAGCAGGTACTATGTACAGGAGAGGAGTGTGAAGGGTATGACAGTGGGCAGTTTGTACAGGAGAGGAGTGTGAAGAGTATGACAGTGGGCAGTATGTACAGGAGGAGTGTGGGGGTATGACAGAGGGTAGTATATACCAGAGAGAAGTGTGGAGGGTATGATGGGGCAGTATGTACAGGAGAGAAGTGTGGAGGGTATGACAGTGGGCAGTATGTACAAGAGAGGAATGGGGATGGTATGATAGTGGGCACTATGTATAGGAGAGGAGTGTGGAGGGTGCGACAGTGGGAAGTATGTACAGAAGAGGAGTCTATGACAGCAGGCACTATGTACAGGAGAGGAGTGTGGAGGGTATGATAGTGGGCACTATGTACAGGAGAGGAGTGTGGAGAGTATGACAGTGGTCACTATGTACAGGAGAGGAGTGTGGAGAGTATGACAGTGGGCACTATATATAGGAGAGGAGTGTGGAGGGTATGACAGTGGGCACTATGTACAGGAGAGGAGTGTGGAGGGTATGACAGTGGGCACAATGTATAGGAGTGGAAGGATGTTTAGGGACTGCGTAGTGGTTAAGCGGGTCATACATGAATTGAAATTACACCAATTATGCAGAGACCAGCCATAGTCGATCTATGTATGGGCTAGCTGGTTTTACACAAGTCAATCTATTAATCGACTTGAGTACAACCAGCCTGTTTTTCCAAAAACAATCAGTGCTGTCAGCTATAGATAGCAACACTGATCACTGTACTCACTGGCAGAACACAACACTACAGGAGTGATTCCCCCATCTACAGGTCAGCAGGTGAGAGGGTGTGTGGGGACAGGCTGGGGAGAGATACCAGTCAGTGGCTGGGTAGGCACTGGCTAGTATCAGAGCCAGATACACACAGGTTACATACGTCGCGATCGTTAGAGCGAGAGCAATAATTCTAGCACTAGACTTCCCCTGTAACTCTAAACATGTAACCTAAAAACTGTTTAAAGCATCGCTTAGGATACCAAAAAAAACATGTTTGAAAAATTGCTGCGCAAATACAGTACCGTGCTAGAGCTGCACAATTAATCGTTAAAATTGTGATCTTGATTCAACCCCCCTGACATCTCCAATGCAGAGTTTGCTGATTCTTTCATATAACAAGTTGAGAGACTTTCAGCTGTCAAAAGAAAATATCTGGACAGTCTGCCAAGTTCTTAGCAGGAAACATTGTAACTAACGCTTTCTTCTTAGATCAAAGGAATAAACATCTGTGTGTAAAGAAAATATCTGACTGTCTGTCAAGTTTGTAAACAACATGAAACATTGGGGCTGATTTACCAAGCCTGTGCGCCAAGACTCATGGTGCACAAGCAGGAGTAAACCTGTTTTTGACATTTACAAAAGAAACACGCTGCCAGTGCAGCGTGTTTCCTCATTTACTAAAGTGCCTAATGCGCCCAGAAGAGGGCGCACAGCACGCCAGTACAGAGCTGGCGTGCGGCATTTAGTAATGTAAACATCGGGGATTCGGGCGGGAGTTTATGAGGGGAGGGAGGGGGGTGATGCAGGGGAAGTGTAGTGACATGTGTTTAAACTTGTGTGGCGGGCCGATTTGAAAGGGAAAGTGACTTTTGGGACCCGATCCCCGTGCCCTTGCAAAGTACGCTAGAACCTCGGAAGGTTCACTTGCATACTGGGCATGCGCAGAGGGAAAAATCGGAGCTTACCGCGCGCCTCTTCAGTACGCCGGGAAAATCTTGGTAAATACCAGGCGGCGTAGCAGTGTTTGCACTGCCTGGAGCGGCGCACGGCAAGCTCCGAGCTGTTCTCGGGCTGCGCTGACACTGAAGGGGAACTCCGCGCCAAATTTCAAATGTGAAACCGGCGCGGCTTCCCCCCCAGGGGTACAATAGGCTCTCCGGCTTGGTCCGGAACGTGAGGGGTTAACCCACGCCAAAATCGGCGTGGGGTTCCCCCCAGATCCGTACCAAGCCCTCATCCCAGGCATGCAGTCTGGCCGGACAGGAATGGGGGTGGGGACGAGCGAGCGCCCCCCCCCCCCTCCTGAGCCGTACCAGACCACATGCCCTCGACATGGGGGAGTGTGTGCTTTGGGGGAGGGGGGCGCTGCCCCCCCACCCCAAAGCACTCTTGTCCCCATGTCGATCGGGACAAGAGCCTCTTCCCGACAACCCTAGCCATTGGTTGTCGGGGTATGCGGGCGGGAGCCAATCAGAATCTGGGAGCCCCGTTTAATAAGGTGGCCCCCAGATTTCGGGCCCCCACCCTATGTGAATGAGTATGGGGTACATCGTACCCCTACCCATTCACCTGGTGAAGGTGGTTTTAACTTTGAGGGTCTTCTGCCGCCGCCCCCTTCGAATTTTTCGGCCTGGACGGGGGTCGCACATCCCATCCAGGACTTGGACGTGGCGGGCTTCTCGTCGCTGTCTTCTGCCGCTGCCCCCTTCACCACGAAGCTCCGTGCTTGTTTGATGAGGGCAGCGGGCTTCCGTCGTCTTCTCCGGGGCTAGGGGCGTACATCCCACCCCGGATTTCGTCGCCGGCTTCTGCCTGGCTCCTACTAGGGGCCAGGCCTTCTTTTGCCGTCTTCCGCCGGAGGGCGCCACTCTCCGGGCTTCTCGACGTTGTCTTCCGCCGCGGGGGCCAGGCCTTCTTCTTTGCCGCCCCCTTCGATTTTTTCGGCCTGGACGGGGGTCGCACATCCCATCCAGGACTTGGACGTGGCGGGCTTCTCGTCGCCGTCTTCTGCCGCTGCCCCCTTCACCACGAAGCTCCGTGCTTGTTTGATGAGGGCAGCGGGCTTCCGTCGTCTTCTCCAGGGCGAGGGTCGTACATCCCACCCCGGATTTCGTCGCCGTCTTCTGCCGCTGCCCCCTTCACCACGAAGCTCCGTGCTTGTTTGATGAGGGCAGCGGGCTTCCGTCGCAGTCTTCCGCCGCGGGGTGACACTCGCGGGCTTCTTCTTCCATTCGATGTTGACACGGCGAGGTCCGGCGCTGAAATGCCTTCTGAGCGGCGGGCAAGGACTTATATTGGCATTGGGCGTGGGCGTGGTTATGCCAACATGTGACCTTAACCCATGTGACAGTGATGTGACGTGACATCACTGTCACATGGGTTAAGGTCACATGTTGGCATAACCACGCCCACGCCCAATGCCAATATAAGTCCTTGCCCGCCGCTCAGAAGGCATTTCAGCGCCGGACCTCGCCGTGTCAACATCGAATGGAAGAAGAAGCCCGCGAGTGTCACCCCGCGGCGGAAGACTGCGACGGAAGCCCGCTGCCCTCATCAAACAAGCACGGAGCTTCGTGGTGAAGGGGGCAGCGGCAGAAAACGGCGACGAGAAGCCCGCCACGTCCAAGTCCTGGATGGGATGTGCGACCCCCGTCCAGGCCGAAAAAATCGAAGGGGGCGGCAAAGAAGAAGGCCTGGCCCCCGCGGCGGAAGACAACGTCGAGAAGCCCGGAGAGTGGCGCCCTCCGGCGGAAGACGGCGAAAGAAGCCCTGGCCTCGGGAGGAGCCAGGCAGAAGCGGAGGAGCCCGAGGTGGGGCGACACCCCCGTTGTTCTCCGCTGTTTTCGGCCGGCCCCCCCGGATGTAAAAGAGCTTCATTTTGGGGTGGGGGCACAGTCGAGCATGGCGGAGAGCATGGGTGGGTGTTTCCCCCCCCCGGCAGAAAACGGCTAGAAGACCGAGGAGTGGCGACGCCCCCGTTGTTCTCCGCCATTTCCGCCGGCCCCCCCGGATGTAAAAGAGCTTGATTTGGGGTAGGGGGCCTGGCCGAACATGGCGGAGAGCATCGGTGGGTGTCTCTCTCCCCGGCGGAAGGCGGCGGCGAAGACCGGGGGGGGGTAGGTGTACCCCCCGGCGGAAGGCGGCGGCGAAGACCGGTGCGGGGCTGGAGCCCCCCCGGCAGAAAATGTCTGGAAGACCGAGGGGCTCCGCCCCCGTTGTTCTCTGCTTTTTTCGGCCGGCCCCCCCCGGATCTGAAAGAGCTTATTTTGGGGTGGGGGCCTGGCTGGACATGGCGGAGAGCATCGGTGGGTGTCCCCCCCGGCAGAAGACGGCGAAGCCCGGGGCCCAATGGGCTGGTGGTGGGGGGTCCCGGCAGAAGACCCCCGGAGCTGACTAATAAATTATTTTTTTCTGTGTGGTTTTTTTTGTGTTTACACTTTTCCACCCGGTGAATGGGTAGGGGTACGATGTACCCCATACTCATTCACATAGGGTGGGGGGCCAGAATCTGGGGGCCCCCTTAATATAGGGGGCTCTCAGATTCTGATAAGCCCCCCGCCCGCATACCCCGACAACCAACGGCCAGGGTTGTCGGGAAGAGGCTCTTGTCCCTATCGACATGGGGACAAGAGTGCTTTGGGGTGGGGGGGCAGTGCCCCCCTCCCCCACAGCACACACTCCCCCATGTCGAGGGCATGTGGTCTGGTACGGCTCAGGAGGGGGGGGGGCGCTCGCTCGTCCCCACCCCCATTCCTGTCCGGCCAGACTGCGTGCCTGGGAGAAGGGTTTGGTCTGGATCTGAGGGGGAACCCCACGCCGTTTTTTGGCGTGGGGTTAACCCCTTGTGTTCCAGATCAAATCTAAGAGCCTGTTGTGCACCTGAAGGGGGACCCCACGCCGTTTTTTTTTCTAATTTGGGGTGGAGTTCCCCTTTATCCCGGTCCTGTCAGGGGAATGCCTGCTCGTCTGTCCCTACAATGTATGAACAGCGATCTGTCATTTCCCCTACACAGTCCCACCCCCTTTACAGTTAGAACACACCCAGGTAACATATTCAACCCCTTCCGCGCCCCTAGTGTTAACCCCTTCCCTGCCAGTGTCATTTTTAGAGTAAGCAATGCATTTCTATACCATTGCTCGCTACAAAAATGCAAAATCTCACAAAAATGTTTCCGCCACAATGTCGCAGTAGCCAGAAAAAACAATGATAGCCACCATTACTAGTAAAACAAAAAAATAGTCCAAAAAAAACCATAAGACCAACCCCTACTTAGAACTTTTGCCCAAACCAATCAAACGCTTATTGTGATTTTTTGCAACCAAAAATATGTCCAAGAATACTTATCGGCCTAAACTGAGGGCAAACATTTTTGGAATATATTTTGGGGGAGATTTATTATAGCAAACAGTAAAAAAGATGTTTTTTTAGTTACCAAATTGTCGCTATATTTTTGGGTCAAGCAAAAATAAGAAAAAACGCAGAGGTGATCAAATACCACCAACAATAAAATAAATAAAAAAAATTAGGGGGGGGGGGGGGATGAGGACGCCAAATTTGTTTGGGGGCCACGTCGCACAACCACGCAATTGTCAGTCAAAATGACGCAGTGTTGAAATGCAAAAAATGGCCCCGTCAGTGACCAGTAATATGCTCTGGGGCTCAAGTGGTTACAAATTAAGAATACACTAAAGTTAGCCCAATTTATGGCCATAATGTGAAAGATGATGTTACACCGAGTAAATAGATACCCAACATGTTACACTTTAATATTGCACACACTCATGGAATGGGGCCAAACTTCAGTACTTGAAAATACCCATAGGCAACGCTTTTTTAGGTGTTTCAGGTTACCAGTTTAGATTTACAGAGGAGGTCTAGTGCTAAAAGTATTGCTCTCGCTCTAACGTACGCTATGATACCTCACATGTGGGGTTTGAACGGGGATTCAATATGTGGGCGGGGCTTACACATTTAAGGCCCGCCCACAAATGGAAACATTCTTCAAACCACACATGTATCATAGCGTGCGTGCACTAGACCTCATCTGTAAATCTAAACTGGTAACCGGAAACAATAAAAATGCTGCTTGTTCGCTTCTGACTGCGAGCTACTAGGGACAGGGGCGTTTAAATTATTACTATTTAGGTTTGTTACGTAAAAATTCTAGAAGACCTCCCGTTCAGCTTGTAAAGCATCACTTCAGGGGGACCAAAAAAAAATTAAACACCTCTAATGCTTTCATCCGCCATTGCAGATTTGATTCTGGTACTGCATTTCGAGTGAACTGGGCATGCTCGAACACTTAGTAAAAAAAGCTGGTTGTCTGACCCTGAAAATGACATGCATCTTTCTGAGCATGCTCAGAAAGCTGTTTTTTTGGCTTAGTAATTTAAGGACATCCTTAACAGGTGTAAGCAGTTCCAAGTGCACACAAACTAGAGGCTGACATTTCTTCATGTGTTTCCAATTGGTTCATTAGCACACATGTTATAAAAAGCGTGGATACTGCACGTGTCAGCTGCCCCTCAGAGGGGGCAGATTTGCTGGCTGGAAGGAATGGCGGAGTGAAACAGAGATGTTTTGGAGCAAGTTTTGTATTTTTTGATGTTTTCTCTGCTACATAATTTTGCTAAATGTTTCTCAAGATGTTAATGACTAATGTTTTAATCCTGTGGGTCTATCCTGTTATTTCAAAAGCATGATTTATTTTCCAATGACTGTGAAATAAACGTTGGTCTTTTTTGTTTTTAGGTGTTTTTATATATTTTTGGTGTGTTTATTTGTAATTTTTTTTTTGCTTTCCTTGTTTTGTGGACCAATAAAATTACTTTCAAATTTTGAAGTTTGTTTTGTGATATTTTTTTCATGCTATGGATTTCAACCGCTGCAGCTGAACTAGTTTGGGCCTAAACCATCAAGTGTGATTTGTCTCTAAGCTCTTTCCTGGTGTGTATGCATGAAATGTTTAGTCACCAGAAAAGGAAGGACAAAGCGGTAAGTATTGTTTCCTAGAACTGATGTCCAGACTGACATTTTAAAGCACATGTGCAAGATGTAGGAAAAGCTGCAAACAGGGCCTGTTGGAGGGGGGTGGGGGGGGGGGTGGTGTATTGGTGGAAATTTTTGATTTATTAGACACGACCTTAGATACCAGGTTTACAAAATAAACAGGGGAAAAAAGAAAACAGCAAAATCTCACATCACTTACAAACTTTTGCATGTACAAAAAACACATCAACTACAATACTTTTCCATGAAATTTACAAAACATAAAAGACAAAAGAAAAATATTATACATAACATCCCTTACACGGTTTAACCAACTACCTGCGCAAGCCTATAGGCACCACCGTAGAAACCTACAGTCTCTGCCATATCTGGCCACTGCACCAGGTCATAGTTAGTCAATTATACCGACAAAACTACACATCATCAGACTCTGAAGACAAAATCCCACTATGTTGACCAGCGTCCACACACTCATCCTGCTCAAAACGGGGCTCAACACCCCCTCCTACATCGCTCACTCCCCCTTTTTTTGCTTTTTTCTTTTTCTTCTTACTCTTCCTAAGCACTACCCGACCAGCACCATCGGCCGCTGGGCCAGCACCACTCATACCCTCTGAGGGCACCTCACTAGACACAACCTTAGGTCTTTTTTGTGACCTGAGGGACACTTCCATATCCTCCTGAGCTACTGCATCACTTAAAACATGGGAAACCACTGGGGGAGGGGGAAACGGAACAGCACAGGAGGAAAGTGGGGGGGAGACAGGACAAGGACAAGAGGAAGGGGCAACAGGAAGGGGAAGGGAAGGAGGGATATCATCAAATAAACCCAAACAAAGGGGGGGCCCCCTACCACTTGACATTCTACCCTCCTTAAAAGCAGAGACCTTCGTCGCCAAGCCCTCCTCACCCCCCTCCACCTCGGAATCAGTATCCGAGGTAGAGGAATCCAAAAAACTGGGATACTCAAGAAAAACCCCACCTCCACCCGACACACCACTTTGACCTGGAGGGTCAGGGGCAGCTGTACTCGCCCCCGCCCTCCTCCCAGCAGGACCTTGCCTCTGGGGCATAGGGGCAGCTCGGCCACCAGATTTAAAAACATCCGTAGCCAAGCCCTCCCCACCCCCCTCCATCTCAGAATCAGTGTCCGAGGTAGAAACCTCCGACACCCCAGATTCCTCTGACACATTGCCCCTAAAAGCCTGCGGACAACGGCTAAAAGGGTGACCAAGCTTGTTACATAAGTTACATCTGATACGGGCACACCCATCCGCCAGGTGACCCCTCTCACCACAGCGCGTGCACTTCACCACAGTACAACCAGCGCTCAAGTGAGTGGGGGACCCACACTTAAAACATCTTTTAGGTTGACCAGGATAAAAAACCAAGATTCTATCTCTCCCAATGAAGGCACTCCCGGGGATGTGAGCCATGCTATTTCCCTGTCTCCTCAATCTAATTTTAGCCCCCCAGGCCCCTGTCCAGATCCCCCTTTCATCCACCTTCTTCCAAAGGGGGCCCTGCAGCTGGCCATGGCGGTTCAACCAGGTCGCAATGTCTTCCGAAGGAAGAGATTCATTGCGTACCAAAATGGTTACATTTTTGACCTCCTCCTGCCTAGTCAGGGGGGTCAAACGAAACTTGGACCATGGGTCCTGTCCTTTAACCAAATCATAATTAAGTAAAAACATTTCCATAACAACAACTGCAACAAAACTAAAATCAAACTCTACGGAACTCCCAGGATGAATGACCGCAAAAAGGTCAGACGCCCTTACTCCCAAGGAGAGGACCATATCAATGGCCTCCACTCGAGATGGGCACCGACCCTCACCAACATATCTCAATTGAATAACATTTCTCCTTCTACGCTCTAAACCACCGACTCCCCTGGACCATGCCCCCTCACCCTGCTGTTGCTGCGCAGGGGGGACCCTAAAGTTACGGGCACCGAACTTACTGTAGATATGATCCAAGGGAGCACTTGCCCCAGCTACTTGGGCATAAGACCTTCCCTCTCTCAAAGCTTTAAGTAAATTTGCCTCCTGGGAGGCTGTGATGACTCTCCCAGGCTGAGGTGCACCAAATGGATCAGCCCCACTTGGGACATCCATTGGCGCAACCTGGGCAGATACCTCTTGACTTACTACCCTCCCCCCTGGTACCAAAGAGACAAGAGGGGGACCTGTCTTCTTAAAAGCTTCTTGTACCTGAGCCAGTAAAGTGTCATCATCCATATAAAAACTAGAGTCCTCCATTTCTTCACAGGCTCCATAGGAGCTCACATGAACTTCTGTCACAGCTGCAGACTGGGAACCCTCTAGACCCCTAATAAAATCCATTGCTGGGCACTCCTCTTCTAAATGTCCCGCAGGGTGATCACCCCAAGCCTGAGCCTGCTCAGGAGGAAAACCCACAGACAGGGGGGTACTCACAAGTCCTTGGGTAGTCTGTACCAAAACCGAGGGCCGGATCTGGCCGGGAAACGGAGCTCCGGGTGTCACCGTGGCCACTTCCGGTTCACCCGCTGACGTCACTTCCGGTTCACCCGCTGACGTCACTTCCGGTTCCGGGTCACCCGCTGACATCACTTCCGGTTCCGGGTCACGCACTGACGTCACTTCCGGTCGCGGCTCCGGCCCAATCACGGGAGATTCCAGCACAGTGAGAATGCCCTCTAAGTCACTGCTGATTGGTTGTCTAGAGGCAGGAAGCTCCACATGGAGTGGCGTGCCTTCTCCCTCGGCAGCCATTACTGTCCTAGCTATGGCTTCTTCCATATTAGGTGACACATAGTCCATCTCAACTGGGTCCATGGTAAGTGCCTGCCCCTCACCCTGTAAACCCGCAGCGGTCGCCACCACAACGGCCGGCTGACCCTGCTGTAGGCTACTTGCTGGGTTCACAGAGGCAGAAGCACCCCCGCTTCCAGGAGCAGGTTTATCACCCGGATCTTGCTGGGAACCAGATACACTCATCTCAGCGGCAAAGGAACCACGAGGAAGACGGGAGAGTCTCACCACAGGATTAAAACCTCTCTCACTCATACAGGTACTTCCCGCTTCATAGGACAACCCCCCACTTGATGTTGCACCCCCTTTCTTTGCAAACTGGGGCCCAGCAAGTGCTTGGGCGTCCTCAGCGGTACTCACCAAAGTGGTCCCTGAGGTCCGAGGCTCCACTGACAGTGAATCCTCAAACCTCTCAGCTACTGATGTAGACTTGCTTCTCCTTGCAACCTGTTTACTCTCTTCAAAGGCACGCTGGAGCTCCTTCTTGATTGGAAGGAGAAAGGTCTTCTCTGCAGTTCCCCTGGAACAAAGACCCATGGTAAGACTCCATAGCTGGCCATTCTGTTCTTTCATCAGACCTATCGCTTCCTTAAACTCAAATCTCTTTGAGCTGCTGACCCGATCTCTTCTGTTCCTCAAACTGGCCAGCACTGACATCCTGGAGTGGAGAGCCTGTGCAGCCTTCTGAATCAATACCTTGATCTTGCTGCGCCTTCTCAGCACTCCCTGGTCATCTTCCCCATGCTGGGGAAGAGTCCAATCCACCAGCTTAGACTGGGCCATCAAAAACTGCTTTTCTTCTTTGTTTAGATCCCCAAAACTAGGGAGATCCACAGTCCTTGGAGGTACCGGGCGGGAGGTGGACTCCCCCTGCCCAGGAGCAAGCCCCTGACCTGGGCTTGATGAGGCCATAGCCTCCCCTCTCCTCCAGGGTCTGGTTCTTCACAGGAGCTGCTTCAAAGACACAACCTCTTCCTTCAAGACATTGGTGGACAGGCTTGAAGTGCTGATTTACAGCGCTGTGCTTGAAACTAGCACAAGACAATCCTATTCTAATTGTGGGTTGTTTGAGGGAAGCCAATTGAGTGTTAGAACCCCTGCTAGTGTTTTTAGGTTGGGCTTTGTGTCCCTTTTCCTAAAATTGGCTTCACTTCCTGTCACACAGCTGAACAGGAAGTGAGGTTAAAACCCTACCAATGGTCTTTTCTTCGGGGCACAGGTCAATCTAACTAGTGTCACCATTAAGCAAATTGCACTGCAGTGTACACCCCAAATGATTAGTTACTTTGGGGTTTAGTAAAGGCAAAGCCGCTCTGCAGTAGAAGCGTAGGCAATGAAAATCAGAAGGGAAGCACTGATGGTTTTTACTTCCAATCCCGCCAAGTTTTGAGTTTTCTTCCTTGCTTGTCCACTTGTAGTGCAAAGTGGATTTGCCTTTAGTAAATGGACCCCAAAGTCCAAGATTCCTACTAATTTGGGGTGTACACAGCAAAATGCCATTTCCAAAATGGGAAACTATTTATATTGATCTGTGTGTCCCCAACAAAACATTACTCAGGTGTTTCCCTCACTTCCTGTTTGGCTGTGTGGCAGGAAGTGAATGAATTAAGTAGAAAGTGACAACATTTGTGAGGTGTCTTTACCCTATCAGGGGTGCAGGCATCCCCAAAACAAACAAGAAAATAGTTGATTTAACATTGGGTGGTGTTTGTGGGGGTCCCTAACACACATTCATACATATTAGCAACGCTGGATCCTGGCCTATTGGCATGGTTATATTTTCTTAAGCCTCTCAATAAAATGATCTGAAATTTGGGGTTAAACTGGAACAATAATCATCACTTTTATTTTTTGGATTTCTTTCATTTTGGATAGAGTTGGTGGGGGGGGGGGGGGGGTTAGAAGCTCTGTCAGTTTATTTTGTATTATCCCTGTCCGTTTGGGGAGATTGGCCTTCACTTCCTGCCCCATAGCCAAACAGGAAGTGATCGAAAAACTAGGCAAATTAAGGGTCCCCCCCCACAGAACTTGTGTGTGTCCCCTGAAAATTCCTGGGTGGGTCATAAAAAAACAGGGTGTGGCCTTGACAGGAAGGGTGGGTCATTTTTCTATTAGGGGGGTGCCAAAATTTGGTCAGGCCTAGGGAAGCACAAAACCTAAATATCCTACTGCATATTAGGGCTTATTTAGACAGGATCCAATTTACAGCATGTTTTTAGATTGTGGGAGGAAACCCGCACAGGGAGAACATGCAAACTCCAGGCAGATAGTGTCACGGGCGGGATTCGAACCAGCAACCCTTTTGCTGCTAGGTGAACATGCTACACACTACGCTACTGTGCTGAACGAACATGATTGCAGCTGAAAGCATGAGATGTTTTTTTTTTAAACCAATTACATGCTTTCCAGCCTGGAGGACAGATGTGGGGTCTAATTGACCCCGCCTTTCTCTATAAAGAGGACCTGTCACACACTAGTCCTATTACAAGGGATGTTTACATTCCTTGTAATAGGAAGAAAAGTGAAAAATAATACAAACAAAGGGACAAACAAGTGCAAAAATTAAAATATTAAGTAAAAAAATAAAATAACAAAGGAATTTAAATGCTCCTGTCCCTAGTAGCTCGCACTCAGAAGCGAACACGCATGCAAGTCCCACCCACATATGTAAACATCCTTCAAACCCCACATGTGAGGTATCATAGCGTGCGTTAGAGCGAGAGCAATAATTTTAGCACTAGACCTCCTCTGTAACTCAAAAGTGGTAACCTGAGAAAAAAAGTCAAGCGTTGCCTATGGAGATTTTTAATAACGAAGTTTAGCGCCATTCCATGAGTGTGCGCAATATGAATGCGTGACAAGTTAGGTATCTATTTACTCGGGGAACATCATCTTTTCACCTTATCCCTAAAAATTGGGCTAGCTTTACTGCTTTCTTATTTTGTCATTCATGAAACAGGTTTTTTTTTTGAAAGCCAAAAAAAAAAAAAAAAACGTTTGAAAATTTTTGGCACAAATACTGTTGGAAATGTGTCCGAAAAAATGGCCGCCACTTTATTCCCTAGGGTGTTTGTTAATAAAATATTTATAATGTTTGGGGGTCCTGAGTAAGTTTCAAGGAAGAAAATATAATTGTTACATGAAGGAGAGAAGTGCCAGAATAGGCGCGGTATGGAAGTGGTTAAAGTGCAACAATAAAAGTGAAAAATTCCTTGAAATTTCGTACCATGGGGGGGGGGAGGCAATTAGGGGCGCCATCAGGAATTATGGGGCCCCTTACACAGCTTCAGGCATGGGCCCCTGGAGCAGAGAATAGGGGGGGGGGTGCCGCCTGATATTAAGAAGGGGGGGGGGGCTGCCGCAATTTGATAAGCGGGGGGTTCCTTTACAAAAAAATACATATAGAAAAATATATATTAAAAAGGGTGGTAGCCATCCGGGGGCCCTGGGGACCACTGGGCCCTTTAATAAAAAGAAACTTCTGGGCTCTTTAATGAAAAATAAATTACAATATCTACATATATAAAATAATAAAAAAGGGGGTTGCCTTGGGAGCTCTGGGCCCTTTAATAAAAAATAACTACCAAAAATCTAAAAAAAAAATAACATTGGGTGGGAGCTGTGGTGGCTCAACGTGAATGGCACTGCGCTGACAAGCCGTTCACCTCTGCAGCCAAGGGTTCGGATCCCGGTCTCGGCTACATGTGAATTGAGTTTGGTGGTGTCAGCCCGGCTCCCGGTGGGTGTGCTATGCAAGGTACGCCTGTGCTTAGTATGCCCACCCCCCCCCCAAAAAAAAAAACACCACACTTGCACACACTTTGGCCATGAGGTCTCCTAAAATAAAGGGAGGCGAAGGACCTACAGGGCTGGCTGGGTGGGCTACACTCCTTCATAGGGGGAGTCCCTCTGTCCCATCGGGGACAGGCCCCCCTCACACCCACCATTGCCACCGGGGGCATGGAGAAGGATGGCGATTGCAAGTCCAGCTCCTCTCTCTCGACTTCACGCACAAAATACACTTTAAAAAAGAAATTAAAGTAAAAAGTAACAAACCTGGGGAAAATGTTTATAACATTTTTAGAAGCAAAAAGGTTGTCATCTGGGAGCTTTCAAAATTATATTATATATATATATGTTTAAAAAATAACCAAAAAATATATATATTTTTTTTTTTTGGATTTTTTTGTAAAGGTGGGGGGTTGTCATCTGGAGCCCTGGGGATCTCCGGGCCACTGGGGACCTCCAGACCCCTAAAACAAAACATTGGCCCTTTAATAACAAAAAATTTGGGGGGTTGCCACCCGGGGCCCTGGGGACCTCCAGACTGCTAAAAAATATTAAATTCCAAAAATTGGCCCTTTAATAAAAAATCCTACAAAAACCAACTAACAAATATATATACAAAAAAAAAAAGAGGGGGGTTACCATCTGGGGCGCTGGGGGGCCTCCAGGCATCTGGGCACCTCCGGACCCCCGGGCCCCTTACAGGTGTACAGGGCCGCCATCATGAATTTTGGGGCTTACACAGCTTCAGGCATGGGCCCCCTGGAGCAGAGAACCGGGGGGGGGGTGCTGCCGCATGAAATTGAGAAGCGGGGGGGGGGGTGGTGCCACAAATTGAGGAGCGGGGGGCCCTTTACAAAAATTTTGACAGAAATAAGAAATAAAGAAAAATATATATAAAAAAGGGGGGTAGCCATCCGGGGCCCTGGGGACCTCTGTGCTCTTTATAAAATAAAAATAAAAAAGAGAGAAAATACATATATATATATATTTTTTAAATATAACATTTATCGAAAAAAAGTAAAAAAAAAAACAAGGGGGTAGCCTTCCAGGGCCCTGGGGACCTCTGGGCCCTTTCCTTAAAAAAAAAAAAACAAATATATTAAAAAAATATATATATTTTTTTAAATATATATCTTTTATTTAAAAAAAAGGGCTTGCCATCTGGGGCCCTTAGTGGCCTCCGGGCCCCTGGGGACCTTCGGAGCCCTTAAAAAAAAAAAAATAGTTTTTTTTGTTTTAGGGTGGTTCCCATCCGGGCCCCTAATGGCGGCCCTGCAGGTGTACTGCCTGTACCCCCCTGATGGCGGCCCTGGGTGTAATGTCAGCATGTGAAAAATGACATTCTGAAGGAAAAAAGCCATTTAAAACTGACTCGCGGCAATAATGAATTGTCAGCTCCTGGAAATTGCAGGAGAATTCATTCATTAAAAACACCAAAAAAAAAGCGTGGGGTTCCCCCCAAATATCCATAACCAGACCCTTCAGGTCTGGTGTGGAATTTAAGGGGAACTCCACCCCAAATTTAAAAAAAAATGGCGTGGAGTCCCCCCTAAAATCCACACCAGACCCCTTATCCGAGCACGTTGACCTGGCCGGCCGCAGAAAAGAGGGGGGGACAGAGCGCGGCCCCCCCCTCTCCTGAACCGCACCAGGCCACATGCCCTCAACATTGGGAGGGTGTTTTGGGGTGCCCCCCAAAACACCTTGTCCCCATGTTGATGAGGACAAGGGTCTCTTCCCCACAACCCTTGCCCGGTGGTTGTGGGGGTCTGCGGGCAGGAGGCTTATCGAAATCTGGAAGACCCCTTTAACAAAGGGGCCCCCCAGATCCCGGCCCCCCCCTGTGTGAAATGGTAATGGGGTACCTTGTACCTCTACCATTTCACGAGTAAAAAAAATGTAAAGGGTTAAAAAAGACAAGAGCCGGTTTTTGACAAGTCCTTTATTATCTTCTTTCTTCTTTTCTTCGGGTTTCTTCTTCCTCCTCCTTCTTCTTCCTCTGCTTCTGTCTTGGGTCTTCTATTCCCGCATCTTGCCCGGCGTGTTCTTCCATCTTCTTCCGCTGTTCTTCTCGTCCGCATCTTCTCCTTCTTGTTCTTCTTCGCCGGAGCGGCCGCTTCCAATTGAAATCCCCGCTGTCTGCCGGACCACGCCCCCCCCTCTGACGCCTCGGGCAAGCTCTTAGGAGTGTGCTGCCAGTGCGTCAGAGGGGGGCGTGGTCACATGTCAGAGGGCGGCCAATTCAATTTGAAGCTTGTGCGCGGCTTTTTCTTTGCCAGAGTCGCCGCTTCCAATTGAATTGCCCGCTTTCTGGAACATGTGACCACGCCCCCCTCTGACGCACTGGCACCACACGGGGACTTTCCTAAGAGCTCGCCCGTGGCGTCAGAGGGGGGGCGTGGTCCGGCAGACAGCGGGGATTTCAATTGGAAGCGGCCGCTCCGGCGAAGAAGAAGAAGGAGAAGATGCGGACGAGAAGGACAGCGGAAGAAGATGGAAGAACACGCCGGGCAAGATGCGGGAATAGAAGACCCAAGACAGAAGCAGAGGAAGAAGAAGGAGGAGGAAGAAGAAACCCGAAGGAAAGAAGAAAGAAGATAATAAAGGACTTGTCAAAAACCGGCTCTTGTCTTTTTTTACACTGACACTTTTTTTTTACTCGTGAAATGGTAGAGGTACAAGGTACCCCATTACCATTTCACACAGGGGGGGGGCCGGGATCTGGGGGGCCCCTTTGTTAAAGGGGTCTTCCAGATTTCGATAAGCCTCCTGCCCGCAGACCCCCACAACCACCGGGCAAGGGTTGTGGGGAAGAGACCCTTGTCCTCATCAACATGGGGACAAGGTGTTTTGGGGGGCACCCCAAAACACCCTCCCAATGTTGAGGGCATGTGGCCTGGTGCGGTTCAGGAGAGGGGGGGGGCCGCGCTCTGTCCCCCCCTCTTTTCTGCGGCCGGTCAGGTCAACGTGCTCGGATAAGGGGTCTGGTGTGGATTTTAGGGGGGACTCCACGCCATTTTTTTTTTATTTGGGGTGGAGTTCCCCTTAAATTCCACACCAGACCTGAAGGGTCTGGTTATGGATATTTGGGGGGAACCCCACGTCATTTTTTTTAAAAATTGATGGCGGGGTTCCCCTTAATATCCATATCAGACCTGAAGGGTCTGGTTATTGAATTTGGGGGGACCCCCACGTCATTTGAATAATTTTTTTAAAATTCGTACCATGGGGGGGGGGGAATGTCAGCAGGTGAATAAAGTGCACTTTTCCCGTGGTTAGAAATATGTCTTTGCACAAAATGACATTCTGAAAAAAAAAAAAAAAAAGCCATTTAAAACTGACTCGCGGCAATAATGAATTGTCAGCTCCTGGAAATTGCAGGAGAATTCATTCATTAAAAAAACGAAAAAATAAAGCGTGGGGGTCCCCCCAAATTCAATAACCAGACCCTTTAGGTCTGGTATGGATATTAAGGGGAACCCCGCCGTCAATTTAAAAAAAAAATGGCGTGGAGTCCCCCCTAAAATCCACACCAGACCCCTTATCCGAGCACGTTGACCTGGCCGGCCGCAGAAAAGAGGGGGGGGACAGAGCGCGGCCCCCCCCCTCTCCTGAACCGCACCAGGCCACATGCCCTCAACATTGGGAGGGTGTTTTGGGGTGCCCCCCAAAACACCTTGTCCCCATGTTGATGAGGACAAGGGTCTCTTCCCCACAACCCTTACCCGGTGGTTGTGGGGGTCTGCGGGCGTGAGGCTTATCGAAATCTGGAAGACCCCTTTAACAAAGGGGCCCCCCAGATCCCGGCCCCCCCCTGTGTGAAATGGTAATGGGGTACCTTGTACCTCTACCATTTCACGAGAAAAAAAAAGTGTCAGTGTAAAAAAAGACAAGAGCCGGTTTTTGACAAGTCCTTTATTATCTTCTTTCTTCTTTCCTTCGGGTTTCTTCTTCCTCCTCCTCCTTCTTCCTCTGCTTCTGTCTTGGGTCTTCTATTCCCGCATCTTGCCCGGCGTGTTCTTCCATCTTCTTCCGCTGTCCTTCTCGTCCGCATCTTCTTCTCCTTCTTCTTCTTCGCCGGAGGCGCCGCTTCCAATTGAAATCCCCGCTGTCTGCCGGACCACGCCCCCCCCCCCTCTGACGCCTCGGGCAAGCTCTTAGGAGTGTGCTGCCAGTGCGTCAGAGGGGGGCGTGGTCACAAGTGAGAGGGCGGCCAATTCAATTTGAAGCTTGTGCGCGGCTTTTTCTTTGCCAGAGTCGCCGCTTCCAATTGAATTGGCCGCTTTCTGGAACATGTGACCACGCCCCCCTCTGACGCACTGGCACCACACGGGGACTTTCCTAAGAGCTTGCCCGTGGCGTCAGAGGGGGGGGGCGTGGTCCGGCAGACAGCGGGGATTTCAATTGGAAGCGGCCGCTCCGGCGAAGAAGAAGAAGGAGAAGAAGATGCGGACGAGAAGGACAGCGGAAGAAGATGGAAGAACACGCCGGGCAAGATGCGGGAATAGAAGACCCAAGACAGAAGCAGAGGAAGAAGAAGATGGAGGAAGAAGAAACCCGAAGGAAAGAAGAAAGAAGATAATAAAGGACTTGTCAAAAACCGGCTCTTGTCTTTTTTTCCCCTTTACATTTTTTTTACTCGTGAAATGGTAGAGGTACAAGGTACCCCATTACCATTTCACACAGGGGGGGGCCGGGATCTGGGGGGCCCCTTTGTTAAAGGGGTCTTCCAGATTTCGATAAGCCTCCTGCCCGCAGACCCCCACAACCACCGGGCAAGGGTTGTGGGGAAGAGACCCTTGTCCTCATCAACATGGGGACAAGGTGTTTTGGGGGGCACCCCAAAACACCCTCCCAATGTTGAGGGCATGTGGCCTGGTGCGGTTCAGGAGAGGGGGGGGGGCCGCACTCTGTCCCCCCCTCTTTTCTGCGGCCGGCCAGGTCAACGTGCTCGGATAAGGGGTCTGGTGTGGATTTTAGGGGGGACTCCACACCATTTTTTTTTAATTTGGGGTGGAGTTCCCCTTAAATTCCACACCAGACCTGAAGGGTCTGGTTATGGATATTTGGGGGGAACCCCACGTCATTTTTTTTTTAAATTGACGGCGGGGTTCCCCTTAATATCCATACCAGACCTAAAGGGTCTGGTTATTGAATTTGGGGGGACCCCCACGCTTTATTTTTTCGTTTTTTTAATGAATGAATTCTCCTGCAATTGCCGGGAGCCGACAATTCATTATTGCCGTGAGTCAGTTTTAAATGGCTTTTTTTTTTTCAGAATGTCATTTTGTGCAAAGACATATTTCTAACCGCAGGAAAAGTGCGCTTTATTCACCTGCTGACATCCCCCCCCCCCCATGGTACGAATTTTCAAATAATTATTCAAATGACGTGGGGGTCCCCCCAAATTCAATAACCAGACCCTTCAGGTCTGATATGGATATTAAGGGGAACCCCGCCATCAATTTTTAAAAAAAATGACGTGGGGTTCCCCCCAAATATCCATAACCAGACCCTTCGGGTCTGGTGTGGAATTTAAGGGGAACTCCACTCCAAATTAAAAAAAAATGGCGTGGAGTCCCCCCTAAAATCCACACCAGACCCCTTATCCGAGCACGTTGACCTGGCCGGCCGCAGAAAAGAGGGGGGGACAGAGCGCGGCCCCCCCCTCTCCTGAACCGCACCAGGCCACATGCCCTCAACATTGGGAGGGTGTTTTGGGGTGCCCCCCAAAACACCTTGTCCCCATGTTGATGAGGACAAGGGTCTCTTCCCCACAACCCTTGCCCGGTGGTTGTGGGGGTCTGCGGGCAGGAGGCTTATCGAAATCTGGAAGACCCCTTTAACAAAGGGGCCCCCCAGATCCCGGCCCCCCCCCCTGTGTGAAATGGTAATGGGGTACCTTGTACCTCTACCATTTCACGAGTAAAAAAAATGTAAAGGGGAAAAAAAGACAAGAGCCGGTTTTTGACAAGTCCTTTATTATCTTCTTTCTTCTTTCCTTCGGGTTTCTTCCTCCTCCATCTTCTTCTTCCTCTGCTTCTGTCTTGGGTCTTCTATTCCCGCATCTTGCCCGGCGTGTTCTTCCATCTTCTTCCGCTGTCCTTCTCGTCCGCATCTTCTCCTTCTTCTTCTTCGCCGGAGCGGCCGCTTCCAATTGAAATCCCCGCTGTCTGCCGGACCACGCCCCCCCCCTCTGACTCCACGGGCGAGCTCTTAGGAAAGTCCCCGTGTGGTGCCAGTGCGTCAGAGGGGGGCGTGGTCACATGTTCCAGAAAGCGGGCAATTCAATTGGAAGCGGCGACTCTGGCAAAGAAAAAGCCGCGCACGAGCTTCAAATTGAATTGGCCGCCCTCTGACATGTGACCACGCCCCCCTCTGACGCACTGGCAGCACACTCCTAAGAGCTTGCCCGAGGCGTCAGAGGGGGGGCGTGGTCCGGCAGACAGCGGGGATTTCAATTGGAAGCGGCCGCTCCGGCGAAGAAGAACAAGAAGGAGAAGATGCGGACGAGAAGGACAGCGGGAGGAACAGAAGATGGAAGAACACGCCGGGCAAGATGCGGGAATAGAAGACCCAAGACAGAAGCAGAGGAAGAAGGAGGAGGAAGAAGAAACCCGAAGGAAAGAAGAAAGAAGATAATAAAGGACTTGTCCAAAACCGGCTCTTGTCTTTTTTAACCCTTTACATTTTTTTTACTCGTGAAATGGTAGAGGTACAAGGTACCCCATTACCATTTCACACAGGGGGGGGGCCGGGATCTGGGGGGCCCGTTTGTTAAAGGGGTCTTCCAGATTTCGATAAGCCTCCTGCCCGCAGACCCCCACAACCACCGGGCAAGGGTTGTGGGGAAGAGACCCTTGTCCTCATCAACATGGGGACAAGGTGTTTTGGGGGGCACCCCAAAACACCCTCCCAATGTTGAGGGCATGTGGCCTGGTGCGGTTCAGGAGAGGGGGGGGGCCGCGCTCTGTCCCCCCCTCTTTTCTGCGGCCGGCCAGGTCAACGTGCTCGGATAAGGGGTCTGGTGTGGATTTTAGGGGGGACTCCACGCCATTTTTTTTTAAATTTGGAGTGGAGTTCCCCTTAAATTCCACACCAGACCCGAAGGGTCTGGTTATGGATATTTGGGGGGAACCCCACGTCATTTTTTTTTTTAAATTGACGGCGGGGTTCCCCTTAATATCCATACCAGACCTAAAGGGTCTGGTTATTGAATTTGGGGGGACCCCCACGCTTTTTTTTTCCTTTTTTTAATGAATGAATTCTCCTGCAATTGCCGGGAGCCGACAATTCATTATTGCCGCGAGTCAGTTTTAAATGGCTTTTTTCCTTTGAAAAATGTCATTTTGTGCAGAGACAGTTCTAACGGGAAACATGCGCTTTTTCACATGCTGACATTAGAGCCCCCCATAGTACGAAATTTAAAGGAAAATTACACTTTTATTATTGCACTTTTAGCATTATTAAAATCACTGCTCCCGAAAAAACGGCCGTTTTAAAAAATAAAAAAAGCATTGGTACATGTCCCCTGGGGCAGGACTGAGGTCCCCAAACACTTTTTAGGACAAAACTTGCAGATTAGCCTTTAAAATTCACTATTAAGATTTCCCCCCATAGACTTATACAGGGAGTTCGGCGGCGGCTTTAGTTATCAATCACATCGCGCTGCTGTGCAACGCCGGCTCATGCGCCTAATTAGGGCTTCATCCAGCGCACTAATTAAGGCATGTACCGGCGCAGCGCAGATTCATTAGTAAATCAGCCCCATTGTAACCAACTTCCTTCTTAGATCAAACTTCTGTGTGTAATTGCAAGAAATGTAACCACTTAAAGTCCAACACTTGTTTAAGTTAAAAAACAATATTTTTTGCTAGAAAATTACTTGGAACCGCCAAACATTATATATATTTTAGCAGAGACAAAAATGGCAATTGCTGCAATATTTTATGTCACGCTGCATTTGCCCACTTCATTGAATAATAAAAACCATAAAAACAAAACAGTAAAGTTAGCCCATTTTTTTTTTTTTTTTCATTTTAATGTGAAAGATGATGTTATGCCGTACGAATCGTGAGAGAATCGTGATCTATCTTCTAAGCAAAAAAATTGCAGTTGTCGTTTTAGCCAGAATCGTGCAGCTCTATACCGTGCAACATAAAAAGTTGCAAAGACCACCATAGAGTAATTTTTAGCAAAAAACAAATGATGATTTTTTTTCCCAGTCTGCTGTAGTGCGTCAGCTTGTATTTATAATGGCTGCTGTGTATGTAGCTTCTGACAGGCTGTGCAAGCAGGCCCGTATCTCCGGAACCATAAATGATAGCCATCCCATATTTTAACCGGTTGTGGGGTAGGTCTTCAACTGACTACCCCCCAAATGTGGGGTTTCTGTGACCTCTGGTCATCGAGCTACAACCCCCGAAGTCGATCTAAAAAAAAAATTTTTTTTTGGGGGGCAAATGGGCCTATCTTGAGAAAGGGGCCTGGAGCTGCAGCTCCATCAGCCCCTCTGTTAATCCGGCCCTGCCTGCCGTAACCTGCACAAAATCAAGGCTTGGACAGCACGTCAGCTCCGGGGGAATAAATGTTACATTGTATGTAAACTTATGAGCACAACTGTGTGTATGTATGTATGTATGTATGTATATTGTGAGCGTGAGAGTCCCTGTCTTAGTGAAAATGTGTGTAAAATGGGCACAGGACTCTCAAAGAGGCAGTTTCAGAAGTTCCAGCAAAAGATTGGTGATCAGATAAAACTATGCTTTAAGTTTTCTCTGGATTTTGTAAGTCTGGATTGGGGCTGGAAACTTGAAGACTTCAAAGAGCATTGGGCGGGATCGAGTCTTCAGTCATGTGTCTGGGTTTTCCAGAAGCTCTGCAGGTTGTGTATGTGTCCAGGTGCACACATCTGTTATAAGGCAGAGCTGAGCACAGCTCAGTGTGTGTGGGAATGGAGTTGGTGTTGGAGCAGTTGCTGGAGGGAAGTGTGCTACTGTGTAAGAACCCAGGCAATATCCTTGAGACAGTACACCATGTGGGAGAGGTTCGAGGTCAGTGGACTGAGAGTTGTGCCAGCTGAAAGAGTCGGGGGGACCATAGCCTGAGACAACTGGAAGAGAGTCTTGGGGACCAGAGGGCACTGTAAGTCTTGGAGGTGTGTGGAAGCCTGGAGTGTCAGGAGAGCCCTTTCCTAGAGGCCAGGAGTGGGCTTGTGCAGCAAGGTACTGCACCAAAGGCTGAGTGAGCCTTAAGAGCCAGGTGGATTGGTATTTTTCATGTGTTGTTTTTTGGGAGAAGAACCCCTGTGTGGGCAACCAAATACATGTGTAAACTTTCTTTTTTTGTTTACTTTCAATAAAAGTGTGCTACCACGCCCTTAAACCTTAGTTCCTGTGGGCTGTGAACTCAGTTAACCACTTGCTTACTGGGCACATACTGTATACCCCCTTCCTGCCCAGCCGAAATTTCAGCTTTCAGCACTGCGTCGCTTTAAATTAAAATTGCGCGGTCGTGCGACGTGTCTTACAAACAAAATTGACGTCCTTTTTTTTCCCCACAAATAGAGCTTTCTTTTGGTGGTATTTGATCAATCAAATTTTTTTTTGCGCTATAAACAAAAAAGAGCGAAAATTTTGAAAAAAAAAACGCACAATATTTTTTACTTTTTGCTATAATAAAAATCCAATTTAAAAAAAAAAAAAATTCTCAGTTTAGGCAGATATGTATTCTACATATTTTTGGTAAAAAAAACAATCGCAATAAGCGTATAGTAATTGGTTTGCGCAAAGGTTATAGTGGCTAGGAAATAAGGAATAGAATTCTGACAATTTTTTATTTTTTTTACTAGTAATACGGCGATCTGCGAATTTTGTCAGGACTGCGATATTGCGACAGACACATCGGACAATTTTGACACATTTTTGGGACCATTCACATTTATACAGCGATCAGTGCTATAAAACGCACTAATTACTGTATAAATGTGACTGGCAGTGAAGGGGTTAACACTAGGAGGTGAGGAAGGGGTTAAATGTGAGTCCTGGGTGTGTTCTAACTGTGTGGGGGGAGGGGGGTCACTGGGGGAGGTGACCGATGCTGTCTCCCTATGTACAAGAGAAACAGCATCTGTCTCCTCTCCCTGACAGGACGTGGAGCTCTGTGTTTACACACAGAGCTTCACGTCCCTGCTCTAAAACTGCCGATCAGCGGGTACCTGGCGAACATCGCGACTGCCAGGCACGCGCATCGGCATCTCGGGGACGCGCCGGGTGCGCGCGCCCCCCAGTGGCCGGAGAACACGATGCCGTCAATTGACGGCAGCTTGGATATTCAGATCCACTAAGCTGCCATCAATTGACGATAAGCGGGGCCTCAAGTGGTTAAGCACTTAAGCCCCGGACTATATTGCTGGTCAATGACCGGGCCACTTTTTGCGATTCGGCAATGCGTCGCTTTAACTGACAATTGCGCGGTCGTGCGACGTGGCTCCCAAACAAAAATTTTTTCCATCAAATAGAGCTTTCTTTTGGTGGTATTTGATCATCTCTGCGGTTTTTATTTTTTGCGCTATAAACAAAAATAGAGCGTAAATTTGGAAAAAAAAAAGAATATTTTTTACTTTTTGCTGTAATAAATATCCCCAAAATTATATTACATTTTTTTTTCCCTCAGTTTAGGCCGATACAGATTCTTCGTAAAAAAAAATCGCAATAAGCGTTTATTGATTGGTTTGTTCAAAAGTTATAGCGTCTACAAAATAGGGCATAGTTTTATGGCATTAAAAACATTTTTTACCAGTAATGGCGTCGATCAGCGATTTTTATCAGTACTGTGACCTTATGGCGGACACTATGGACACTTTTGACACATTTTTGGGACCATTGGCATTTTTATAGCGATCAGTGATATAAAAATGCATTGATTAATATAAAAATGTCACTGGCAGAGAAGGGGTTAACACTAGGGGGCGAGGAAGGGGTTAATTATGTTCCCTGTGTGTGTTCTAACTGAAGGGGGGGTGGGACTGACTTGGGGAAATGACTGATCGCTGTTCATACATTGTATGAACAGACGATTAGGCATTTCTCCCCCTGACAGGACCGGGAGCTGTGTGTTTACACACACAGCTCCCAGTTCTCGCTCTGTAACAAGCAACCGCGGGTGCCCGGCGGTGATCGTGCCCGCCGGGCACGCGCGTCGGCTGATTCGCGAGATGAAGTATAGCTATGTGATCTCACGCAGCCGACCTGCCGTTGTATAACTGCGGCGGCTGGTCGGCAAGCTGTTAAAATGCATCTATCACTGAGCTAGACATCCCCCAATGTCACAATATATATATATATATATATATATATATATATATATATATATATATATATATATATATTGTAAGCTGGGGATAGGTAGCGGGTACAAAAGCTCCCTGGGATGAGCCAGCACAGATACCAAAGTCCATAGGATCAGTGAACAACAGTGGGATTTTTATTGGTGCTATACAAAGTCTATTTACAGGTGCTGTACAGTGTGCAGAAAACAAAACAAAAATAGCCAAACAAACACCTAGCCGTGTCTCGGCTCTAACTACACGTTATGCAGGTCCTAACTACTAAGCTAAACAAGCCTACCGCTTGTTAGCTCAAACACACACTTCTCACCAGTTTTTCAGCAGCCTCCTTGCTCTCACAGATTCACACTGTTTCCCAGGACAGAGCAATGGCTGATAGCTCAGGTGAGCTTAAATTGGCCTGGGGGAGAGGGCCAACACCTGACCTGGATCAGGGATCAGAGATCTCTGAACGTGTAAGAGAGGAGCCTGGGAGAGGTATAAACCCCGAACTGGACTTTCCCAGGCTCTCTCTGGGACGCTCTGCTACACACCCTCCCCTCTTGTTTCAACCCCAGGGTTGGAACACCTGTAGCCCAACAGGAGTGAACACGGGACAGGGCATCTGCATTCCCCATCTCAACACCTGGCCTGTGTTTTACCGAAAAGGAATAATCCTGGAGGGCCAAAAACCACCGATTCACCCGCCTATTAGTCTCCTTCTTTTGGGCCATCCATTTCAGGGGAGCATGGTCAGTTATTAACTCAAACTGGCGCCCTAACAGGTAGTACCTGAGCGCGTCCACGGCCCACTTTATGGCTAAACATTCCTTTTCAATGACTGCATATTTTTTCTCATGATCATTGAGCTTTCTGCTTAGGTAGACCACAGGGTGTTCTTCCCCATTGTATACCTGTGATAGTACTGCCCCGATACCTACATCAGAGGCATCTGTCTGAACCAAAAAATCTTTGGAGAAATCGGGGGAGTATAGCACTGGCTGTGCACAAAGAGCCTTCTTCAGGACTTGGAAAGATTCTTCTGCTACTGGGGACCATTTTATCATTACTGAGTCTTTCCCTTTCGTCAGGTCTGTCAGTGGGGCAGCTATAGTGGCAAAATTTGGAATAAACCTTCTATAATATCCCGCAATGCCAAGAAAGGCCCTGACCTGCTTCTTGTTTGCAGGACATGGCCACTCCTGGATGGCTTCTACTTTATTCACTTGGGGTTTAATAACTCCACGGCCAATAGTGTAGCCCAAATACTTGGCTTCCTCCAAACCAATGGCACATTTTTTGGGATTTGCCGTAAAACCTTCCTTGAAGAGGGAATCAAGGACAGCTTGGACACGGGGCAAGTGAGACTCCCAGTCAGTGCTATGCACCACTATGTCATCTAAATAAGCTGCAGCATACTGCTGGTGCGGTCTTAGGGTCCTGTCAATGGCCCTCTGAAAGGTTGCAGGGGCATTTTGCAACCCAAAAGGCATTTTCTTATACTGGAATGACCCCTCCGGGGTCACAAACGCAGTCTTTTCTTTGGCACTATTAGTCAGGGGTATTTGCCAATATCCTTTGGTCAAGTCCAAAGTGGTCAGATAACGGGCCTTGCCCAGTCGGTCTATAAGTTCATCTACCCTGGGCATCGGGTACGTGTCAAACTTTGTTACTGCATTGAGCTTTCTGAAGTCGTTACAAAACCTCCAAGTGCCATCCGGTTTTGGGACCAACACGATGGGGCTAGACCAGTCACTATTGGATTCCTCAATGACATCTAGTTCCAACATCCTTCTAACTTCATCACTGATGTCCTTTCTCCTCGCTTCAGGAATTCGGTATGGTTTGAGCTTGACACGGACCCCAGGTTCAGTAACAATATCATGCTGAACCGCTGAAGTCGTGCCAGGCAACTCTGAAAATTTCTCTCTATTCCTTATTAGGAACTCTCTAGCTTCCTGTTTTTGGGAATATGACAGGGTGTCTGGAATCGTGACCTCAGGGATCAGAGGGGATTCAGTACCCTTAGGCGTTACCGGTAGGGACCTCGCAGTTAACGCCAGTCTATCCTTCCAGGGCTTTAACAGGTTCACGTGGTAAATCTGTTCGGGCTTCCTTTTACCTGGTTGATACACCTTGTAATTGACTTCCCCAACTCTTTCAATTACTTCAAAGGGGCCCTGCCATTTAGCCAGGAACTTGCTCTCAACAGTGGGAACTAAAACGAGGACCCTGTCACCCGGTGAGAAAACACGGAGTTGGGCCCCCCGGTTGTATATTCTCTGTTGGGCTGCTTGAGCCTGTAGTAAATGTTCTTTCACCACTGGTATTACGGCTGCAATCCTGTCCTGCATTTGAGCGATATGCTCAATTACACTTTTGTGGGGTGTCTGTTCCCCCTCCCAAGTTTCCTTGGCTATGTCCAAGAGTCCCCGAGGGTGTCTCCCATAAAGCAACTCAAATGGGGAGTACCCTGTAGAGGACTGGGGAACCTCCCTGATAGCAAACATCAGGTACGGTATCAGGAAGTCCCAGTCTTTCCCATCTTTGTCAACAACCTTTTTTAACATGCCCTTTAACGTCTTATTGAAACGTTCCACCAAGCCATCCGTTTGCGGATGATACACAGAGGTTCGCAACTGCGTCACCTTAAATAACTTGCACAGCTCCCTAGTTATCCGTGACATAAATGGGGTACCCTGGTCTGTCAGGATTTCTTTAGGGATGCCCACCCGACTGAACACCATGAACAGCTCTTTGGCAATATTTTTAGCAGATGCGGCGCGTAAGGGAACGGCCTCAGGGTAACGGGTAGCGTAATCCATAATCACGAGGATATGCTGATGACCACGGGCGGATTTGGGGAGGGGACCCACAAGGTCCATGGCAATCCTCTCGAAGGGCACTTCAATAATGGGCAAGGGCACTAAAGGACTTCGGAAGTGGGGCTGGGGGGCTGACATCTGACACACAGGACAGGATTGACAATAATTCTCAATATTTTTCTGTATCCCAGGCCAGTAAAACCTGCGCAACACTCTTTCAGTGGTTTTCTCAACCCCTAAATGGCCTCCTAGCAAGTGCCCATGGGCAAGTTCCAACACCACCCTTCTGTAAGGCTTGGGGACCACCAATTGTTCAGTAACTTCATCATTCTTTTTACATACACGATACAGTAAATCATCATTGCTGCTGAAATAAGGAAAACAGGGCCTATCCCCTGGTTCAACATTAATCACCATTACATTTTCCCAGGCCCTGGCAAGGGTGGGGTCTTTTCTCTGCTCAGTACCAAAATTTTCCTTGTGCACATTAAGGTCAGTAAACTCCAACATAGGCTCCGAGTCGGCAGACGGCTGTCCGGCTCTACTGGTTGTGGGGACTCCCTCAGGCTCCTCCAGCTCTCCTGCCATAACCGAGAAAGGAAAACTCGGAGAGCCCTGAGATGAGTCCCCTGAACCCACAATATCGTAAGTAGCCAGGAGCTCTGGCTCTGCGACTGAGTCAGGTACTGCGACCGGGTCGGGACGATCCCACAGTTCCCAAAACTTAGGGAAGTCCCTACCAATGATGGCCTCGTGCACCAAGTGGGGCACAAGTCCAACCGCATGGGACACCGTACCTAAGCCAGTTTTAAACTGAACTGTGGCTATAGGATACTCCCGGGTATCCCCATGTACACAGATCACAGCAACTTTTTTAGCATGAAAATTCACAGTTTCAACCATCTCAGCTGTAACCAAAGTAACCAGACTTCCAGAGTCCAGTAAGGCCGTAATAGGCTTATCATTAACAGTCATGTGACACATGTGTTTCCCCACATTTGGCGCTGCAGCGCATGAAACAGCAGCAAACATAGACTGCCTTCTATTAGACAGATCACACTGCATTGGTTCATCAGTCAATGGACAGTTTGCTGCAACATGTCCCAGCTCTTGGCAACGAAAACACCTGATGTTTCCCCAAGTTGGTTTGCTGACAGGCAGTGGTTTCCCTTGCTTGGGACGCCAAACTTCAGTCCTGGCACCAAAAATCCTCCCCCCTATTTCCTTGCCATGCTTACCACCCACTTCCCCTGGAACAGTCTTACCGGTTGCCTGGGGAGACCGTGGCTTTGGGTGGAAAGTCCGTGCGGCTGTTGGGGTGGTGACCAGGTTCTCTGCAGCAAAGTACCTTTCGACGAGTTCCACCAAGTTATCTGCCGACTTGGGGTCCCCTTGACTCACCCACCTCTGCAGGGGAATTGGGAGTGACCTCAGGAACTGGTCCATGACCACACGCTCCACTATTTGTGGCGCAGACAGGGACTCCGGCTGTAGCCATTTTCTCACCAGGTGGATTAGGTCGAACATCTGCGATCTTGGGGGCCTCTCAATTTGGAAGAACCAGCTGTGGACCCGTTGGGCTCGAACGGCCAAGGTGACACCGAGTCGCGCCAGAATTTCCTGCTTGACCTTTTCATAGTCTCCCGCTTCTGCCGACTCCAGATCATAGTAGGCCTTCTGCGATTCACCAGAAAGTAAGGGGGCGATCAGTCCTGCCCACTTGGTTTTAGGCCAATCTTCCCTCTCAGCGGTCCGTTCAAATGTTAGCAGGAAGGCCTCTGGATCATCATCCGTAGTCATTTTTGACAAAAAGCGAGCCACATGGATGGCTGAAGGCTTGTCTCTAATATCCTTGATTTCCGCAGGTGCCCACTGTGCTAGCGTTTCTGCAACTTTAGTCAGGGTTTTCCTATCCGCTTCTGCAGCAGTGGCAAGCTGTTCAAACAGCCTCTGCGATTGCTCCTGTACAGCACTAATCTGCCTCTGCGATTGCTCCTGTGCGATAGCGTTGGCTTGCTGCAGCGCAACATTAGTTTGCTGTTGTGCAGCGTTTGCTTGCTGTTGTGCAGCATTGAATAGCACCATTTGTTTGAGGATTTCCTCCATGTTGTCACTTTAGGTACTGGCTTTTTAAATAGTAACTTACTATTGCTGATCGCAGCCTCCACCATATGTAAGCTGGGGATAGGTAGCGGGTACAAAAGCTCCCTGGGATGAGCCAGCACAGATACCAAAGTCCATAGGATCAGTGAACAACAGTGGGATTTTTATTGGTGCTATACAAAGTCTATTTACAGGTGCTGTACAGTGTGCAGAAAACAAAACAAAAATAGCCAAACAAACACCTAGCCGTGTCTCGGCTCTAACTACACGTTATGCAGGTCCTAACTACTAAGCTAAACAAGCCTACCGCTTGTTAGCTCAAACACACACTTCTCACCAGTTTTTCAGCAGCCTCCTTGCTCTCACAGATTCACACTGTTTCCCAGGACAGAGCAATGGCTGATAGCTCAGGTGAGCTTAAATTGGCCTGGGGGAGAGGGCCAACACCTGACCTGGATCAGGGATCAGAGATCTCTGAACGTGTAAGAGAGGAGCCTGGGAGAGGTATAAACCCCGAACTGGACTTTCCCAGGCTCTCTCTGGGACGCTCTGCTACAATATATATATATATATATATATATATATATATATATAAAATATCAGCTGTCAAAATGTATAACATTCAAAAAAATTATTACATTTGGCCCAGAACAATCATATTTTCCTTTCACAGCACATAAACACTGTAAAGCTCAAAATGTTGTCCCGATTTCCTCCCAGCGAAAGAAAAAGTCAAGACAAGTAGTAGGTAATACATAAAAGTATGGTGAATAGCGCCTGCTTTACAATCTCAAGAATACTGCACTAAGATTTGTTAACTTCTGACAATGCAACACAAACAGTTTTTGCATTTGAGAATATGCTGTAAAATGAATTGCTGGGCACTGAGAATAAGTGCTGCTGAAAATGTACATAAGCAGCTGTATATAGTCATTTTAGTTGGGAAAATAATGATTTGTTATATTTTTATCATTTTTCTGTATGTGTGTCTGCATAAAAATTACCCTACTAGACCATACATGGCATTTATCCTGTCTTTCGGCTCAATGCCCAAAAATCTGTATGTACTGCACATAGCAATTTATAAATGACTAAATTGTTCCCTCAGTGATGAAGGATATCACACATCATGCTTCAGAAAAACGTTTAATTTAAAAAAAATACAGTAATGTTCTGTTTTCAAATTCAATCTTTGTGCGAAGACACGTGTAGAAAACCAATTTTTTTTCATACAGATGTGGGGACAGACTCCCATGGTCTTTAACTGGTCTTGTCTTTTTTCCATTAAAAAGGAGAAAGGTGTACTTCAAATTAGCTAAGGAGGTATGCAATGTGGGGGAAATTTCAGGATAAATACTGGGGAAGTTTGTGTGGACATGGTGTTATGATCAGGGCCGATCCTAGGGTCACAGGCACCTGGGTGCAGAAATATTTCTGGCGCTCCCACATGGGCGTCGTCAATTTAGTAACTCCTCCCCTTTACAAATGTTTCTATGGCAATGACTCAATCACAGAGATGCTCCCCCACAAAGTCTTCATTAATCTGGGATCCTCACATAATCTCTTAACAATAAACAAAATACAGGAAGAGAAGCAGAGTACTGTACTTTATTGGGACCTGGAGGGGGGGGCTCTGTGATGGACACAGAGAGGGCTTCTGTTAGAGAGTCTGTTAGATGTTTGGTTCCCCCACCTCTGCAGGCGCCTGGGTGCAATGCACCCTGTGCGCCCTGCCTAGGATCGGCCCTGGTTATGATAGGATCTTCTACTCCCTGTGGTATTTTTCATCATCTCACTATGAAAAATTCTGAAGGAAGGATAAAACTCCATGGGGGCAGAAGTAGCAGGGCCATGAATTACTGTGGACAAATTTCACAACATAAATTTCCGAGATTGAAAAATGATAGGTTTAGGTGAACTGATCCTATAATGTGCATCATCATTGCACAGATAGAAATAGGGTACTCCTGCGCTACCACTATAGATGAAATGAAAATAGATGAATAATGCAACTGCTGCAAACACAGGTGAATTCAAAACCCCCAAAAAAATTGATATGCTGTAAATGGTGCTGCACTGTTGAAAACTGAGTAATAAACTACAAAAACTATGTGAAATACAAGTACAATTTGAACACCACATCATTGCATAGATGTATAAAAATGTACATCAAATACGCAAAGTAAACCATTGGTCAGACAGATTGAAACAGTATCTTCTTTGTGAATTGGTAAAGGGTTCTTTTTCAGACATAAGAGCCCTTCCACACTGCCAATGCATCCACGTTAGCGGTAAAGTGCCACTAGTTTTAGTGGTGCTTTACCGGCTCTGTGCGGGAGGGAGCGGGGCGCTTTTAACCCCAAAGAAGGGGATATGAAGGGGTTAAGCCGCTTTGCAGGTGCTTCGGCAGCACTGCCCATTGATTTCAATGGCAGGGGCGGTGGGGGAGTGGTGTATACACTGCTCCCCCACCGCCCCAAAGATGTTGTTTGCAGGATTTTTTTTTTTCGGTCCTGCAAGAGCACCACCCCAGTGTGAAAGCACTCAGACTTTCACACTGGGGAGGCTTGAAAGGCTCTTTGCAGGTGCTTTACAGGCACTATTTTTAGTGTTAAAACACATGAAAAGCATTTTGACTGTGAGGCTGGGTTCACACTACACAACACGACTTTCATCCTACTTTGCTCTGCAACATTTGTCCTACATTGGTCCTACATTGGTCCTACATCCATCCTACTTTCATGAACAGGATTCTACTTTGGTCCTACTTTGTGATAGTCTGACTTGTTCTTTGACCAATCAAAACAATCCCAGAATGAGATAAATTCCTTTTACTGGTGCTGTAATCACATGTCAGATGGCAAAAGTCGGATGGTTAGGACAAGGCTCCTACTTTGGTCCTACTTCAATGATATTCAATGGGCTGAAGTAGGATCAATGTAGGACCAAAGTAGTACAGGGAGTAGTTTCAAAGTTGGACCGACTTGTGTAGGACCAGTTAAGACAGCTCTCATAGGGAAACATTGATTTTCACATGTCATGCTACATGAGCTCCCAATGTAGGAGTGTTGTCGGAACAAGTGTGAACCCAGCCTGAGGCTGGGTTCACACTACACTACACGACTTTCATCCTACTTTGCTCTGCGACATTTGTCCTACATTGATCCTACATTGGTCCTACATTGGTCCTACATCCATCCTACTTTCATGAACAGGATACTACTTTGGTCCTACTCAGGGGCGGACTGACAACTCATGGGGCCCCCGGGCAATAGAAGATTATGGGGCCCCCAGCCTTACAGATGGCGACCAAGCCAGGTGGCAGTACAGAGGCGGGGCAGCTAAAATCTCTGGATTTTCACATCAAAAGCATGTAGGTTTTGGACATATCAGGGACAGATGTAAAAAAAACACAGATTTTTACATACTGTCCCTGGTTTTAATGAGCATGGCAACCCTGATGGGGCCCCCTAGTGGCATGGGGCCCTCGGGCAGTGCCCGAGTTCCTCAATGGTCAGTCCGCCCCTGGTCCTACTTTGTGATAGACTGACTTGTTCTTTGACCAATCAAAACAATCCCAGAGTGAGATAAATTCCTTTTACTGGTGCTGTAATCACATGTCAGATGGCAAAAGTCGGATGGTTAGGACAAGGCTCCTACTTTGGTCCTACTTCAATGATATTTAATGGGCTGAAGTAGGATCAATGTAGGACCAAAGTAGTACAGGGAGTAGTTTCAGGCTGGGTTCACACTTGTTCTTACAACGCTCCTACATTGGGAGCTCATGTAGCATGACGTGTGAAAATCAATGTTTCCCTATGAGAGCTGTCTTAACTGGTCCTACACAAGTCGGTCCGACTTTGAAACTACTCCCTGTACTACTTTGGTCCTACATTGATCCTACTTCAGCCCATTGAATATCATTGAAGTAGGACCAAAGTAGGAGCCTTGTCCTAACCATCTGACTTTTGCCATCTGACATGTGATTACAGCACCAGTAAAAGGAATTTATCTCACTCTGGGATTGTTTTGATTGGTCAAAGAACAAGTCAGTCTATCACAAAGTAGGACCAAAGTAGTGTCCTGTTCATGAAAGTAGGATGGATGTAGGATGGATGTAGGACCAATGTAGGACCAATGTAGGACAAATGTCACAGAGCAAAGTAGGATGAAAGTCGTGTAGTGTCGTGTGAACCCAGCCTCAAAGTCGGACCGACTTGTGTAGGACCAGTTAAGACAGCCCTCATAGGGAAACATTGATTTTCACACGTCATGCTACATGAGCTCCCAATGTAGGAGCGTTGTCGGAACAAGTGTGAACCCAGCCTGAGGCTGGGTTCACACTATACTACACGACAGCAGTACAACTTTCATCCTACTTTGCTCTGCGACATCTGTCCTACATTCATCCTACATTCATCCTACATTGGTCCTACATCCATCCGACTTTCATAAACAGGATACTACTTTGAACCGACTTTGTGATAGTCTGACTTGTTCTTTGACCAATCAAAACAATCCCAGAGGCTGGGTTTACACTACACTACACGACTTTCATCCTACTTTGCTCTGCGACATTTGTCTTACATTGATCCTACATTCATCCTACACTGGTCCTACATCCATCCTACTTTCATGAACAGGATACTACTTTGGTCCTACATGGGATAGACTGACTTGTTCTTTGACCAATCAAAACAATCCCAGAGTGAGATAAATTACTTTTACTGGTGCTGTAATCACATGTCAGGTAGCAACAGTCGGATGGTTAGGACAAGGCTCCTACTTTGGTCCTACTTCAATGATATTCAATGGGCTGAAGTAGGATCAATGTAGGACCAAAGTAGTACAGGGAGTAGTTTCAAAGTCGGACCGACTTGTGTAGGACCAGTTAAGACGGCTCTCATAGGGAAACATTGATTTTCACACGTCATGCTACATGAGCTCCCAATGTAGGAGCGTTGTCGGAACAAGTGTGAACCCAGCCTCAGTGAGATAAATTCCTTTTCACACGTCATGCGACATGAGCTCCCAATGTAGGAGCGTTTGTAGGACAAGTGTGAACCCAGCCTCAAAGGGGTCTAAATCACTTCACCTGCAGGCTGTAATTTATAAGAAGATCACAGTCACCTGTGCACAAGATAAAGTTGGAATCCTGATATTATTTACTGGAAGAAGACATGGAAGAAATTGACCTAATAAGGAGTAGTAAATGCATACCTCCCAACATTTTGAGATGGGAATGAGGGACACCTACCAGCAAACGTATGTAGGCACGGGACACGCCCCCTGCCACACATCCTAAAGAAGAATTAACCCATAAAAAAAGATTAATTAAATCCATAAGGGCTTTTTTTTACCAATACTATTCCTTTATATTGGCTTTTAAAATGTACAAATGCAGCAATTTAGAAATTGGATTTAAGGTTTAGCACTGGGAAACACTTTTTGAAAGATAGAAAGTGCATTTTATATACAACTATATAGATCAGACCAAAATGAGGGACAAATGAGGGGGACAGTCCCTCCAAATCAGGGTCAGTTGGCAGCTATGGTAAATATACACTTAGAAATGATAATTTCTCATGATATTTTGGCATACATGTACACATTGTATAGGTAGAAGAGACTTGTTACTTGCTATACAAAAAATAAATAATTATATGTGTGCTTAACCACTTGTCGACTGCCTAACATAGATATAAGTCGGCAGAATGGCACAGGCAGGCAAAGCAACGTACAGGTACATTGCTTTGAATCTGCCGCCTAGCGGGCTTACGTGCCCGCCGCAAGCTCCGTGACTGTGCCCCCGGAATCTGCGAACTCTATGTCCGCTAGTGTCCCACGCTTGTGTCATGGATCGGCAGAACGGGGGGAAGCCATTGTAAACGAGGCATCTCCCTGTTCTGCCTAGTGACAGGACACTGATCGTCTGCTCCCTGTCATCAGCGCTCAGTGTCATGTCACGGGTAATGCCGTGTCATCGCCCCCTAGTGGATAACCCCTTCCCTGCCAGTGTCATTTACACAATAATCAGTGCATTTTTATAGCACTTAAAGCTGTATAAATGACAATGGTCGCAAAATAGTGTCCGATGTGTCCACCGCAATATCGCAGTCACGATAAAAATAGCAGATCGCAACCATTACTGGTAAAAAAAAAAAAATTATAATACAAATGCCATAAAACTATCCCCTTTTTTTAGACGCAAACCAATCAGTTTACCAAAAATATGTAGAAGAATACATATCAGCCAATGTCTTGCCCTGTTGCATATAACACTATATATATGTTGCGATTTCAGTATCAAATATCAATAAAATTAAAATATAATTAAAATTACATTACGACATGTTAATTAATATAAAAAATATAAAAAAAAATGTTTATATTAATTAACATGTCGTAATGTAATTTTAATTATATTTTAATTTTATTGATATTTGATACTGAAATCGCAACATATATATAGTGTTATATGCAACAGGGCAAGACATTGCATATATGTAATATACCAGACGTATATGGCAACATTGTAATTGGAATTGCGAATGCAGCATATAGCAGGTGTTGTTTGTATATGTAATTGTATAGTGTGCGATAGCGGGACCGAGGCTTTACATTCGATTGGCTAGTTCCCCTATCAATCTTAATTGGCCATTGGGTAAATACAACTCCATAGCGTGACTGGTTACGCTTCCTGATGACGTAAACAACGAAATGTACGTCGAGGCGCTAACCAGTCACGCTTTCCCATTCCACTTCCGATTTCCGGGTCCGTTGGTTTCCGACGGTGGAACGCACGCCGACTAGTGGGACTAGCAGTGCGACGGATTTTCGATCCTTCTCCGTATCCACGTTGCTTCGACGGTAGAACGTACGCCGGCCAGTGAGACTACCAGCGCGACAGATCACCGATCCTTATCCGAATCCGCGGGTTCGATTGGATATCGAATACACGCTTCAAGCCTCAGTGCCGGGATCAGGGCACAATCTAAGTAAGCAGCCATTTGGCATGTTACTTTTTATAATATTTTAATAAACAATACTTCACTATGATTGCCTTTCTGTTTCTATGACCCCTATCTATATGAATGTTGGATCATCTGATGTGCCTATCCGGATCATTCTGAGTCATCCCATTGACACAAGCGGTTTATGACTTATTTTTTAATTAAAAGAGTCTACTATTATTGGTAAGGAGCCATTTCTATCGATCACATTGGGTGCAAATATATGGTGGTGGTTCCTGAACTGCAATATATACGTCATTTTTTGGGCTGTGATATGCCATTGGGTGCTTATCGTTTAGCACTATTGGGACTTTCCTTTTACTTCATTGTATGGACACTAGTTCACTATATAAATAATTTATGATTTTTGTATTAATAGATTGCACATTTCAATGTACATATATGCACTTGAGTATACATACCTTGTATTGATTTTGTGTATTCAGCGCCCCTTCACCCCCGTTGATATTTATTATAGCAAAAAGTAAAAAAAATATTGCTTTTTTTTTCAAAATTGACGCTCTTTTTTTGTTTATAGCGCAAAAAATAAAAACAAGAGGTGATCAAATACCACCAAAAGAAAACTCTATTTGTGGGGGAAAAAAAGAATGTCAATTTGTTTGGGAGCCACGTCACACAACCACGCAATTGTCAGTTAAAGCGATGCAGTGCCAAATCGTAAAAAGTGGACCGGTCATTTGGCAGCCAAATCCTACGGGGCTGAAGTGGTTAACTATTATAACATATTTTCTTTTAATTCAATATGGCCAGCTCAATTAACAGCCTATAATAACCATCATGGTCCAGCTAATAATTTCACTGCTACTTTTGGGGGGTTATTTACAAAAGGCAAATCCACTTTGCGCTACAAGTGAACTTGAAATTGCAGTCGCTGTAGATCTGAGAGGGACATGCAGGAAAAATAAAAAACAGCATTTTGGCTTGCACATGATTGGATGATAAAATCAGCAGAGCCTGCACTTCAAGTGCACTTGTAGTGCAAAGTGAATTTTCCTTTAGTAAATAACCCCCATATTATTAAAAGTATCGGGACACCTACCTTTACACGCACATAAACTTTAATGGCATCCCAGTCTTAGTCCGTTGGGTTCAATAACGAGTTGGCCCACCCTTTGAAGCTATAACAGCTTCCACTCTTCTGGGAAGGCTGTCCACAGGTTTAGGAGTGTGTCTATGGGAATGTTTGACCATTCTTCCAGAAGCACATTTTTGAGGTCTAGCACTTACGTGGACGAGAAGGTCTGGCTCTGCAATCTCTGCTCTAATTTATCCCAAAGTTGTTCTATCAGGTTGAGGTCAGGACAATCATTTGGTGGAGGGAGGATTATGGTGCAAGGTGGTTTTTCAGGGATTGGACTTGACTCCTTAGTTCCAGAAAGGGAACTCTTAATGTGTCAGCATACCAAGACATTTTGGACAATTTCATGCTCCCAACTTTGTGTGAACAGTTTGGGGATGGTCCCTTCAGACGCGACACGACTAACCAGGGGGTGTTACCGTTTGCCGCTCCCCCAAAAGAATTACCACAGGCTACCACTGAGTGTAACCTGACCTTTCAAAGGTTATTCATTTATGTATTTATTCTATTCCCCTCAGGTCAAAGCAGGGGCCTCCTATGGAGCAGGTTTCAGCATATTGCTTACAGAAACTAAAATAACTGTCATATAACAAAGGTGCTGTCAGGTTTATATGAATGAAAGCTAAAGATTTAATTCAACAGAGTATCTGTTGTCGTCCCTGCACTAAAGCTTCCTACACACGATCGAAATTCAAACAAACTTTTCTGTGGATTTTTGTCTGAAGGGAGTTGGCCGGGCACACCGATAGCATACACACGCTCTGACTTTTCTGCAAACTTTCCCAACATCACATGGTTTTTCTGCTCTTTACCGCCACCATTTGGTCAACTTCTGCTATTGTTGGTTGATTTTAACCTTGTTCTGGGTATGCGTATTTGTACTTCGGAAAAAGTCCGATGGATTCCTGTACACACGGTCGGACTTTGCACCATCGGACTTTTGTTGCTGAAAAGTTTGTCCGTTTGCAGAGCGAACTTTTTTTCCGATGAAACCCGAAAAAGTTTGTCCGATGGAGCGTACACGCGGTCGGATTTTTTGGACAACATGCTAATTTTGAAGTTTGATGGCAAAAAGTCAGACCATGTGTATGGGGTTTATGGCAGGTGACAGGGAATCCTACACAGAGGCCTTACATCCTGACATCAAGGTAGCATTTTGAATCTGACAGTGAAGACAATACTAAACTAAATAACAACACAAGGACCTATGCTGGAGAGGTAAGCAGCACTGTTATAATAACTTAAGCTTTTAGATTTAGATTTTTCCAAATTACCATTCCTAACTGATTATCTTTTAATAGTGCGTAGCTAAAAACATAACAGAGATTCAGCGAACCATACAATATGAAAATGCTGTGCGCAGTAGGAAAGAAACTATATTTCTATACCCACAATATAATATGCTGCTCCAGTAGAAAAACATTTATTTTAGAAGAAAAACACACTATATTGAAGCCTTTAGGAGAATATTGTACTACAATAAATATACTCACTTTGACATTTATTTTTTCTAGTCAAATGGTACTTGTGTAAAGGCAACACAGCTATTCTGTTAACCAGAATATGAAAAAGCTGGCTGCAATAAAGAAACAGCTTCAGCAAACACTGTATAAAATAAAATGACAAGCTTAAAACAATTTTGCAGCCTAACTCTTTCACAAATGCGTAACACATATGTGTATAAAAATGGGCTTCATTCCTGGGTGCCGCACTGAGACCGGGTACTGAGAATGATCTGTTACTGACAGTGGATCTGTTATGGGCTCTTACTAACGATTGGGAGCTAGGAGAACCGTCTCTTACTCACATGATCACTATAGTGTTACTTGGCCCCACTACAGGTAAAAAGAAAAAAATAGCACACACTTGTGGTATCACTGGGATCCACTGGAGTAGAAGACTGTACTAATATTGGGGTGAGCCAAGTCCGGAGCTCTTAACGAACTTGGAGGCTGGTGGTAGGCTGGAAAGCTGGAAGGGTACCCCTAGTGAGGATGGATAGATGCTGGGTCTGGCGGAAGGAAGAAAGCCAGCAGTGTATGTGCCCCTGGAGTGGCAGTCCAGGGGTGTCATAATCTCATTATGAGTAAGGGTCGCTTTGTGTTACGGCTCCTAGGTCACTGCACTACACACTTTTTTCACACCTGCCTCTTGGGCCAGGATTTTTGGCTAGCGACCAGATGAATTTTTATTCCTAGCGGGAAGCCAGGATACAGCTGAAGACCAGTCAACACTAATACTAAAACACACACATCCCTGTTCTGTGGGGAGAGGAGAGGCATATTGTGAGTTCTTTCTAGTTAGGAACCATGATCTGTCATTTCCTCCAGTCAGTCCCCTCCCCTTACAGTTAGAACACACACTAGGGAACACAGTTAACCCCTTGATCGCCCTTAGTGATAACCCCTTCACTGCTAGTGACATTTACACAGTAAGTAATCAGTGCATTTTTATAGAATTGATCACTGTGTAATTGTCAGTGGTCCCAATAATGTGTTAAGTGTCTAATCTGTCTGCCATAATGTCGCAGTCTTGATAAAAATCGCAGATCGCCGCTATTACTAGTAAAAAAAATTATAATAAAAATGCCATAAAACTACTCCCTATATTCTAGATGCTTTAACTTTTGTGCAAACCAATCAATATACGCTTATTACCAAAAATATGTAGAAGAATACTGTAACGGAATGACCCGTGACAACCAGAGACTTTGGAAGGATGAGAGATACTCCTGTGACAGCGGCACTAATAACTCCTGGGTCTAAGTCCACCCTGTGCCCTTTTGGGCGTAGGGTGGCTAATAGGATCATAATTCATGTATTACATGAGATGGGACATTAATAATAATTCATGTTTGCAGGATGTCTTGAGATATCACAAGTTGTTGGCTATTCAATGTGGGCACACATGCTTTTGAAAGGTGTTAATTGCATCTACTCCTAGACATTACATTGTCTATTGTATAAAGGTGTTAATTCAGGTCTGCTGCGAGACCTTTCAATTGTCTGATAACACGGTTTAAAGCCTATTGATGCCCAGGTGTCAAGACCCTTTAGAGACAGTACGTCTGTCTAGATCAAGGCATTGTGTAATTGTATTTTGGAATGTGATAGATCTCGTCAGTATCGGTGCTGAAATGTCTGCTAGAGAATTGGCCATAGTGTGTGGATAGGGGGGTGGAGATTGCATTTTCCTGTGATTAACTGTAACATGCTGTACTAGATATATAAGCAAGCTAAGAAACCAATAAAGTGTTCATTCATTCGGAAACAAGTACGGAGCTTGTGTCTCGTCTTGATTATGGGAAATAGAATGTATCATGTATGCAGGATCGTCGCAGTGTGTCGGATAAGCTTGTCGTGGTTGGATGGAAGGTCGTAAACGGTGGTGACCGTTACAAATACATATCGGCCTAAACTAAGAAAAAAAAAATGCTTTTTTTTTTAAAAAGTTGGTGATATTTATTATAGCAAAAAGTACAAAATATTGTGTTATTTTTCTAAATTGTCACTCTTTTTTTGTTTAGAGCGAAAAAAAAAAGCAGAGATGATTAAATACCAGCAAAAGAAAGATCTATTTGGGGGGAAATAGGATGTCAACTTTCTTTGGGTACAACGTCGCATGACCACACAAATTGTCAGTTAAAAAGACGCAGTGCCGTATCGCAAAAAAATGGCCTGGTCATTGAGCAGCCAAATCTTCCGGGGCTGAAGTGGTTAAACAGGCCATCTGGCACAACATTGATTGTTGATGTTATCTTCGTGCATCCCTGCACATGACCGCATGTGTTCCTTCGCATATGAGTGTGCCTGATCACAGCTCTCCATGTGATTCCATGTGCATGCTTATGTCTCTAAACCAGTTGTTTCCCATGAATTTCTTGACAGTACTATTGCCATCATACTAAATATAAAATTGAAAAACAAATCTTGAGTCACAATGTAAAAGTGGATCATGAAATTTGCATTTTATGTGTGATTTATAGTATTTTGTACTGATTTGTGCACATTTTCACTAGGTTGCAATTAGTTTATTTTAAAAAGGTGATAGCGTAAAATTATATATTTTTTTCAATTTTTTTGGTTTATAATAAAAGCTTGACAGACAATTCAACCCTGTCTGAGTCCCCTCACTTTCTGTCCCACAGAATTTCTCTGGAACATGAAGCAATGGAAAACCAAAGAAACATAACAGTGGTTGAAACTTTTTAAAAAACATAGTACTTTTTATTCTGCTTTTTCTTCCATTACAGTTTAATCAAAGGTTAGTTCTCCACCTGCACTTGTATAAGAGCTCATTAACGTTTGTGGTTGGGGAGGGGGGTGGTAAAAACACACAGTTGACCGTCACTTTTACCACACCAAAACCACTGCCCTTAAGCTGAAAACGCAGTAGCTGGGGATATACAAAAATAATTATCCATTATATTTGGTGGGCATTACTAACCACCAAACGTGGCCCATTCAACCAAACCATGCCACAACAAAGTGGTGTGACATTTAGAGAGTTAAAACAGACAGTGGGGAGGCTACATATTACTGTAAAACACCTCTTAAAAATTCTCCAAAGGCAGTTTTCATTTCAGAAGTTTGGCATGTATAAACAGTATCTTCTGGATTTGTCTGATCTTTACCTTAAAGGGGTTGTAAAGACAAAAATATTTTCCTCTTAAATTAAAGTCTGACAGTAGCTGATAAAGTAAAAAATAATGTTTTGCATTATAACTTGTTTGATACCTGTTGAAATCGAACTGTTATTCACCTCCGTCACTCCTGAATCGTTATTCTCACTGACTTCATGGTTTGCGGTGCGCATTCATTCTTTCTACATCACGGCCTAATGGGAACCACAGTTCCCATTAGGCTTAGCCTCCATGCTTGTGAGGGATAAGAGAGCATCTTCACGCAGGGCTGTAGTTATAGGGAGGGGGTGAGCACATTCTACTTTCCACCATGCAAAACGGCTCAGATGCTGGTGGAAAGCAAGAAGAGGAGAGACAGGAAATGGCATTTTCAAACCTGGATTACTGTATTTTGGAGGTCAAAAGGAAAAACGAAGTAAGTGATATTTTAATGCTCTAGTTTACAGCAATCAATTGATCTAATAAAAAAAACGAACCTTTAGTGTTCCTTTAAAGGCTAACTCCACCTTTAGCAATGTGTTACATGTTACACCTGTATTTAGGGTGTAAAATGTTGCTAAGCACCCCCCCACATGACATGTGGGGTTTCTTCTACCCACAGCAGCTTCCACTGTTACAATCAGTGTGGCTGTGCAGAGCAACGTCTGCACAACCGCATAATGTATTCACAGAGATCTGCAAAAAAAATTGGACTACAATTGTGTTGCGGTGACAGACACCCGCTGTCTCATAGGGATCAATGTATGTCCCTATGTATGAAAAAGTGGACATACGGTCCGCAGGTGTGAAAGGGGCCTTAATGCAAAAAAATATGTCATACAGAAACATGTAAATTTATTGAGAGACCAGGAAGAGAGGAGAGCAGTGCTGCAGCTGAGACACTGCTAGGGTGGTGAGAGGAGTCAGGTAAGGGGGGTAGGATAGGTAGTTGGGCATTTTTTCCCTTAATTTAACTATAAAAATATTTTCCTTATACGAAAAAAAAAATTGTATTTGTGTAATGATAATTTGTCCCATGTCAATGACCAGATCAGCATGCCCGGTTTTAGAATATGTTGGCATAGAAAAAGCAACACAAAATGAAAATGTCCCCTGCTTCTATCCAAACATGGTGTTTCTGATTCTGGTTCCAGCTGTGGCAGAAATGCATGCACAACTGTGTGCAAAATCCTGCCCAGAAATATTGACCTGCTGTTTTTTTAAATTATGTTTATTTTCATGACATATGTCCAGAATATGCCTTTGCACTGCTTACCGAACACATTTTTTGGAAAACGCATATAGCGAACTGCCTATTTTGGAACTTTGACAGCAAGCTAACTATATAACTGGGTTTGGGACATGTTCAGCAAACATGACTAAAGTTTGGATGCTGAATCTGAGCCTTATTGCAGTCAATGGGAGCCAAATGTTATAAAACAGTAATGACATGGCAGTCTGGGCACTGCTCCAGGGGACATGTACTAAAACATAATTATAAAAAATAAAAATAAACTTTTTAGTGGAGAGCAGCAACTTTAGCAATAATAATGACATTAATGCGCTAACACCTATAAGGAGCTAGAAATTAAAAGTCCATTTATTGAAAATAGTAAAAGTACCATGACACACATCAAAAGTACATCCCCCCTCTCCAACCCGTACACAAATCTAGACTGCTTTGCATCATATGCTTTTTATTGAGAACTATGAGAAAGGGGGATGACTCGTTGGGGGTTATTTACAAAAGGCAAATACACTTTACACTACAAGTGCAAACTACAAGTGCAAAGTGCACTTGAAATTGCACTCCAAAGACATGCTGGTAGGTTAATTGGATCCTGTCCAAATTGGCCCAGTATATATGTATATACTGTATGTGTGTTCCAATCGTATCGAGATCCTACGGGGTAAATGACCGCACCAGCCAGGAAGACACTGGCTGCAAAAAACGACTAGAGGCGAATCAATTCACATGTGTAGTCACTCACTCACTCACTCTGAAAGTGCACTTGGAAGTGAAGTCACTGTAAATCTGAGGGGTAGATCTGAAATGAGGGGAAGCTCTGCTTATTTTGTAATCCAATCATGTGCATTATTTTCCTTGCACGTCCCCCTCAGATCTACAGTGACTGCACTTCCAAGTGCACTTGTAGTGAAAAGTGGATTTGCCTTTAGTAAATAACCCCCATTATGTCACATTGTTATGTGTCACAAAATGTCTAAATGTAAGATATAAAAATAAAAATACAGAGACACATAAACATAAATGTAACAGAATCATTCCCCACTTCTTATCTCTCAATGCCGACAAAAAATGCAAAAACAAGAAAAGACATCAACATGAGGATAATGGAGTATATATATAAATAAATATATGCAAATAGTATAAGGAAAACTGCACATATAGCACCATATCTATCTGGCTAGACCAAACGAATTTCATAAAAGCTGAACGAATAAATATGAAATACTCAAGCTGAAATAATAAAATCTACTGTAGCAAAAGGGAATACAAAGAAAAAGAAGACAACGAAAGAAGGAGAAAAACTCCCAAACCAAAGAAACCATAAAAATGTATGGCCAGACCGAGTATATAACACACGGATTGTACATAGAATATCGGACCTCTGAAAAGTATATGCATGCATATGTACTCAGTACTTGGTTTGGGCCCCTTTTGCAGCAATTACAGCCTCAATGTGGTGTGGCATGGAAGCTATCAGCCGGTGGCACTGCTGAGGTGTTATGGAAGACCAGGATGCTTCAATAGCGGCCTTCAGTTCTTCTACATTGTTCGGTCTCATGTCTCTCATCTTTCTCTTGGCAATGCCCCATAAATTCTCTATGGGGTTCAGGTCAAGTGAGTTTGCTCCCCAATCAAGCACAGTAATCCCATGGTCATTGAACCAGGTTTTGGTGCTTTTGGCACTGTGGGCAGGTGCCAAGTCCTGCTGGAAAATGCAGTCAGCATCCCCATAGAGCTCCTCTGAGGAAGGAAGCATGAAATGCTGCAAAATCTCCTGGTAGACGCTGCATTGACCCTGGACTTAATGAAGCACAGTGGACCAACACCAGCAGATGACATGGCTCCCCAAATCAACACGGACTGTGGAAACTTCACACTGGACTTCAAGAGAGACAATTTAAAGGCTCAGGAACCCTTTGCAGGTGTTAAGGCTTAATTAGCTAATTAGAGTGGGACACTTTGATCCCAGAATATTGCACCTTTTCACAATATTCTAATTTTATGAGATTGTGGATTTGGGGTTTTCATGAGCTGTAAGCCACAATCATCACAATTATGACAAATCACAGCTTGAACTATCTTGCTTTGCATGTAATGAGTCTATCTCTCATATATTAGTTTCACGTTTTAGGTTGCATTAGTGAAATAAATGAACTTTTACACAATATTCAAATTTTTAGAGTTTCATCTGTATATTGGATTTTTCACCTACAGACTCGCATTCCCATTGGCTTGAACTACAAATGGAATGTCAACCATCGTCACCAGCTGATGTACCTGTGATGTGTGTCGTGTACTTTTTTCAATAAGTGGAGCACCTGTACAGCAACAGCACTCCCACACTACAAGCAACTTTAGTTCTGGTATGAATTTCAAGAGGTACTACACACACACACACACAAAAAGCATGAGGTCCCTCAAAAAAATCAACAGCAAACCCTTATCTAAGCATTCAGTCTAGGAGGACCAGGATAGGAATGAGCATGTGGCCCCCCTCATGAACCATATCACAGCACCTGCCCTCAACATTTACCATCCATCACATCATCTAGCAATGAAAGTCCACATCATTTATGATGCCCAACATCCACGGAAAAAATAAAAATGACTGACACATGTCATCGCTTCATTCCCACTGAATGATAGGTCTGGTGGATGACACCATATGGACAAGGTCTTTTGTTGGGTGGGGTCTCCTTCAATTTTGAGGGCATGTGACCTGGTGTGGTTTAGGGGACTGCATGCTCATGGCACCCTTTTCTGGCCTACCCTGGCTTTGATGGGGTCTGACTTACATTTTGCGGGGGTTTATCTCTTTTTTTTTTTATATGGGGGTTCCCTCTTAAAGTCCAGAACAGACCCAAATGCCCAGTATAGAATTTAGGGGTGACATCATTCCTTTAAGTATATACCAGACTTAAAGAACCCTCACACGGTTTTTTATTTTAAACTATGTAATAATGTATTTAAAGGAGCTAGTCATGTAAGTGGGTCAGTGATATCACTAATTGTTAAAGACTCGGTGGTGCCCCTCCTCACACATCCCTGGCCTGGTGGATGTAGGGGTCTACCTTTCTTTACTGTGGTCACCAAAAATATTGTTTGTATATAACACACCACACATTTGTATTTTATTAAACAGAAAAAAATAAAATGTCCCACAGTATGAATCCATTGTCAGTCGTGCTGCCCAATGAATTTAATTCATGTCACTAAGGACGAAAGATGCCTCTCTCCTTCCTAATAGGCCCAGAGACAGTTAAACGCAGTCAGTGAAGAGGAAGGAGAAAGCAAAGCCAAGCTGCACTGTGTGTGTATATGGGCACACAGAGCATTCTTTAGGAGTGAGGCTTGCTATGGTGGGTACTCGCAAGGGGGGGGGGGCAGGAGCTTCAGCAGGGGTCCCAAGATAAGGAGGAACAGGGCTGCTATGTAAAAAAAACATTGCATACAGCAGGTATGATATAGTTGATATAAAAAAAAAATGGGTTTACAATCACATTAACCTTTAGAGGTTAGGTAAATGTTAAAGGTTACTATTTGAGGTTAAGTGTTACTTTTAAGTATTGGGGAAAGGTTAAGCTGTAAAGGGTTAAATTGGGGGTGAAGTATAGGGTTAAATGTTATGGTGAGGTTAAAGATAAGTTAGAGGTCAATGTTATAGATAATTAGAATGTAATTAACATTTGCTATTTTCCCAGGATTTCACATGCAGATCGGAGATCACTAGAATTTCACTGTAAAACACAAAAAAAATGATTTTATTGGGTACGCCCAGCCTAAAGTCGTAGCTTCAATGTATTGTGGTGTAAAGTGACTGAAAGAGACACTTGTATATTGCATGAAACAATCAAAATGACAAAAGTAGATAAGAATGATTTTTTTTTTTTTTTTTACATACATCAAGCCAACAGAAGATTATTCTGTAAAGCTCACCACCTTCAGGAAGAAAAATGTATTTTAAAATGGTATAAAAAATTGTCATGCCTGGAAAATTACCCAGATAAAAGGAAGTGACAGATTATTTAAATTTGCTTCGGTCATTACTACTTACACACTGCTCATTTTCTGTCATATCGTTATTTCGGCTTTTATTGCCTATTTTGTGATTTATAGTGAGACATAAAAAGACTGCCTCTCCTCAAGCAGCCAAAACAGTGATGTTATTCTGTTAGTGAATTTGATTGCATTCTCGTAGTCTTTTGATTCTAGTTGGCATTTAAAGATTGAACCACACGTGCCACACTACACCTTCCTGCATGATACTGTTCTCTGCTGATCCGTCTTATCTGTAGCTGCGATGATGCACAGCCTTTTTCCTTTCTTTCTTTTGGAGGCTTGTGTGGTTTTCTTGATGTTTGTGACAGGCCACGATAGGGGAAACTCTTATCACTGTTGGGCTTGAAGGCCTCGGTAAATTGAAAATTGCAAATGAAATCCACTGGGTTTGAATTCATCAGCTATTATGTCAGATGACCTTTGGCAGCTGCTGATAAAAATGAGAGAATGTTAGCTCTGATCCAATTTTCAGCACTAACCATTCCTTTTCAAATCTATTCTCCGCCAGGCAGCAGACACATGGGAAGTGAAAATGATAGGGTTTCAAGTGAGCTTCATTGTGTTGCAGATTAAGATTTTCTACCCCTATTTCTAGAGGTCACCCCCCAGACCCCTGTCTAGTATCTACCTATTGTCCAATCAGTTTCAATATCTGCTTCAGCGGACATGTAAGCCATCCTTACAGATAAGTGCCTACAGGAGAAAATGTTGGACTTAATAGTTTTGCTTAGGAGACATGAAGGGTCATAGTATACTAATATTGACTGGCACATGTTAGTTTAATCTTCCCTTCTGTGGAATGTCACACTAGATTTTTTCAGAGAGCCTGATTCCAACTTGTTTTTTTCTTCCTCCTCGCTCCTTTAGCATATCTGCAGTTTTTTTATTTTTGCATAAATCTTTATATTCATGAATCAGTGATATTTCAGATCAGTCTGCCATAGACTAGCAGGTGCAGCTTTTCAGCTAAATGATGAAACCTGCAAACGGAATAATAATGCTGTAAACGTCAATACGGATAAACAATCTATTAGTCTCTTCCATGTACAGTTTCTGTTAAAATAAATTACATCCTGCCATATGGGTATGCCTTTTGAAAGAGGTGTATAACTTTGTCGACAAGTGTGTGACTGAATGGGTATTTAAATGTCCTATCCAGAGAAGCATCATCTGAAAATCTCTTAGTCACTGTTTGTGTCCTTGTGACTACAGGTGGCTAAAAAATAGTGCTGCAATAGAATTCTTTGAATCCGGGTGACTTTATCTTTATAGATTTATGGCAATTACAAGGATGCTTTTTGAAGGATGAGTTAATGAACCTCTTTCATGCTGTGTATTTTCAAATTCTCATCTACATGTCTTAATTAAATATTTAGCCTTTTAAGGCTTTTATTTTAAAGGTGTTTTTATCATTTTTTTTTTTTTTTAAACCTTGCTGGAAAAAGAAAAAAAAAGTTGAATATTTGGATGTCCTCATTGGAGTTTTTGTAGTTAGTATATTGCTGTTTATTAGATTTTTGCTATGTTAATTATAGAGCACGATAAAAAAAGGTGTTTTCTGACAGTCCCTAAAAAGGTAAAAAGCTGTGCAAAATGTAGTAGTAACTCATAGTAGAAAATTATAGATTATCTCCCAATGATCCAACCCTTCTAAACAGAGATAACTAGCATGAATTACTGAGACATTATTAAACATTGTACTGTATGATTACCCAAGCCAATAGAAGAAATAATACATGCAATTCTCCTACTCCTATACCAATTCAGAATATAACGCTACTATTCACAAACTGATCACATTAAATATCCCTAAGGATGGCGTACACAGTTAATTACTATTTTTTTGTGACAGTTTCCCCTTTTTAAAATAGTCACATCACTTTAAAAGAAATCCTGACATTGAACATTAAATATTTACTACATTATAAAGGGAACAAATGTTGCTAATGAATTATGCATGGCAAATATGCTTATATTATGACCTTAAATATTTTGCTTGCAGAAGACCAGTTGGGAGTGGTTCTCTTTTAAGTTTGTTTTCTAATAAGTAGGGATGAAGCCAGACATGTTCAGATCCTAGTCCAAACCCTACTAAGCTACCTGCCAGAAAGCTGTCACTGTACCTGCCAATCATATGTGACCAGGCTATTCCTTGGCCCACAGCCTCAAGTATCCCTGCCCTTGTATACGTGCGGCTGTGGGGCGGGGAATGTTTTGTCTGTGTATGATTGGCTCAGCATAGGATAGGTGAATGTTTCCTGGTGAGATCAGACTAGGAACCAGACATGTTTAAGCTCTACTCTCCTAACAAGGCAGAGGTAACATGGTCCGTAACATAATAATGAGAAAGGGAAAGTTGAGCTTTACAAATTACCAAAAAGACTTTGGAGATTATAAGAGTTCATTCACACCAAGTGTGTTGAGCTGTGTTATCAGTATTAATTATTACAGGTTCAAAGCTAAGGTACATTGAACACAAGTCCAATTCACACCATACATGCAGTGCTGTGTGTTGCATAAAAGTGCAGTATGTATTTAGAGCAACACACTGCAGTGTATAGAGTAAAATTAAATGTCATTTAGTTGCATTTAAACTTAAAGAAAGTGAAAAAAATGAAAGATGTAAAGAGTGCAATGCATTTTAACAACACCTTGTATTGCCCTAGACATCAAACACACCAGTGGGTGTGCATTATACCAAAAAAGAACACATGCCCACTAGTGTAAACAAGCCCTGTCACTAGTGTTAACACATCAGTCTTTGTTTTTATGAAACGCCTCCTGCCAGTAAAGGCTCAATTCACAAAGCTTCCTAGAAATATTTGTTGTCATTAACTGCTATGCCAGTGGCTGCACAGTCATTGGATGTTATGGTTCACCATAACAACCATTAATGCTGTGCAAACATAAACACAAATTAAATATGGAGTTCCTCCCAAAATTTGGAAGCTACCTTTAAAAGAAGGGCCTCCAGATATCTGACACTACTGAAATGAGAAGAGGTATATATTACCCCTGGTTACTCATTCATGAATAGAAAGATACAAAGTATCCATCACATTTTCCAGCAATGTTGATTGAAGTCAATCACGATGAACAATACCCACTGACCTACCAATCCTATGCGCTCCAGCCAAGCTCTTGCCGCAAATGACCTTTCCCCAGCTGCTATCTGAATCTAAAGGGGTGGAGGATGTTTCCTGACAACACTTACAATATTTAGTTAATGATGTCATCAGTGATCACCCTTTTTTTAAATTCAGCTACTTGCTGGGCAGATGTAATTAATAAATATGTAATGTGTCACCGGCACAAAAATGATATTTATATTTGTTGTGTAATAAAGATCTGCTGCATTACTGTGTACACCTCAAATATTAAAGTTTAGAAAGTATAAATGAAAAAATGTGTTCCTGGCCAATCCTACAACCTTATTGTTATGATAGTGAACCCAATGTAATTATATAAAAAGTTCCAATAATGCCATATACCAAATAAAAATAAAAGATATTAGTTCAAAAGAGTCCAGTGATATGAAGTAAATCCAGTATTATAAAGGAATCCAACGTTGTGGTGCTCCTTGTTGTACAAATAAATAAGTGACTACTATTCCACCAAAACGTGCCACCGTCGCCAACTTCTGAAATGGGCACTCTCCAGAACTAGATTTAAAATACGCCTGTAGTTTTAGGTAAATCTCTCCTCTCCTCGCAGTAAATGCACAATCCACCTCCACCAATACACTCCAGACAATTGTCTCATGAGGTTTCTAGTTGCTATTTATTATAAGACAAGGGACTAATCATAGCGTACTATGTCCAAACTAGTTTATTATAAAATATAAATATAAGGTCTCACTCACAAAGTTACATAGTTACATGGTTAGCCAGGTTGAAAAAAGACACAAGTCCAACCAGTTCAACCATAAAAAAATAAAAATAAACAAACAAAATAAAACACAGTACAATCCCATACACCCAACTCCATACCCACAGTTGATCCAGAGGAAGGCAAAAAAAACAGCTGTGCGATGATCCAATTTGCTACAGGAGGGGAAAAAAATCCTTCCTGATCCCCCGAGAGGCAATCAGATTTACCCTGGATCAACTTTACCTACAAATCTTAGTACTCAGTTATATTACGTGCAGACCGGCACCAAGTCCTTCCAGCAGTGCCGAGCGAAAGACGTTCAACAATGTCTGTATCCCTTCTGCCGACGTGCGTTCCACGCCTCCGTAGCCGTGCGAATCAACGGCAGGAGGTGACGTATGACGTGTTACATCCAACGTGCTACCCTGAAGCCTCTACGCGTTTTGCAATCCACCGTGCGTCGTCAGGAAGCATGGTCACGGAGAGTGTGGTGGGCGCGTGCCTGCCACATGGCTTCTTAAAGGGGACGTACAGGTACGCCCATTTGCCCGTTGCTGCCATTCTGCCGTCGCATATCGGCGTGCAGAGGTCGGCAAGTGCTTAAAGGTGAACTTAACCTTTAACTTTAGTTTAGCCTAACATGGAGGTCTGAAAACTTACTGGATCACAGTACCAGCTGAGCGAAACCAATAAGTCTTTGGCAGTAAAAAATTGCATATTTAAAATGTGTATACAGCTATTTTCCTATATTTCAGCTTTATTCAAAAACATAATCAGTCTATTTCAGTTAGGCCAGTGTTTCTCAACTCCAGTCTTCAACTTGCCCCAACAGGTCAAGTTTTTAGGATTTCCCTCAGATGAAATGGCTGTGGTAATTACTAAGGCAGTAAAACTGATCAAATCCCCTGTGCAAATTAATGGAAAGCCTGAAAACATGACCTGTTGGGGGGTGCCTTGAGGACTGGAGTTGAGAAATAATGAGTTAGGCAGTGTAGAGAGCAATGGTAGGGGATGTTAAACCATAGAAACCAATCATAATATGTTGTTTTAACTCTTGATTATAGTAAACTATAATCTTGTTTCTCAAATAATTATTGATTCCTGCATTGCCTTATTGAATAAGCCTGTAACATTATTCAGTCTGTATGTTAGGAGTTGTAGGAATTGCTGAAATTCTTAATTACATACTACACTTTGTATTCTACATACACACTCAGTTAAGAACCAATTTTTCTAGTTAAAAAAATAAATACAACTTGGTTATCTGAAAACATTCAGCTGAACGTTCATTCTTTCTTGCCGCATCAACAAATTTGTATTGTAAACGGATTACAAATATATAGCCAGTGATAAAAAGCACCTTATCTCAGGTTTGTATGTGGCTGTACGTATCTGAATGCATTTTCGAGGATGTAGATTCAGCATATCCTGTTGCTTTCAACTGGCAGAAAATAATATCAACTATATTTCACAAAACACGTTCTGCTCATAGCTTTTTCTGTATGACCACCACACACCATTCTAAAATATGGATACATGTACTATCACCTTGACTGATGAATCATAAAAGGTTTTAGTTCTTGATTTTATTAGGGTTAAATTACAGATATAACATGTGGGATTCTACAGTGATATTATTATATTACCAGTTATATTTAACTATGCATTATTGTAGACATTAAAAGCTGTTTTCAATCCAATGTGTAGTAACCCATAGCAATTAACAGCTGAGCCCAAAAAAAGGAGTGTAGTCTTGCAATAAATATTGGGCCAGATTCAGAAATAACTTACGTCGGCGTATCTGTTGATACGCCGCTTAAGTTCTAGGATGTGCCGGCGTATCTTTTTTCTGTATTCAGAAAGCAAGATACGCCGGAATTTTGCTAAGATACGAGCGGCGTAAGTCTATTACGCTGTCGTATCTAAGTTGCATATTTACGCTGGCCGCTAGGTGGCGCTTCCGTTGATTTACGCGTCGAATATGGTAATGAGCTAGATACGCCGATTCAGAAATGTACGTGCGCCCGGCGCATTTTTTTTACGTCATTTGCGTAAGGCTTTTTCTGGCGGAAAGTTACCCCTGCTATAGGAGGCAAAGCCAATGTTAAGTATGGACATTGGGACAGCGTCACATTTTCCGCCGTTTACGTTGGTTGCGTAAGTCGTTCGCGAATAGGGCTGGGCGTAAGTTACGCTCACGTCGAAAGCATTGACTATTTGCGACATGATTTCGAGCATGTGCACTTGCATACGTCCACGGATGGCTCATGCGCCGTTTGTTCGGCGCATCATTTATGTGGGGTCACGAGTCATTAACATACAACACGCCCCCTACCTGCCTAATTTTAATTACGCACGGTTACGCCGGCCTATTTACACTACGCCGCCGTAACTTAGAGCGCAAGTTCTTTCTGAATACGGGTCCTGCCGCTCTCAGTTACGGCAGCGTAGTGTAAATGAGATACGCTACGCCGCCGGAAAGATACGAAAATGTATCTGAATTGTGCCCACATCATGCTAGTTCAGCAGCTTTGCACAGAGTGAAGTAGCGTTAGACCTTCTGTTTTATTTTGGGTTTGTTTCTGTTGGGGAAAATGGTGATCAGTGGAGGCTGGTGGTATATGTTTTTTGGGGGGGTGACAAACAATGAACCCACAAACACCCCCCTCCTGCGGTAGGTCGGGTTTCCCCCAAACCCCTGAGCATCTCCTCTCTCCTCCTCCTCCTCCTAGGGGGGCCAATAGGATTGCTTCTCCTTCCAACCAATCGGGTGACAGGTCTTGACCCATTTCCTGATTGGCCAGTAGGAGGATCAGGAAGACACACAACTGGGTGGGCTTGGGGCACAGCGCTCTGCGTCCCGAGCCCACCCTTTTTTTAAATCTATTAGATCCTCTGGCTCTAATAACATGCTTAAAAAAAAATGGAATTCATGCACCCGGCGCCCCGCATGTAGATTAGGGGGCCAGATGCATGGATAGGAGGTGGCACTACGTTGCCACTGTTTCTCACTTCCAGGGCTCTAACGAGAAGAAAGAGGTATATGCTCAAAAAATTTCCTTTGGAATTCATACAAGTGTGATAAATAATTCCTGTAATATTTATGTAATGCCAGAGGGAGCCCTCTGCCTTGTGTAGACAGTCACTAAGAATTCTGTGCAAATGGCCGAATAGATGGGTATTCAGCCGAATGAAGCTATAGAAAGGGTATAGAAAATAATCACATTTTGTTGCTTTGCAGCCTAAAATGAAGACAGACACATGCTTTGTTTTATCCAGCTGTATTTATTTACTCAATGTAGCTTATAACATTCAAGTAAAAGATAGAACGCCAACATGTCAGAAAAATATTAAAAACAGAATCACTGCATTAAAAAAAAAGGATTGCCCCCTTGTGCCAGTATTTTGTTGAACCACTTTTTGCTTTAATTCCAGACTTTAGTCTGTTGGGATACGTCTCTACTAACTTTGCACATCAAGACTTTGCAATATTTGCAAACTTTTTTTGCCAAACAGCTCAAGTTCAGTTAAATTTGATGGTGACCATTTGTGGACTTGAGTCTTCAAGTCATTCCATTATTTTCAATGGAGTTTAAGTTTGGGCACTGACTAGGTCATGCAAGGACGTTCACCCTTTTCACTGTGTGGTAATTTTTGCTGTGTGCTTTAGGTCATTGTCATGTTGGAAGGTAAGCCTTCTTCCCATTGATAGCTTTCTGGCAGAGGGCAGCAGATTTTCTTCAAGAAAATGAAGGTATTTCACTCCATCCATTTTTCCTTCTATCCTGACATGTGCTCTAGTCCCTGGTTTAGAGAAACCCCCATAACAGGATATTACCACCTTCATGTTTTACTGTTGGAATGGTGTTATTTGGATGGTGAGCTGTATTGGATTTCCGTCAGACATATTGTTCGGTGCTGAGGCCAAATCATTACATTTTATTCTTATCTGACCATAAAACCTCTTTCCATGTGGCCTTACACGATCATTTTTCAGCATGTGGGCTTCACATAATTTTTCAAGTTCTTAAAAACGACAAAAAAAAATTCGAACATGCTGCATTTTTTAACGTAGTTTTAAACAATGTCGTTTTTTGGGTTGTAAAAAATTATCGTGTGTGGGCTAAAAACTGAAAAAAAACACACATGCTTAGAAGCAAGTTATGAGATGGGAGAACTTGTTGGATTTAAGCACATTCATCACGCTGTAACAGACAGAAATCGTCTTTTACTAACACTGAATCAGCGAAAGCAGCCCAAAGACGAATGGAACTTCCCCTTTATAGTGTCGTTGTACGTGTTGTATGTCACCGCGATTTGCAAGATCATTTTTTAAAAACGATGGTGTGTGGGCAACGTTGTTTTTAATGATGAAGTTAGGAAAACTTTGTTTTTTGGACATGCTGAAAAATGACGTTTTTTTTTATGCTAAAAAATGATCGTGTGTACGCGGCATCAGAATCTTCATGGTGCGTTTGGCAAAGCTCAGTCGTGACTGCATGTGACCTTTTTTGAGGAGAACCTCAAAAACAAGTAATAAAACAAGAAAAAAAATGGGGTCCCTCCAAAATCCATACCAGACCATATCCAAGCACGCAGTCTGGGTTCCCAAGAATAAGGAACAGAGAATGCACTTCCCCCCCTCCCTGAATACCAGGCTACACGCCCTCAACATTGAGGGGGGTACTTTGCCAGGGGACACCCTCTGGCAAAGCACCTTCTCTGTATATTCATGAGGAAAAAGGCCTCTTCCCCACAACCCTAAGAGAATCTGCGGGTAGGGGGCTAATCAGGATCCGGAAGCCCCCTTTAAAAATAAAGGGATTGCAGATATCACCCCCCCCCCCTTTATGTGAATGAATGTAGAGGGTATGTAGCACTGAAACATGCAAATGAGTTTCCAGGTTACGTCATTGACCATATATGAACAGGATTGAGCCTTAACATTACAGCACCAGTGCATGGAGTGTCCAGATGCATCACTCTGACTTTCCTCATCTGCATACTTGATTAATGTCTGTCACTCAGAAATAAGTTAGGCTGAAAAAGGTAAGGCAGCTAGCATTTCCACAAGTAGGGGCCATCAATGGCTGCCTACATAATTCTCTCAATATATATTACCTTTAGGCTCGGTTCACACCATTGCGAAATGGATGCGAGTATGCTGCATCCAATTCGCAATAGCAGGAGACTTTGACTGGTTTTCTGTAGAACCAGTTCACATATCTCCTGCAGTGGGCCTGGTGCATTTTGCACAAATTCAGGCTGAAATCGGACCTGAAACGGTGAACCAGGATGCACTGGACCCCTGCTGTGAGAAGGATTCGGTTCATGTGTGAACCCAGCTTTAAAGCAAGTAAATGTCCCAGACAAAGTCAAAAAATAGCAGATGGTTACAAATGAGAAATCGTTAATCACCGTACTCAGCAAGAATTCTTGAGCTGCTGTAATTAAAACTGCAACATTATTGATTATAAGAACTTGCTCCAAAAAAAACAGAGTTGATTTTTTTTACTGTAAGAAGGTTAGAAGTTTGTTTCAACATGCTTGCAAGAAAAGCAATTTAATTTTATTTGAGATTATTTGAGCCTCTTTATTCAGCAGTTACCTAAAAATGTTTTGCTGTGGCCACAAAGATAAAGCAACTTTAAGAAATCAAACTGCAATACTTGCACAAAAGAAGAACAAAAAGCCTGTAATTGTACAGGACTATTGCAAATTATACAGTCCATTCGACAGACTTACCTGTCACCCTCTTCCAGAGCTTTTTTTCTCAGAAAATAGGTGCAGGAACTCAACCACGACCCGTTCAGATTTCACAAACAGTAGAAGGGTCTTAAAGGGGCATTAAATACCAGAATTGCATTACATACAGTGTGCAGAGTTCAGGGGGTTACAAAGCAGTCACTTGTAAACACAGAAACCAGACTTCTGTGTTCACAAGTGATTGTGGTGAGCGGGCACCAAAGGGTCTGAGCCAAAGGTGGTGGAACTGAGTTCCCCCAAGTTCCCCCAGAAAAAAAGCCCTGCCCTCTTCTACCTAAATACTGTAGATTTTATTTTAAACTAACAAAGTGTGCTTTTGAGTACATGTACAAACAAATGTACTACATAACTTTTTTTTTGCCCCGACATGCATGATAAATCTGAACTCTGGCCAAACTACATACAAATTTTAATAAGTTATATTTTAACATCAGAACATATTTATGATCCTGTTTAGCAAAGTTTTGATTTACATATCTGCCACCATAGGTGTGCGCAGCCTATTGCATTAGGGTGCACACTTCAAAGTTCAAAAACAGAGACAGTGGCTGGGGGCATACACGGCTGCGATGCTATGCTTTGCAGCCATGGTAGAAATGATAGAAGCACATGTGAATGAGTCCTTAATATTTTTTTTATTTTATTTTTTTGAATTGTATATGGGTTTTTTAGATTTTTATTTAATTATATTTGTTAGTTGCCCTGTTGGGGGCTTTGGTGAAATATCAGGGGGTCTAAGTAAATGAATGAATAGGAAGCGTTTAGAGGCTTCCTGTTCATTCACAAACTGAGGCATAGTACACATAGTTTTCTATTCTTCTGCAATGACTGGACAGAGGAGCGATCTGTCCCAATCACCGTGTTTATCCAAAAAATGATATATCAACTGGCCCCTTCCCCTACTTTCCATACTGAAAAATCCCCCTGTGTGACCGCAGCAACTGCCATCAAGAGAGGAAAGCCAGAAGCCATGCAGGGGAGGGAGCCACACAGTGGAGGGAGGAGCCAGAAAGCAAGAGGAGGGGGGCACAGATACTAGAACTGATCGCCCTGCAGCGCAATTGGAGGGAGAGAGAGGAGGAGAATCCAGAAGTTCTGCAGGGGAAGGAACAAGAGGATGCAGTGTCTGCAATAAGATAGTACAGCTAATCCTTCTGCTCGGCAGGTGCCAGGGTCCCCGTTTTTGAACAGATATGGCCCAGAGCCCAGCACAGAAGGGCCAGCTGTATTGCCTTATCGGGAGCCCTTGCACACTGGGTGATAAGGGTGTTGTCACGTACCTAGTCGGAGGCCGAAATGCAGAAAGGGCTCCTTTTGCGGCTAAGTGTAGTGCATCCCTAGAGATGCTACAGATAATGCAGTGCCCAAAGAAGCACATGTTGCCAGATGGGTTCTGAAGAGTAGGACCGATAGTCACCTGATGTATACCAGATGCAGCAGGATACACAGCTGGAACGGAGTCTCTTAGAGAACCTCAGTAGTACTTGGCAGTAGTGCACACAGGAGACAGTGGTGAAAGCCAGACCAGGGGTCAAACATGGTGGATCCATCAGGAGCAGATGCGGGTAGCAAACAGGAACTAGCCAAGGTCATACACAGGAAGGCAAGCCAGCAGTAAAGAGCAAAGTCCGTAATGCTGTGGTCATATACTGAAGACAGCAGCAGAGTCGGTAGAACAAGCCAAGGGGTCAAAGTCATTAGAGGAGATCAGACAGGTCAGAGGCAAGCTGGGTCACAACAGGAAATACAAGCGTGAATGCACAGGGCTTAGGAACACAGGAAGGCTGATGACAATCCAGCAATTTGTGAGAGGAGCTGCTGTCCTTATATAGGCCAGTGGATACTGGTAATTAGAGTGCTTTGCATACGCCTATACGCCGTTGCGTACGCAGATTCGCCATTGCGTGCCACTCGCTAATGCACATGAACGAATTGGCAGTACCATTTTGGATGTTAGCATATTTGCCAAATCTTCTCGGAATTCTTCACTGACAGGTGTGCCCAGGCACACCTGGCACACCCCTTGTACACACCTATGTCTGCCACACTGTTTAGCCAGCCAGCGGGGCTTATGCTATTGCTGTATGCGGTATTATATTACGAATGTATAGTATATTTATGCAGATTTTTAAAATTACAGTTCCATCCTTTTTTTTTTTTTTTAAACTGATACATATGCCCTCTACTTTTGACTATGTTTTAGATTTGTACATAAATCGTCTAGACTCAATGCCCATGTTCTGTATCGGTAAAGGAGACTTCAGAACACAACTGTTATAATGTGACCTGAAAGCACATGGCTTCCCATATATTCTATCTTGTTTCATAGTTATGGAAATTTCTTGTCTTCTTGGAAATCCCATGCCTTCAGATGCTCTAACAGCCCTTTTTTGGTTCTCATCCATTGACTGGTCTTCTAGGATTGCACCTCAGTGCACTTACTGTAAGTGTTATTTCCTGTGTGGTATGTCTCAGGAAGAGCACTTCAGTGGTAGGATCTCTTGTGCATAGGATTTTGAATGACCAAAATTTCCTATAAAGCCCAATCAATGTGATTTCTATTTTTCCACTAGAGTACCTGAGGGAACACTGATATAGTAGCTGTATAAGCTAGTGGTCTATTTTACAATGCCATGCCATGCCTTTTGCATGTTAGATGTAAGAGCTTGAAAATTAAAATTATGAAAAAAATATGTTTAATGGCAATCAATGAGTTTTTTTTTTTTCTAAATATGATAAGAAATTAAAAACCTTGAAACAAAAAGCAATTGATATTGCTGCAACATAATACCACATTAACAAAGAAATAAGCATCAGAATTCTAAAGGAAAACCATTGAGGTTTAAAGAATTGTTCTGTCTCCATGCCCATTAAATCATTTAGTGTTGAGACTGCCAGCTATGGTTCCAATTAGTGCCAATTGTGATGTTGATTTTACATCGTGTGGACACCTGCCCACTTAAATTGGACTGAGACCACCAACTCATATTACATAGGCAACTTAATGGCTATCAAAAAGATTTTACTCGAACAATAGATTAATCAAGGCAAGTTTTGATAGGCAGTGGTTTCACACTCTTTATGCAAAATTGTAAATTGCTCAATGCTTTATACAGTATTAGGCATGTGGAGTGCTAGCCCCTAATTCATCATAAATATACACATAACTGTTGTCAAAAGATTCTTCTGAGTAGGAAAAGATAGGTATTTCTGGTTTTGTTTTGTTAGCCATTGATGCTTGGAAAAATGAAAACAAATGAGGTTTGAAGTCTGCTTTAGCAAATCAGCAATTGAGTTAAAATTGTGTTGCCTTTGAGCTTAAAATTACAAGTCATGTATATGAACAGAATCAGTCAGATCCAGCATATTGCCCTGTAAGTTTATCACTGAGTTTGATGCAATATGAAAGTGTCTATAACATTTATAATGGGTAAAACACTTAAGGTGGTCAATTTCAACTGAAAATGTACATCTCAGTATTGGACAAGAGCCAGGGGGTTTTCTATTTTCTTTCAAATATTTTATTGTGTTTTACAAGGTACAATAAATGTAATGTATGCGTGTATGCTTTAAGAACATATTTATTAATACAATAAAAATAGGAATCTGTTATAAGCTTCTTAAATGACAAGTATAAGTCTAGCTACATTATTTAAGATGGTATAGTGATACAATATATTGTCTGTTATTTATATCAATAGTTGTGATTTCAGCATTGATAACAGTGAACATTAAATAAAAGGACAAAAAAGTAAAACAAAGTTAATAAACAAATATATGGTGGGGACAAAGATGTTAAAGGGATGGTAGGTAAAATTGTTGCGGTATAGTAGGGGGATAGGAAGATATTACCAGGGCCAAGGTCCTGCTCTATGGCTTGGCAGTTCCTGGATAAGGGATTCAAAATCCCAACTATCCTAAGTGTCCCCGTTTGTAGTGGAACAAGGAGAAATTTGGGTATAGGGGTGGGAAAAGGTATAGAGGGGTTTTCAGAGAGGACTGTTGGGCTAGTGAACTAGTGAGGGTTAAGTGGAATGATAATGTTGTTACATGCCCTCAAGGTTAAAGTAACAAACTATCTAAACCCGGAGGAAGGTGATGTTCGATCCATGGTTTCCAAATAGATTCAAATTTGGGTATTTTGTCAAGAAAGACTGTTTCAGTTTTTGCATGAATCATAGCTTGTGTCACTTTTTGTTTAACAGACAGTATGCAAAGTGAGATGTTTTTCCATGCTTTTGCTATGGTTTGCTTAGCTGCTGTGGTTCCAAAGAGCATCGTACCCCCACCCATTAACCTCAAAAAGCAGTGAAATGTAAAAAAGCAAAACGAAACATTTTTTGACAAGACCTTTATTGATAAAATATCTCTGAGCTCTCTTCTCCCACCCGTCGTCTCTCCCTAAGCTGTCTTCTCCCACCGCCATCTTCTCCCGCCGCCGTCTCTTCCCGAACCCCCTTCTCCCACTGTTGTCTCTCCCACAGATGTCTTTTGCCACTGCCATTTCTCCCGGTGCCATCTTCTCCCACCGTCTTCTTCTACCCAAGCTGTCTTCGGGAAGAGATAACAGCTGGAAAAGAGTAGTCTTCTTCCTCGCTGCCGGTTACCTGCTTAAAAAAAACCTGCTCTTCTATGGCAGTCTTCCTGCCTGCTGTCTCTTCCCGATCCCTCTTCTCCCGCCGCTGTCTCTCCCATCGCCATCTTATACTGATGGGCCCGGATTCACATACATCAGCGCATATATATGCCGCCATAGAGTATGACTTTTACGCTACGCCGGCGCAGCATGGAGAGGGAAGCATGGAATTCACAAAACAAATGCTCCCAACTCTGCGCCGGCATAGCGTATATTCCTAGGCGTAAGTCAGCGTAAGTGGAAGTGGGCTGGAAGTGGGCGTGATACATTTAAATAAAGCGTGACCCCATGAAAATAATGGACTGAGCTTCAGACAAGTACTTAAAATGAACTGCGCATGCGTCGTACCTTGGACGCATCCCAGTGCGCATGCTCACAATCACGTCGTAACAACTGGCTAAGATACGTCAAATCACTGCCTACGACGTGAACGTAACCTACGCCCAGCCCTATTCACGTACAACGCAAACTACGTAAAATTAGACGGCGTTCATTCCCTGGTCCATACCTTTGCATGAGTTGCGCCTCCAATCTGGGGAATAACTTTACGCCGGACGTAAACCTTACGCAAATCGCTTAAAACATGCGCCGGGCGCAAGTACGTTTGTGAATCGGCCTATCTCCCTCATTTGCATATTTGCATAGAAAATCAATGGGAGGGCCAAATGCGTCCAGCGTAAATATCTGCCCACGATACGCCGGCGTAGGCAAGTTACGTCGGTCGGATGAAGTCAGTTTTTAGGCGTATCTTAGTTCTGTGGGCACGGCGCACAGATACAACGGCGCATATTTACACTTACGCGGCATATCGATGCTGTCTTCTGTGAGAAGACTGCACTGGGAAGAGTCAGCAGTGGGAGAAGAGTGGTCTTCTTCCTCTCTACTTGTTACCCTCTCTCTTCCTCTATTGTGCTGTCGCCCTCAGTGTGGCATCTCTTATATAACCATGGGGCATGGCCATCCAATTACATCACCCGGAAAGCTCATCCCTTGTGACGGTTTTGGAAATGCAAAATGCACTGCAAAACGTACATCAAGTGCAGCTGCATAGATGTGAACCTAGACTTATTCCTGGCTGCTATTCTCTAAAATGTCTGTATTTATGCATCTGTTGCCCCTCGATCTGAAAACACGATTGCCATCATGGGATGCCCTGTGTATTTGTGTTTATGTAATATTAATAATAAAAAATTATGCGCTAATTCAAAAAGCTATGCAGCAAAAATAGACAAATATACAGGATTGACTATCCCTTATTTGACAAAAAAAACAGTGATGAAGTGTGCCAATTCAAAAAGCTGAACAGCAAAAATAGACAAATATGCATAAATTACTATTTCTAATAAAAAAAAAAACTAAATACAATACTATGTGATGACATGTAAAACCGTGATAAAAGTGCTTGAATTAAAAGAAGATATTCATCTGATTTTACATAAAAAATAATAAAATATCTGCTTTTAATTTGATCACTTTTATCATTGCCTTACGTATTACCGCATATTGTTGTATTTGTAATATTTTTTTTGCTTCTTGAATTTGTGCACTTTATCACTATTTCATATATCGCATATTACTGCAATTTCTGTTTTGTGTTTCTTCTTAAATTAAGGATAGGTATTCATGCATATTTGTCTAATTTTGCTGCTTAGCTTCTTGAATTAGCGCACTTAATCACTGTTTCACTTATTATCGCATATTATTGATTTTTTTTGTTAAATGAGGGATAGTTATTCATGCATATTTGCTTATTTTTGCTACATAGCTTCTTGAATTGGTGCCCTTTATCATTGTTTCACAACATTATCACATCGTATAGCATATTACAGTATTTGTTTTTTGTTATTGAAATTAGGGATAGTCATTTCTGCATGTTTGCTGCTTCGTTTTTTTTTAATTAGTGCACCATTTTTTTTATTATTATTACATATTATTACATATACACAAATACACAGGGCATTCCATAATGGGAATTGTTGTGTTTCCAGATTGAAGGGCAACAGATGCATTAACCTCCCTGGCGGTATTCCCAAGTGTGGCTCGGGGTGAGATTTTCAAGCTACGATCGGTAACCCCGAGCCACACTCGGGCTTGCCTCGCTGGATGCAGAAAAGAGTTTTCTTACCTTTTCTCTGCGCTCCAGCGACGAATCCCCGCAGTACACGGCGGCCGGATGTTCCGCCTGATGCTGTGTGTACCTCCGATTCCCTTCCCTGCGAGCGTCGCGACGCAGGGGGGGGGGGGACGGCGCCAAATTCAAATGTATAAGTAGAAACATAGTGAAACACAGTAAAAACACACTGATACAATTGGATACAAATTTAAAAAAAATACAGTGACCTTTGATTGCCCCCCCCAGTGTTTTCTCAAGTGACCTGTCTGCAGATTGCTGCTCAGTATACAGACACTGGTACTGCAATCATGGCAAAGCGCGCCTCTACGTCCAAATCGCTATGTGACCTGCTGCCAAACAGCGACAGCGATGCAGAATCCCTTGCGGAGGAGCTGAGTGACAGCGACGCGTGGGAAAGCTTGTCATCGGATGAAGAAAGTGATGCGAGTGACGATCCTGCACCTGTGCCTAGCGATGTGCGGACTTGGTGCGCAATTGATTGCGCTACAGAGCACGTAGCGCCCCCAAGGTTTCCCTTCACAGGATCACCTGGGATAAAAGTGGACATAGAGGGTGACAATCCATTGGATTACCTCCGGCTTTTTTTGACGGATGAGGTGATCGACAAAATAGTGTTGGAGACAAACAGGTATCAAGATCAGCAAGCTGCTACCCGTCAGATATTTTCTCGGCGCAGAAAATGGGAGCCTGTGACCAGTGATGATATTTGGAAATTCCTTGGCCTCCTAATTTTACAGGGAGTGGTGGGGAAACCACTCCAAAAGTGGTACTGGACCACAAATAAATTATTGGCCACACCTTTTTTTGGATCGGTAATGTCCGAATATAGATTTTCTTTAATTATGAAGTATTTGCACTTTGCAAATAACGAGGAATTTGACGAACAATCTCATCCAGCTCCAAAGCTAAAAAAAAATTGGGATATTTACCAAATGATACTGCAGAACTTCCAGCAGACCTATGTTCCTGAGCGGGACATTACCATAGACGAAAGTCTGATGGCCTATAAAGGTAGGCTCAGTTGGATACAATTTATTGCGTCTAAGCGCGCTCGCTTTGGGATCAAATCCTTTATGCTGTGTGAATCCAGCTCTGGGTATATTTGGAACACAGTACTTTACACTGGCAAAGGGACCAAATTCTCCCCAGATTCAGTTTTTTTGGGATGGCAAGCGCATCAGTTCTGTCATTGATAGAGCCCTTGCTCAACCAGGGCTACTGTCTCAAATGTTGGCACTAAAGTGGCGGGACAAAAAGGACATTTCCCTGATGAGCACAGTGCACAACACCTCGACCGTCATGGTGCATACCAGAGGTGGAAAAGATGTAAGAAAGCCTCAAGTTGTATTGGACTACAACCACACGATGGGAGGTGTGGACAGGGCGGACCAAGCCATGACATTTTATCCAGCTATGCGAAAGCAGCAAAAAAAAATTTATAAAAAAAATTTCAGACATCTTTTGGAGCAATGTCTGTGGAATTCATTCATCCTGCTGAAAAAAACAAATGCCAGGTCTATGGTCCATGCAGATTTTATGTAGAAGGTGGCAGAACAAATTTTTCTAAAACACCAGACGCCAACGGCGGTAAACTGTTCTGGACGACGGGCTTCTGGTGTTGTAAATCCTGAGCGCCTGACTGGTCGTCATTTTATGGACTATGTACCACCCACTGCAAAAAAATCAGCACCCACACGGATGTGTGTGGTTTGCTGCTCCAAGCGCGACAACAGCGGAAACAAAATACGCAAAATACGCAAAGAAACGCGCTTCTGTTGTCTCGACTGCGACGTTGGACTTTGCGCCATTCCTTGCTTCAAAGAATTTCATACCCGAGACATTTACTAAATAATGATTTTGCACACTTTTTTGACCCCCCAACAAGTTTATGAATATATTATTTGTTAAAATGTATTGAATAAAAAGTATTGTTATTATTAAATTATTATTTGTTTTTATTTATTATGTTATAATTTATGATTTTGTGTTTCAAACTTTGTCATAGTCTACTAGAGACTCTGGTTTGGACAGATTTAGGTGAGTTATTCCTAAGAATTGCAAGCCTGCAATCTAAAACGCCAAATTTCCATGCAAAATAATGGTACCGCTTTCAGCACCTAAAATCTGAAAGAATCATACCGCCAGGGAGGTTAATACAGAGATTGCAGAGAAAAGCCAGCCAGGAATAAAGCTACAGAAGACATCAACAGAATGTAAGAAGAAAATAGTAGACATTGCACACAATATAGGAGGCAAATTTTGCCATTTATAGACCAAGCCCAATACAGCACAATAGAGAAACCAGTAGTGGGGGAACCCTCAGCTAATCTCTCTGCTTTACTGTCAGAGATATAAGGCATGCCTAGACCAGAAAGGCATCATGTGACCCAAGACCTCTGTAGAGTGAGGTAAGCCAGGTATTGATGGTGACAAAAGTATCCTCCTTTTCCTATTTCCCATGAAAGGGATCCCACGATGCATGGGTCTCTCTGTATACAACACAATGAATGTACAGGTATATCACTGTGTACAGTACATGGATCTCTTTACAACACAATACAGTCATCTCTCTATGTACAATGCATGGCTCTATATACAGCCCCTATAGCTGGTGGTATTCTGCATTGTTACTGTATTGCTGGGATTTGTAGTCCTCTATACAGTGGTGGAACTACCAGATTTCACCGGGTCTTTGAGGTTTCTATTTCCCTCTCTTGTTAAAAACACACATTTTCTGCTAAATCTCAGCAATTAAACAAGGAAAAATAAAACATTCCAAAGTGTACTACACCAATGGGATATTTGGGTTAGTCACTCCTTGATTTCTACCTCCCTGAACTCCATATCGGATCTCATGTTTAACACTCAACTCTCTGCACACCACTCCCAAAGTGTTTCTATGGCTGCCCCAGCACCAATTAAAGAAAAACCTTACACACAGCAGGGATTAATGATGAAAATTCAGCCACAGTGGGATAACTATTGCACAACATAACTGAACAAGAACTTGCAGCAGGCTTGCAGAATGTTGTCAAAGAAAGTTTATCTGTTGTCATGCAATGCAGACTTATGCCCCGTACACACGATCACTTTTTGTGATGAAAAAAAAATGTAATTTTCCTTCATGAAAAAATGTCATTTTATGTCTTCTGAAAAATGACCAAAAAAAAATTCGAACATGCTCGAATTTTTTATGTCATTTTTAAAATGTCATTTTTTGTGTCATAAAAAATGATCGTGTGTGGGCAAAACTACGTAAAAAATGACGTTTTAAACCCGCACATGCCCAGAAGCAAGTTAGGAGACGGGAGGTAAAACTACCATTCATAATGGAGTAAGCACATTCATCACGCTGTAACAGACAAAAAAGCAGGAATCGTCTTTTACTAACAAGTAACCAGCTAAAAGCAGCCACAAGGCAAATAGAACTTCCCTTTTAGAGTGCCGTCATTTTGTTCATCATTTTCCAAAAATGATGGTGTGTACGCAACGTCATTTTTTAAAATGAAGTTTGAAAAATGTCATTTTTTGCCCACACACCATCATTTTAAATGACATTTTTAAAAATGTCATTTTTTTTCATCACAAAAAGTGATCGTGTGTACGGGGCATTACTGCAATTGTGCAACAAACTTGCAAAGCCTGGTAAGTCTAGCAAAAGCTTAGCAAGTAATTTTCAAACTTGCAGCACAATTACTTACTATCTGAGTACTGCTTCCACCAATGTCCAAACATGGGCCCACCATTTCAATTTGCTTTACATTTGCTTTACATAGAAATATATACATATGTGCACCACACCCTTAATATCCTAGTATCCTAACATGTGCCCACTATGCCTATAAGCACAGAGGTGTATCTAGTGAAAATGGCACCTAAACTGGCCCCCTTTCAAAACATTTGAAACACATCTTTCAGATAACCAGAGACAGGGAGGGACACTGGGGACAGAGAGGGATGCAGTGCGATGAGGACAGAGAGGGACACTGAACATAGAGAGGGAATCCAGGGACAGGAGGAACACAGTGCAACAAGGACAGAGAGGGAAGCTGGGGACAGACAGCAGTGTTATGAGGGCAGAGAGGGATGCAGTGCGGACAGGGGACACAGGGGGATGCAAGAAGGGACACTGTGTGGGGGTGGGGACACTGGGGGGGGGGGGACCAGGAGAGTATCATTGGGCCTCCTGCGCTCCTGTTGGAGCACAGGCCTTTTTACATCTGTACTGGCTGCCCCTTCCCCTGATGGTGGCGGCTCTGGTGTCGCTGTAAAAAATAAAAAGTACACAGCCTAACCTAATACCTGTAATAATAAGACCTCTCATGGAACGTTGCTCCCCGCTGGCCCCTCCTCTCTTCTCGTCCATCCCGGGTGATGTAATATACAGTACAAGCACCTGGGGTGGATAGGAGGGACCGATGGGAGCAGCACGCCCTGAGAGGTCTTCTCATGCTAGACTGTATGTGTTATAGTCTTGCAGAGCCTCTTATGAGGCCCCCCTAATGGCTCCATGCCCTTGGGAAGTGCCCGATGGGTCAGTCTGCCCCTTCTCATTAAACAGTCCACATTCAGTAAAAGTTCATGTACTGCAAAGTTTGCAGTACATGAACTTTCACTGAATGTGGACTGTTCGATGTGCTTCTTGCACAAATCACTTTATTACACTTTATTTATGTTTTCATATTTATGCATATTATTGTAATCCATACTGAGCACTATAGTTGATGCCTGGCACACACGCACAATCGCACATGATGATGACTTAAAACGTTTAAGTCATCATCATGTGTGTGATTGTGCGTGTGTGCCAGGCCCAAGCAGCCAATCAAATATAGTGCTCAATATGTATTAAATAAATTATAAATATGCATAGCCATAGATATCATAAATAAAGTGTAATAAAGTGATTTGTGCAAGAGCTGTTCACAAATCACTTTATTACAGTTTATTTATGATATTTATGGCTATGCATATTTATTTAATCCACTGAGCACTATATTTGACTGCTTGCTTCTGGTTGGCAGTTGGCACACACACATCAACATGATGACGATCAAGAAGTAGTACCTGGCTGGCTGCTACCCTTGGTGCTGCTGCAGGGGGTTCCCTGTTGGGCAGCCATCCATTCCTTCTCCCATCCTCTCTTCTCCTCCTCGCTTCATGTCACATTCCCCGCTTCGGGGAGAAGATGATGTTGTGCAGAGTAGGGTAGGCTGAGCATTAGGCTCTGCCTCCGCCACTGTTACCCTACCCTACGTGGATCCGGTCTGGCCAGTCATCGGCCATCATGGAGGCGCCTGTCACTCCCCTCCCTAGACCAATATTAGCAATTGTTATGCTGCAGCTGGCCTACTGGAGGGCGGCGCCGGCATAGCAATTGCTAATATTGGCCTGGGGAGGGGAGTGACAAAAAGCGGGAAAGATGATGCTACGCATCGGCGTAGCAGCGGTACCGGGGTCGTAGAAGGATTAAGGCTCTGAAGTTTTTTTCTTTTAAAGGACTTGTCCCAAGTTGGGGTGTGTGTGTTTTTTTTACATTTTGATCTTTTTTTGTGAAATGGTAGGGGTACACTGTACCCTGTTACCAATTGACATTGGGGGCACCGGGATCTGGGGGTCCCCTTTGTTAAAGGGGGCTTCCAGATTCCGATTAGTCCCCCACCCGCAGACCCCTACAACCACCAGGCAAGGGTTGTGGGGATGAGGCCCTTGTCCCTTTCAACATGAGGACATCCTCATGTGGCATGGTATAGTTCAGGGGGGGGGGGGGGCGCTCTCTCATCTCTCGCAGGGTTCCTCTTAATATCCATACCAGACCTAAAGGGCCTGGTAATGGAATTTGTGGGGACCCCCATGCATTTTTTTATTATTTTTCAATGACTTTCAATGACTGATTGTATCTCTATTGCCAGGACCCGACAATTCATTATAGCCGGGAGTAGTTTTAAAAAAAAAAAATTTCCCTTTAGAAATATCATATTGTGCAGAGACTGTTATAAATACTGGAAACATGTGTTACTTTACATGCATACTATAGACACCCCCCAGGTATGAAATTTAAAGGAATATTTCACTTTTATTGTTTCACTTTAAGCATTATTTAAATCACTCCTCCCGAAAAAACAGCAGTTTTTAAAACTTTTTTTGCATTGATATATGTCCTCTGGGGCAGGACCCAGGTCCCCCAAAACTTTTTATGACAATAACTTGCATAATAACCTTTAAAATTAGTACTTTTGATTTTTCATGTTCGTGTCTCATAGATTTTAACAATGTTCACGTGTTCTAACACATTTTTTGCCTGTTTGCATGTTCTGCTGCGAACTGAACCGGGGGATGTTTGGCTCATTCCTATTGAACACACACCTATGTATGACAAATCACAGTAAAACTGACACAATCATTTATTAAAGCCAGTCATGCATAAAAAGGAGATTGGTGGCAACAAACAAATCTGGCATGTTCATATAACAATCCACCCAGGGGTCAAGTGTGGGAAGTGTGGGAACTCCCACCCAAGATCCTCTCCCCCACCAAAAAAAATAAAAAATGATACGCTCATATGCATAATTACTAAACCGCATGTTTTTTTTTTTTAGATCCACTGTACCTTAATAATCCTTTGTTATTGCCCGCTTCCTGTATATGGATTCATCGGGTAGTGTGCAGGTATTTTGTCACTTCTTCGATGCCGCAATGTCTCCTGGGGGCTTTTGTCATTTGTTCCCAGGAGACATTGCGGTGGTCTGCTGCGAGTTATTGCAGGATTTAGAAAGAACTTTAAGCATATATAGGAAGCAGCCAGTAACATAAAGGATTACTAAGGTTCGCCTGCCCATGACAGTCACTCTAGCTGGGCATCGCCGCTTAGTGAAGGATTGGCTCGGGCGGCTCAGCTGCTCAATTCCTGCAAAGGGAACTGCGTTCCTGCTGTGAAAAAAGTGCAGGGACTCCATTCCCACGTGGTCCCACCGGACTTGAGCCCTGAATCTACCAAGTGGATCTCCATTGTTATTTGTTATTTGCCTCAGGATGTTCATACCTGTGTTTTTAATTGTGACTATGCACAGTATAAAAAAAGGGTTGGGAGTTATTTAGATAATTTTCAGTTAAACATAACTAACCTCCCCACTCTTACAGGTACATTTCAGTGACATGTCTGGCCTACTCTTCTGAAGAGGTCTTGTTGAATCTTTTTTTTATTGAAACTGTCTTCTCCAGGACAGTTTCATACATTGCAAGCATTTTTAGTCACCTCTTTTTTGAGTGCTAATTATAATAAGCTGCCTTGTATAATTACATAATCAGACCTACTGTTATAGTAAAAGAACTGCATCCATTGTATTCTTTAGCTCACAGGGCCAGTTTATATTGTTACAAGGGAAATGTTTCTTCTTTCTAAACCTAAGAACAGTTCTGGGGATACCATACATTTTAACTCAATCTCTGTATAGATTTATTGGGAAATCTGATCAGAGCAGCAATTTAAGGGAATTATTTAAGGGAATGATATACCCAGGTATTATATGAACTGGAATCAATCCTGGATATTACTCCATATTTCTAAATGGTCCCAAAGGAAACTAGATGAAGGCCACACACCGATCTTGGACTTGATCAAAGTAAAAATCCTTTATTTCTCTATAGGTGAGACAAGCAGCACAGAGGACTGACATGTTTCACACAATAAAGTGCTTAATCATAACAAGGAGGTTGTCATGAGTGCTACTTAAAGTCACAAATGCACATCAGCTATGTCATTTAGTGCTCTTGACCCCCTCCTCACAGACATCTTGACAAAAAGCAGTTTCTAAAAATTTAACATTTGATAACTTAGGCCATACATTATACAATTTTCTTGTAAACTTTCCTTTAGATCAAACCAAAAACATATAATAGGAGGTCAAATCTAAACAATTAGTATGCAATCAGGCAGGCCCTTGCACTACATAATTGAAGGTAAATCTAAAGAAAATGGATTAGAAAATTCTATGGTGTATGGCCAGCTTAACAAAAAGACAAGAACTTACAAAAAGGAAAAATGCCATCAAATACCCAAAAGAGTACGAAATAACTTTTTATTAGAGGTTGGGCCAGTGGCTAGACAAACAGGATATAGTTAGAAAATCTCACCAAGAAAGACATACAACAACATGATAGAGACTACAGACACTTGCGACTTTATCAATAAAATATTTTTTTTTGCTGCCTGTGCCCCCACCATAGGCTGTATTCCCCTGGTCCTTTCTTGGTTACACAATGGGAACTGTGGGTAAATGACACAGCGGTACAAATGGACAAAAAAAATTACAGAGGTTCTAGCCCTATCTTACCCTAAGCAAAACTTAAAATTGAACTGATGTTCTACTTTTTATCTTTAATGTTTAATTAAAGAGTGTTCTGGAAAAAATTCTGATGTGTTTCATGACCGTTTGAACAGTGAAAATAGACATATGCCTCATACACACAACCGTTTTTCTTGGCAAGAACCATCAAGAAAACTGCTGGCTGAGCTTTTTTGCAGAGAAAAACGGTCGTGTGTATTTTTTTCTCAAGAAAACTGTCGTGCTCTCTTTTTTTCTCGTCGGGAGTCTCAATTTTCTCGTTGTGGTTCTCGTCGTGCTGGTTTACGTCGAGAAACGCGTTTGTGTGAATGCTTAAAAACCCACGCATGCTCAGAATAAAGTTTGATACGGGAGCGCACCTTTGGTAAATGTAGCATTCGTAATGGAGATGGCACATTCGTCACGCTGTAACAGACTGAAAAGCGCAAATCATCTATCACCAAACTTTTTCTTAACACGTGGTAACATGAGATTAGCAAAAGCAGACCCAAAGGTGGCGCCAGTGGAATTGAACTTCCCCTATATAGTGCCATTGTACGTGTTGTACGTCACCGTGTTTGAGAACCACGAGTTTTTGTCTCGACGGTGTGTATGCAAGGATATAGGAAAAAGGAGTAAGGTACAGCGCAAAACCAATGTATGTGAAATTTATGATAATGATATCAAAAATAAAATAGGTGAGTGAACAATGATAAACCAATCTAGAGAACCACGACTGGTTGTATAAATTATGAAATATAACAAAAATAGTGAGAATTGATATTAAATTATATAACAAGTGTATAGTACAATACTATAAGATAGTATGCCATGAAGTGGCTAAATTGATATAAAAAGGGGTATATGATACCTAAGATTATAACTCAACCGAGAAATAATTAAATGCACATCAAGAAAAATGAATATATGAAGAAAATGAATAGTCCATAAAATATTCCCAGATGCATGAAAAAAAGGTATCCGTGTAAGAGTGAGCTATAAGAAATCTTCCAAAAAGATGTTTAAAGCTTGGCACCACCTTCCACCGTGGTGCCATGCTTTGAACATCTTTTTGGAAGATTTCTTATAGCTCACTTTTACACGGATACCTTTTTTTCATGCATCTGAGAACATTTTATGGACTATTCATTTTCTTCATATATTCATTTTTCTTGATGTGCATTTAATTATTTCTCGGTTGAGTTATAATCTTAGGTATCATATACCCCTTTTTATATCAATTTAACCACTTCATGGCATACTATCTTATAGTATTGTACTATACACTTGTTATACAATTTAACCACTTCCTTACTGGGCACATATACCCCTTCCTGACCAGGTGAAATTTCAGCTTGTGGCACTGCATCATTTTAACTGACAATTGCGCGGTCGTGCGACGTGGCTCCCAAACAAAATTGGCGTCTTTTTTTCCCCACAAATAGAGCTTTCTTTTGGTGGTATTTGATTGACTCTGCGGTTTTTATTTTTTGCGCTATAAACAAAAATAGAGCGACAGTTTTGAAAAAAAAAATATATTTTTTACTTGTTGCTGTAATAAATAGCCCAATTTTTTTTAAAAAAACATTTTTTTTCTCAGTCTAGGCGATACGTATTCTTCTACATATTTTTGGTAAAAAAAAAAAAAAAAATCGCAATAAGCGTCTGGTTTGCGCAAAAGTTATTGCGCTTACAAAATAGGGGACAGAATTATTATTATTATTATAATTATTATAATTATTATTATTCGTGACTGCGACATTATGGCAGAGACATCGGACACTTTTGACACATTTTTGGCGCCATTCACATTTATACAGCGATCAGTGCTATAAATATGCACTAATTACTGTATAAATGTGACTGGCATTCAAGGGGTTAACACTAGGGCGTGAGGAAGGGGTTAATGTGTACCCTAAATTGTGTTCTAACTGTGGGGGGAGGGGGGGTGACTGGGGAGGTGACCGATGCTGTGTCCCTATGTACAAGAGACACAGATCGGTCTCCTCTCTCCCCTGACAGGACGTGGATCTCTGTGTTTACACACAGAGATCCACGTCTTGTCCCTGCAGCCGCCATTCCCAAGTGCCTGGCGGACATCACGGCCGCCAGGCACGCGCATCGGCATGTCAGCGATGCGGCGGGCACGCGCGCGCTGCCGACGGGCACGTGCGCGCCGCCCAGTGGCCTGGTGGAGCGCAGGCCATGAAAGCACGGCCTGTTAGAGATTCAGGACATCCCTTCGGACGTATAAAGTCGTACGGCCGTTGGGAAGAGGTTAATATCAATTCTCACTATTTTTGTTATATTTCATAATTTATACAACCAATCGTGGTTCTCTAGATTGGTTTATCATTGTTCACTCACCTATTTTATTTTTGATATCATTACCATAAATTTCACATACATTGGTTTTGCGCTGTACCTTACTCCTTTTTCCTAAGTTCTTCCAATATATGTATCTATATTACTGGTACTAGCAGCACTTCCACCCATTTTGGTTTAGCGCAGTATTTTTTCCATATTTTCCTGTATGCAAGTATAGCTTGACAAGAATCTCGTCAAGCTTGACAAGAACCTCGTTGAGGAAAACAACGTTTCTTTTACGACGAGATTCTCGGTCGTGTGTACGAGGCAATACATTTGAAAAGTGTAAACTGTCATGAGAGAAATTCAGCGGCTGTTAATCCTGAGCAGTAGGTCACCGATATGGAACACATACGCAAATCAGAATAGTCTGAACTCCTTTCTCTCCATACTTGGCTGATACTTAGTGTTGAAGCAAAGGGTTGATAAAGGCCTGTAATGTCAGCCCTTTTGTTTTCTTGTGACAGGTTTTATGTGTTGTGAATACTTCCACTATTTACTCAAATTGTTTTGCTTATATGATTTAATGTAACTGTACCACTCCTCTTGGGGTAGTGTGGAACAACCCCCTGAATAATGCAGCATTCTAACATTTTTATTTTTATTTTTTTATATACGATGGAGAAAAAAAAGTGTTTGGTGCACATGTCTTTAGTCATTTTACAATTTATTGCTGAATCCAATTCAAAGAGAGTGGTTTTAGGGTGCAGAATACCCAAAAAGAGTAGACACATATGACAGGCATTCTGATAGTAGTAGTGGTAGGCCATTTAAGAGCAGCCACTTGATTATTGTTGGCCTGACAGACAACAGATCTATCACTTTGTGTGTGTAGTCATGTTCTTTCTTGTTGCATTGGATCTCTCACTAGTAAATCTGTCCCTTGACCCTCCCATAGCAGGCAAAGATATCTTCTATGTTGGGCAAATAAGCAAGTGGTTTATTTAAAAAGCCCAGATCCTGTTGTTTAGGGTTGTTGTCCTGCTGGAAGGTGAACCTCCGCTCAAGTCTCAAGTCTTTTACAGACTCTATCTAACAGGTTATCTTTCAAGATTGCCCTGTAATCAGCTCCATCCATCTTCCTATTAACTCTGACTAGCTTCCCTGTCCCTGCTGAAGAAAAGCATCTCACCAACATAATGCGGCCATAACCATGTTTCATGGTGGGGATGGTGTACTCAGGGTGATGTGCAGTGTTAGTTTTAGGCCATAAAGTTACATTTTGGTCTCATCTGACCAGAGGACATTCTTCCAAATGTTTGCTGTGTCCCCCACATGGCTTCTCACAAACTGCAAATGGGAATTTCTTACGGCTTTCTTTTAACGATGGCTTTTTTCTCGCCACTTTCATAAAGGCCAGTTTTAAGGAGTGCACGACTAATACTTGTCTTGCGTACAAATTCTCGCACCTGAGCTGTGGAACTCTCCAGAGTTATCATGGGCCTCTTAGCTGCTTCTCTGATTAATGCTCTCCTTGGACGGCCTGTCAGTTTAGGTGAAGGCCATGTGGTAGGTTTGCAGTTGTGCCATCATCTTTCCATTTTCAGATAAAGGATTGAACAGTACTCCGTGAGATGTTCAAAGCATGGTATATTTTTGTATAACCTAGCCCCGCTTTAAACTTTTCCACAACTTTATCCCTGACCTGTCTGGTGTGTTCTTTGGCCTTTGTGATGCTGTTTGTTCATTAAGGTGCTGTAATAAACTTCTGAGGGCTTCACAGAACAGTTGTATTTATACTGAGATTAAATTACACACACCGATATTAGAAGTACCAGCAAAAAATGTTTATAAAAATGTATACAGCCTAGCACCTAAACAAACTAAATCTATTATGGGACACCACAGCATAGGGCATAGGGTCCCTACATAACTTTCATTTAATATCTGACAATAAGTGAATGGGAGGATGTGTAAGTTCACCTTACAGACTTTTCTGGAAAGATGAACTTACACTTTAAGACCCACAGCAAAGTAAAGAAACCGTTTGATGTGTGGGAAACATAGAGACATGTAGCTATGCGCCCTTGATATCTACACAAAAGCCAAAAGGTCTCTCTGATGAATTCCGTATGGAATTTTTGGGAAAAAATAAAGGCTGTGAGATTCAAAATGGGGCAGATTTTCCTGTTTGGCTTTGGAACCGTGAAAAAGGAACTAAACCTAAAGGAGAAAGTCTAAAATTTGAAAAGGGGGGTGAAAATTCTCTCCTTCTAAAGTCCTTTCTCATTCTTATCCTTTACAATATTGGGGTGCAACAGAATTGAACGCAAATTTTTAACTGGAGGACATCCCTTACCTTTGAAAGAAGGAACCAGAAAACCTTCACTGAAACCTCTACACAATAGATTCGCCATCCTCGTGTTTGAATATTGATTGAGCCATGGTAGCATTCTTGGTAGTATCATTGGTGTCTTGGCTTTGATAGCTGTATCACTGATTTGGGGGTGAAGTGATGTAGCAGAGGTTTTTCGAAAGCATCTAATAACTGGGTGTGCAGTATGAAACATTTGTTTTTGTACCTGCAGTTGTATAAGAAGCAAAACTAGCCTTGTTAAAGGCAAATCAGAATCCTTACAAAAGGAATTTTGATAAAGGCTTTTGTGGGATAGGGCGTTTCTGTGGTAACATCAAATTCAACCACAGCCCCACATTACTGCCCCCCAGTGTAAAGATGGATAGACTGTTTTTTGTCTGAAGTTTTCATCATACATATGCCATGCTATTCTGCCAAAATGTCAGAAAGCCTCAGATACACTATCCAGGTGTTGGAATAGGCCTGAACATTTTTCTGGAAAACGTTCACCAAAACTGCAGCATATATGCAAAAGGCCTGAAGCCAGTTTTGAAACGTTTTGGGCATGGCCCTCCTTCTAGCCTCTGTCCTTTCATTTTTATCAGTTTTAACCAAAAACTCTTTGGATGCTGGCAATAAGGACAGCATGTCTACAAAGTTACCTTTCCAGATTTTCCTATTTTAACTGAGGGCACCATGTGAAAAGTGAGGCATGTCTCAGCTACCAATGTGTCAGCAACAGAATTTAAACCAGACAACGAAAGGTTTACAGATGTCAGTGAAGAAGCGATCACAGGAATAGATGGTAAAATGGGTAAAAATGTATTAACCCTTTTTTGACTAGTACACAATGGGTTAACCCCCCTTCCCCTGCCAAATTGAACCAATCTTCAACATATTTTGGACAATAGCATCCTAAGGGAGCATCCAGAATTATTCCAAGCACCAAAATTCTGTGCTCCTGAAGCTTTCTCCACCAGCACCAGAAAACTGTACCCCTGAGACCTTATCCTGGGATATTTCAAAATTCTGTGCACCTTTTATACCAGCTAAAACATTTTTCAGAGCATTAACCACCAAACTCAATTCATTAACATTAGTCAATGATAAGGTCTCATCTGCTCGAATAGCAGCAGGAGTAGATTGCCCACTAGAGGCTGCAGAAACAGCTGGCTGAGTGGCAGCCTGAGATGTATAGGAAGCTGAACATCCATCGGAGCCAGAGGGGACACTGGTGTTGCTGAGTGAAGGAGGTGAAGTGTTCTTCCTCTGCCTCTTTCTCCTTATCTGTCTGGATGAACTGCACATTAGTGTTGGTCGAACAGTTTGAGCTGAGGAAAAGTTTGGCCTGAACATTGCCTGTTCACTCGTTCGGGGCTCTTTACAGTGCATTTTAGGGCAGTCATTGGATGAAGCTTTATACATTAGCACTGTCAGAGCCCCGATTGGACAAAGTGATGATGACTTTCTCCAATCACGGCTCATAGTACCACCCCACTATAAAAGGTAATGTCCCATAGAAAGCTTTTGCAATGTGTTGCAATAGAATGGAGGTAGATAGTGTTAGTATATGTGTGTGAGTATAGTGTGTCAGTTTAGTGCAGTGATTAACACAGCTTTACATAACATTTGACTCTGATTGTAGAGTGTTTTGCCGCGTACACACGGTCGTTTTTTGCGATGAAAAAAAAAACGACGTTTTTTGTAAAGTAAAAAACGACGTTTTTGAAACGTCACTTTCAAAGACGATGTTGCATACACACCATCGTTTTTTTCACAAAAAGCGAGGTTACGTTCACCACACTTTTCCATTGAAGCTTGCTTCATAACTAGCTTCTGGGCATGCGCGGGTTGAAAAACGTCGTTTTAAACGACGTTTTTGCTACACACGGTGACTTTTTGTGAAACAAAAAACGACGTTTTGAAAAACGACACAAAAAATTCAAGCATGTTACGTTTTGCCCACACACGATCAATTTAAATGACGTTTTAAAAAACGTCGTTTTTTTTCATCGCAAAAAACGACCGTGTGTACGCGGCATTAGTGTAGTTTTAGTATAACTATTAGTATAGTGTGTCAGTATAGTATAGTGTGATAGTGAAGTTTTAGTATAATGCCACGTACATGATTTTTCGGGTTGTAAAAAAACAACATTTTTCAGGCTCTAGAAAAAACGTCATTTTTTTCAACCCGATCATTAAAGCGGCCTTGCCTAAACACGATAGTGAAAAAAAATGCTGTAGCAAAGCGCGGTGACGTACAACGCGTACGACGGCACTATAAAGGGGAAGTTCCATTCGGATGGCGCCATCCTTGGGGCTGCTTTAGCTGATTTTGTGTTAGTAAAAGACGATTCGCACTTTTCTATCTGTTACAGCGTGATGATGTGCTTACTCCATTACGAATGGTAGTTTTATCAGAACGAGCGCTCCCATCTCATAACTTGCTTCTGAGCATGCACGGATTTTTCACGTCGTTAAAGCCCACACACGACCATTTTTTAGAACCCGAAAAACGCTTTAAAGCCCACACACGATCATTTTTAATGGCATTAAAAACAACATTATTTTTTAGAATCCGAAAAACGATCGTGGGTACGCAGCATAACTGTTAGTATAGTGTGTCAGTATAGCATAGTGTGTTAGTGTAGTTTTAGTAAAACTGTTAGTATAGTGTGTCAGTGTAGTGTGTTAGTGTAGTGCAGTGTTAAACACAGCATTACATAACATTTAGTGCTGTATACAGTGCTGTATACCCTTTTTTTGGTGGCTGCGTGTTTTGTTTTTGTCCCCTGCCTGCCTTAAATTGTCAGCCGCAGATTTTCTGACTGTGACGCTGGTGTTCCCTCTATGCAGCCACAGCATCTAGAGGAGGTCGTGGACTGGCTAACTAAACCATCCTAATCCTACTCTTCCTCTATGACCCAAGCTGGCACTAGTACGCAGTCCACCTCAGCTGCCAGAGCGGCTTATTCTGCCTCCTTATCCACAGCTACTCTTGCCATAGCCCCAGCATCATTAATGGAGCAATCAGCTGAATTTTTTGAACACAATGTCAGCCACTTGCTTCTTGAAGATGCACAGACATTATTTGATTCTGATGTCGGTTCTGAGGTAGAAGAAAGGAGTAACATGAGCCTACAGAGAGGGGAGATCATTGATAAACAAAAAAACTGGCAGTTATTTTCCCTAGTCACAGAGTATTGCCAAGTTGGCCCTAGAGGTGTTAAGGATAGAGGGGATGATAATAATAAGGTCACTGATGCGACTTGCGTGTAGGATAGAGCAGAGGAGGAAAGTGAGAGGGAGGCACAACCCCAATGAGGCAGGATGTCCTCCAAATACAGCCATCATGGCAGAGTGGATAGCAGCCACCCTATTCCATCAGATTGTAGAGCTGTTATCCCCCGGCCCACTGCCCACAGCTCAACTGTGTGGGCTTTTTATAGCACATGTGCAGCCAATTGCACTGTTGCAATTTGCAATCTCTGCCGTAAGCAGATCAAGAGTGGCAAAAACACTAGCCATTTTGGTACCACATGCTTGACAAGGCATTTAACCTCCCATCACTCAGCCCCTTGGCCAGAGCACTTGAAAGCCACACACAAGGGATACAGTTCTCCTCCTCCTCACTCATTACCTTTCATTTTCACCCCCATTATATCTCATGACTTCTCAGCAGCCTCCACTGACAGGGATGATGGTATAGTAAAGGGTGTCACAGATCCTTGCAACACATCTGCCAGCAGCACACATCACCAGCTGTAGAGTAGGGATGAGCTTTGAGTTCCATTCAAACTCATGTTCGACTCGAACATTGCCTGTTCGCCTGTTCGGCAAACAACAAACAATTTGGGGTATCCACGGCAAATTCGAAAAGCCGCGGAACACCCTGTTAAAGTCTATGGAAGAAATCGAAAGTGCTAATTTTAAAGGCTAATATGCAAGTTATTGTCCTAAAAAGTGTTTGGGGACCTGGGTCCTGTCCCAGGGGACATGTATCAATGCAAAAAAAAGCAGTGAATTTAATAATGCTAAAAGTGAAACAATAAAAGTGAAATATTCCTTTAAATTTCGTACCTGAGGGGGGGGGTGTAAAGTTAGCATGTGAAATATTGCATGTTTCCCGTACTTACAACTGTCCCTGCACAAAGTGTCATAAAAAAAAAGCGTGGGGGTCCCCCCAAATTCAACTACCAGGCCCTTCAGGTCTGGTATGGACATTAAAGGGAACCCCGCCGTCGATTAAAAAAAAATGACGTGGGGTTCCCCCCAAATATCCATTCCAGACCCTTCAGGTCTGGTGTGGATTTTAAGGGGAACTCCACCCCAAAAGAAATGGCGTGGAGTTCCCCCAAAAATCCACACCAGACCCCTTATCCGAGCACGTTAACCTGGCTGGCCGCAGAAAAGAGGGGGGGACCATACCAGGCCACATGGGCCTCATCCCCACAACCCTTGCCCGGTGGTTGTGGGGGTCTGCGGGCGGGGGGCTTATCAGAAACTGGAAGACCCCTTTAACAAAGGGGACCCCCAGATCCTGCCCCCCCTATGTAAATTGGTAATGGGGTACCCCTACCATTTCACAAAGGAAATGTAAATAGTTGGAAAAAACACACATACACCGTATAAAAAAGTCCTTTATTAATAAAAAATAAATTAAAAAAATCCAGGTCTGGTATGGACATTAAGGGGAACCCCGCTGTCAATTAAAAAAAATGATGTGGGATTCCCCCCAAATATCCATTCCAGACCCTTCAGGTCTGGTGTGGATTTTAACTCTGTCCCCCCCTCTTTTCTGCGGCCGGCCAGGTTAACATGCTCGGATAAGATGTCTGGTGTGGATATTTGGGGGAATTCCACCCCATTTAAAAAAAAAAAAAATGGGGTGGAGTTCCCCTTATAATCCACACCAGACCTGAAGGGTCTGGAATGGATATTTTGGGGAAACCCCACATCATTTTTTTTTAAATTGACGGCGGGGTTCCCCTTAATATCCATACCAGACCTGAAGGGCCTGGTAATTGAATTTGGGGGGACCCCCACACTTTTTTTTTTTATGAATGAATCCTCTCTGAATTGCCAGAGCTGACAATTCATTATAGCCGTGAGTCAGTTTTAAATGTCTTTTTTTCTTTCAGAAATGACACTTTGTGCAGGGACAGTTCTAAGTACGGGAAACATGCGATATTTCACATGCTAACTTTACACCCCCCAGGTACGAAATTTAAAGGAATATTTCACTTTTATTGTTTCACTTTTAGCATTATTAAATTCACTGCTCCTGAAAAAACGGCAGTTTTTAAAACTTTTTGATACATGTTCCCTGGGACAGGACCCAGGTCCCCAAACACTTTTTAGGACAATAACTTGCATATTAGCCTTTAAAAGTTAGCACTTTAAATTTCAAATGTTCGAGTCCCATAGACTTTAATGGGGTTCTAAAGTTCACACGAACATTTGGTGTGTTTGCAAGTTCTGGTGCGAACCGAACAGGGGGGTGTTCGGCTCATGCAGGCAAATTTCATTTCCCCAGCAGCTGCATGAAAAAAATAAAATACTACATTCCCTGCCACCCACATGCCCAGCATCTAAATGCCAGCTTGTCCAAATAAAGAAAGCATAGGTGTGCGCAGCCTTTGACATTAGGGTGTGCACCCCAAAGCTCAAACACACTCTACCGATCACTCGTGATCTTCATTCAGAGAGGGAGGGTGCCGGTAAATGGCATATTTACAGCCGCCTTCCCCCACTCATCCTATAACATCCACAGCAACAACCAGTGGGAGAGTAGGGAAGCCGGCAGTGCTGTGGGGGGAAAGAGGGGGGGGGGGCAGATCAGTAGGGGAAATCTGTTCTGCACAGGGTGATTAGGGTGTGCCTGGGCACACCTGGCACACCCTGTGCGCACGCCTATTAAAGAAAGCTTACAGGGAAAATCTATTTAAATTTCATTTATTTTTCTTTGTAAATATCAGTTTTGCTGCAGCAGATTCTATACACGGTACAGATGTGCCACTTTAGAGGCAGACTAAGGGGACCCACCAAGCACTATATTTATAGTTGAATATATTTTTATTAACACATTGTAAAAGTTTACAAAGATAATCCATCTAAGTGGGTGCAATAGAATATCCATGAGAACCTTCAACAGTCAAGTAAATACAGTGCACTGAAACAATTTGCATAAAAAATTTTTTTTCCTGAGTGGGTAGCTTCATCAGTATAGGCTCAATTTTAAAGATTAGGTCACTTCTGCCAGGGCGTGGTGGTGCACAGGTGGCCATGAACTTCCCACTGTGCTTGGAATAAACCATGTTTGAGAGGACAGCAGTGAACACCCGGCTGAGGGTCAAATACAGGAACACCCGGCTGAGGCGATAACTCACATAGGAGGGCTTACTTGAGGCAAGTTTCAGCTACCAATGTGTTAGGAACAGAATTTAAAGCAGACAACAAAGGGATAGCAGATATCAGTGAAGAATAGCTCACAGGAATAGATGGTTAACTATTAGCTAAAATGGGTAAAAATGTATTAAGCCTTTTTTTGACAGAAAGGGTTAACCTCCCCTTGCCAAATGTAACCAATGTTCAACATATTTTGGTCCATAGCATTCTGAGGAAGCATCCTGAATTATTCCAAGCACCAGAATTCTGTGCTCCTGAAGCTTTCTCTAAAGATAGTTCAAGATTTTCTCCACCAGCACCAGAAAACTGTACCCCTGAGACCATATCCTGGGATATTTCAAAATTCTGTGCACCTTTTTATACTAGCTAAAATATTTTTTAGAGCAGGGATCTCCAAACTACGGCCCTCCAGCTGTTGCAGAACTACATTCCCACGATGCATTGTAATACTCTGACATTCACAGACCTGACTCAGCATGATGGGAATTGTAGTTTCTCAACAACTGGAGGGCCTAGGTTTGGAGACCCCTGTTTTAGAGCATTAACCACCAAACTCAATTCATTAACATCAGTCAAAGATTATCAAAGACCAGACTCCTGTAGAATCCACCCGATATTCCACTTTTCGCTTCTCAAACCAGTGGTTCCCAGCCCCTTTCCTGGAAGGGAAGAATTGCCACCACCTCCAATGTCAGTGGAAGGCAAAGCATAATTTGAAGTGGAAGCCAGCATGGATTGGAGGAAAAGAGGTAGGCAAGTCCAGTACCTGATTAAATGGAAGGGATACTCCCGGAAGATAATTCTTGGGAGCCTACTTGCAATATACATGCTCCAAGACTGTTACAAAACTTTTACAGGAGACATCCAGAGAAAGTGGCCCATTTGGCTGCCTCTTGGGGGGCACTGGCAGGAAACTGGCCATGGAAGTATTAGCAATCTTGCCAGTAGAAGAAATGAAAAAAAAAACACAGTTTTTTTAATAAAAGTTTAGGCCGCTATGTATTCTTCTACATATTTTTGGTAAAAAAAATCGCAATAAGTGTATATTGATTGGATTGCGCAAAAGTTATAGCGTCTACAAAAAAGGGATATATTTATGCCATTTTTTTTTTACTAGTAATGGTGGCGATCTGTGATTTTTATCATGTCTGTGACATTGTGGAGTACATATTGGACACTTTTGACACTATTTTGGGACCATTCACATTTATACAGCGATCAGTGCTGTAAAAATGCATTGATTACGGTATAAATATGACTGGCAGGAAAGGGGTTAACACTAGGAGGTGATCAATGGGTTAAATATGTTACCTAGGGAGTGTTTCTAACTGTAGGGGGAGGGGACTCACAAGGGGAGGAGACCGATCGGTGTTCCTCTGTAATGGGAACACACGGATCGGTCTTCTCTCACCTGACAGGACATGGATTTGTGTGTTTACACACACAGATCCACATCCCTGCTCTGTAACGAGCAATCGCGGCTGCCCGACAGACATCACACTCTCCACACTGCAGAGAATCCCAGGATGTCATATAACGGCCGACAAGAGGGACAAAATGTTCCTGCGGCTGTCATATGATAATACTGCGGTAGGGAAGTGGTTAAAAACTAACAAAATTTTACATTTCTATGTGTCTTCCAGGGCAGTAGCCAACCCCATACCCTTTTAATGGCCAATAAGTTGCATATAAGCCTTCAAAATTGTGACTTTTGATTTTTCAAGTTTTGGTCCTATAGACTTCAATGGGGTTCTTTGTTCAGGTCTGAACTTTAGTTCTAGAGTTCTGGTACAAATCGAACTGGCAGGTGATCGGCAGATCCTTCGGCCATATCGTTAGAGATGACTTGCGCTTGCTCAGGAGGATTGATGAAATCCTCTTCTAGGCACTGCCTCAGCCACGCTTCTCCACTGGAGTGTTCAGCCTTTTCTATGAGGCGATGAAGGAAGTCCTCTGTGTACCATCCCATGAGGATCCCGCTGAAGGATAGGGACCCGCTCATTTAGTGTGAACTATTGTGAGTAGCTGTGATTAACCACAGCTAATCACATTGTACAGATGGCCAGTGATTGACCCTGTGACTAATCACAGAGATCATCATAATACACAATGAATGACATGAATGGAAGCCATCGATTATGTACAATTGTCATGTGATCGGCTATGGTCACAGCAATTACTTAATCCCGGCAGTGGCCCCGGTACACTGATCTGTCAGCAAGTTAGCGGGTGACAGATTGCCCGTTACCCAGAATGCCAGAGCTCTATAGGCTGGCCAGGGAGCAGTTACAGATAAAATGGTTAGAAAAATTGGTTAACATTTTCTTTCTTGTTCATGGTTTTTCTTTTTCTTTTTTTCTTTTTGTTTACCAAAGTCCAAACCATTCTTTAGGTGGCAGTATAACCTAATTGTCACTGAACCCTGTGTCCCTTCAATAAAAGAGATAGAACCTTTATTTTTGGAGAAATATTCATTCATATCATTGTTTTAGTATATTGTTTTTTTTGTAAAGTTTATTCTTTTATGGCAGTCATTTATTGCTACAGAAACAACATGTGCATATTAATTCATTTTCAGACAACATATTGTGGGGGGATTAATGAAGCATCTATGACACTTTTGGTTCTGACAGCAACAGCAAGCTAGTTCTAAATTGCACCACTTTTACATTGTGGCACAATGAAGTGGAGCTAATTAAGATTAAAGAGTGCCTCCACTTTTGTTAAGAAAAAAGTGTTCCCCTCCGGGTAATGTATGTACATTGCAAGGATTTTAACACACTTTGTTGCAGAGTCCTACAGTTTGTTATTCTGAAGTTATTCTGTGTTTGTCTGTGTCCATGTGGTAAGTGAATTTAATGGTAGTGGTATGTATCCCTTTAGACGTGATTTCTTATTGTCAGTATCTCACCAAAAATTACATTTTTGTTGCAGATGTCTGATTTCTGACATGTATCTTACTGTATCTTACTGTAGACTTCTGTGAAAATTAGCGAGTCAATCACACAAGCAGGAAATTTTGTTTCTGGAGGTGTACTGTACACATTCTGTGTACAAAACACCTCCAAGTAGCCATATTGCATTGCATTTTACAGAAAATTACAGAGCCGCAGATTGAAAAAGAAAGGTATTTTTTTTTTAATAACCTTAAACTATAATATCACTTGAGTCTCAATTAAATATGCTATATTATAATTTTTTTTATTTGCTATTTGTTTTCCAACAAAAGTGAATTTACTTTTTAACTCTCTTTTGGTGTACACAGAGACACCCTGGTGCAGACAGATTTTTGCTAAAGTGTCTCAAGAAAGTTCTAAAAGTTTGAAGGGAGGTTGCCACTATCACATTGATCAGAGGGACCATTCAGATGTAAGAGGGATACACAGTAATTTCATACATAGTAATTACAGGAGCCAGGACAAGCTCCCCATAGTGGTGGACATTGAAGATTTACACCCCTTATGAGAGCCTGAGCGGCTCGCACATGGGTCTTTTGGGTTTACAGCAAGTTTTAAAAATGCCACAGTGTGAGTCAATTTCAAGTACTAGACAGGTACATGAATTTGACACACCCTGTGCCACTTTAAGAATGACGCAGGAAACTTTTGCAAAATCTATCTGCGCCAGTCTTTATGAATTCTGGAGGGTGACACCACATGTGCATAATGAAAAGCTCAAAGTGTGCACAAAATCTGCTTGCACCTCTAATGCCGCGTACACACGATCGGTTTATCTGATGAGAACGGTCTAATGCGCATATTTTTTCCTGTCGCGAATCGCTGTTTTTTTTCTCTCAGTTTTCCTATGGGGAAACACTGCGAGGGAGCATACACATGGCTGGTTATCCTGACCAAAGCTCTCCTGGTAGTTTTCCTGTTGGGAAAACTGTCCGTGTGTACAGGGGGTAAGAGCCGGTTGTTAGTTTTCCCCTCGGTTTTCAGACCGCTGGGAAAACCGATGGTGTGTACGAGGCATCTGAGAGGTACGGATAGGAGATTAAGCTGTGGGGATTTCAAATCCCTGGACTGGTGAAGAGGTGTCTCAGTGCCTGACAGCGGGGGATCATGGGACTCCAGTACAGCGGGAGTGGGGGTGCTGAGGAGGGGGTCCAGTGAAGGTTCACCATTTACTGTAAAAGTGAACTTATCCGTTAGGCCACGTACACACGATCGGTCCAAACTGATGAAAATGGACTTAAGTCCAGTTTCATCGGTCCAAACCGACCGTGTGTACGGCCGATCGGTCCGTCGTCAGTTGGACCAAAGTTTTAAAACTTGCTTTAAAATCGGACCGATGGACGCCTGACCATTGGTCCAAACCGATGGTTAGTACACTAAAGCATCGGTCCAAAAACCTGCGCATGCTCAGAATCAAGTCAACGCATGCTTGGAAGCATTGAACTTCATTTTTTTCAGCACATCGTTGTGTTTTACATCACCGCGTACTGACACGATCGGTTTTTGAACTGATGGTGTGTACGCACATCAGACCATCAGACCATCAGTCTGTGAGCCGATGAAAACGGCCCGTTGGACCATTCTCATCGGGTTGGACCGATCGTGTGTACGTGGCCTGAAAGTTGTGCTTTAAAACGTTGAGTAATTTTCCCAGAAAAAAGCATCAAGATTAGGAATTTTACGTTTTTCAAATTTTTATAATCTGCATATATATATATATATATATATATATATTCTCGGTCAGTAAATCAGAAAATAATCCAGCCAATAAACAGCACAATACCCTTCTTAGAATAAAATAAGAAATGGCAATGCCAATATTTCCATCATGACACAATTACTTTAAAAAAAATCGCTAAGCAGGCACATTTCAATTTAAAAGATCTGTGTTTTTGGCGTGAAACATTTTTTTAAAAGAAATAATTCCATTTGCGTGCTTAACTTTAAGATTTGGTTTACATTAGTCATTCAATAAATAAAGCTTCAAAATGATGAGTTAATTCCCTTCTGCTTGTAATGTAAAGTTTTATTTGCTAACAGGTAAAAAAAATATCAAAGAAGGAGCATGCTATAAAAACATTATGTTTTGTTAGAGCACAAACACTTGAGCATGCATACAGTACAATCATGACAGGTAAAGTCTGCTTAATCACACTTTAGATGTTTAACCATGTGGAAAACACCTGTGATGTGTTCAGGATTTGGACAATTTAAAATTTGTGACAAATTGATGTGACTAAGTTAACGTTTGATTTTTGTAGACATTCACGGTCCACTAAAGTTGAAAATGGCTTTTACAAAAGACAGTACAGCAAGTTTTAACTATATGTGCCCTTTATTTACAGTAAGTCTTTCTGGTCCTCCAATTATAAAATAAATCAAGCTGACTGTTTTAGAACACATATTTGCAGATGAATAAGATAAATGTAAAGAGGTGTTCTATATGTTATTTATATATTATGCCTAAGACTGAATTACATTTTTTTTAAAAAAAGATTCAGTCAGGTAAAATTAAATAATATTGCATATGACAAAACGGCTCCCCTGCAGCAGTCTCAGTGTCAAAACCCGAGAGCTTTCACACTGAGGCGATGCGCTGGCAGGACATAAAAAAAAAAAAAACTGCTGCAAGCAGCATCTTTGGAGCGGTGAAGGAGCGCAGTATACAGTACACCGCTTCCCCATGACTCCTGCCCATTGAAATGAATGGGCACTGATGCTGAAGCACCGCTACATGGGCAGTATTAACCCCCTTCATCGGCCTCTAGCAGGGTTAAAACAGTCCTGTTAGCAGCCGAATAGCGACGCTAAAATGACGGCAACGCCCGCCAGCTCCAGTGTGAAAGCAGCCTTATTGTCTTGCCAAGTGTTTTACATGAAAAACCCTTTCATGACTAAGCCTATTTCTGACATTTAGTGTTTACGAGTTAAAATCCATATTTTTTGCTAGAAAATTACATAGAACCCCTAAACATTATATATATATATTTTTTTTAGCAGAGAATTTAGAGACTAAAATGGCGATTGTTGTAATATTTTATGTCACACTGTATTTGTGCAACAGTGTTTTAAACGACACTTTCAGCCCAATTTTATTTTTTTATGTAAAAGATGAAGTTACGCTGAGTAAATAGATACCAAACATGTCACACTTTATATTTGCACGCACTCGTGGAATGGCGACAAACTACGGTACCTAAAAATCTCCATAGGCAACGCTTACATTTTTTTTACGGTTACCAGGTTAGAGCTACAGAGGGGGTCTATGGATAGAATTATTGCTCTCACTCTGACAATCGCATCGATACCACACATGTGTGATTTGAACACTGTTTATATATGTGGGCGCAACTTCCATATGCGTTTTCTTTGCTGCGCGAGCTCGCGGGGATGGGGGTGATTTACATTTTTTTTTTTTATTATTTCTTTTATTTTTTTTTGTAATATAAAATTTTATTTTTTTTAAAAATATATACATTTGATCACTTTTATTGCTGTCACAAGGAATTTAAACATCCGTTGTGACAGTAATAGGTGGGGACAGGTACTCTTTATGGAGGGATCGGGGGTCTAAAAGATGCTGCTGGCATCATTCCGGTATAATCCCTGAAAGCCGAGGATGCATATGTGTGTACACTCAGCGGGAAGGGGATAAGCCTGCTGTGTACAATCTCAGTACGTCAATCTAAAATGTATGAATGTAGGTGTACAAGTCAAAAGACAACTCATTCCTTAACAAATGAATGAATGAATGAATGAAAACTTATATAGCGCGGCACATGCAAACTGAATCGCCTCTGGGCGCTTGTTGTTCCTGTCTCCTTTGCTATCAAAAGAGAAAAGTCTTGACCTTTTTCCTAAATGCTAGGTGGTTCTCCTCCAACCGAATGCTGGTTGGTAAAGCGTTCCATAGTCTGGGACCCTGGATCGCAAATCTTCTTTCTCCTTTGGACTTGAAGTTGGCTTTCGGAACCTGGAGCAGGTTCTGATTCGTGGATCGCAAAACGCGATTTGGATTATGCGCTTTTATTAATTCGCATAAGTAAAGGGGGGCATTCCCATGGACACATCTATGCGTAAGACAGAGAGCTTTAAAAGCAATTCTGTCTTTAACTGGCAGCCAATGAAAGGCTCTCAGTGAAGGTGAGATGGATTCCCAGGGTTTTTCCCAGTCACAAGTCTGGCGGCCGTATTCTGAACGACTTGCAGACGAGCGATTTGGTACTTGGGGAGGCCGAGGTAAAGGGCATTTGCATAATCCAGCCTGGAGTTTACAATAGCTCCCACCACGACCGCTAGATCTTCTTTAGGGATGAACGGAGTGAGTCTGCGTAGTAGGCGCAGTAGATGGTGAGATCTGCTGACCACTGACTCTATTTGTGCGTCCATTGTCATAAAGGAGTCAAAAATGACCACTAGGCTTTTGACTTTGGCGCTAGGGGTGATGAGCTTGCCCAAAATAGGCGGGGGAGTCCACGCTGTTGAAAGTTGATTCCTACGCTTGGCGTGAAACAGAAGAAGTTCTGTTTTCGCTCCATTGAGTTTAAGATAACTCTTTGTCATCCAGTCCTCTATCAAAGAGAGACATGTCTCTAGATTGAGGTGGTGATCCTGTCTGTTGCAGATGCGGAAATACAGTTGCGTGTCATCTGCATAAGAGTGATAAAGCAGTTTTTGGCTGCTAATAATCTCAAAAAGAGGACGAAGGTAGATGTTAAACAGCACTGGTGACAGAGGCGATCCTTGAGGGACTCCGCATGTTACTGTGCGTTTTTCAGACGTAAAAGGTCCTAACTTCACTGTTTGCGATCGGTTTTCCAAAAAAGAGGAGAACCAAGATAAATCGCCTTCTGCGACCCTGGCTACTTCAGTAAGCTGAGTCAGTAACAGATTGTGGTTTACAGTGTCGAAAGCTGCACTTAGGTCCAACAGAACCAGGAGACAAGATTCTCCTTCGTCTGCGGCCTTGAGAACATCGTCCCATACTTTCAGCAATGCTGTTTCCGTCCCATGTCCGGGACGGAAGCCTGATTGCAATGGGTCAAGTAGCTTGTAGGTATCTAGATGCTGTTGCAGCTATTGTACCACTACTTTTTCCATTATCTTAGAGAATACGTTGAGGCTTGTTATGGGACGGCGGTGGAGTGGGTCCTTGGGGTCCAGGGAGGGTTTCTTCATGATGGGTTGGATTATACCCTCTTTCAACTGTGAGGGCACTATGCCCTCCAAGAAAGACTGGTTGATAAGCTGCGTGATGGGAGGAGCCAGGATGTCGGCGCATTCCTTCAGCAGTTTTGTGGGGATAATGTCATTTGGCGCTGTGCCATTGCGCAGAGTACAAATGACATTCTTAGTGGACTCGATGGAGATGGGTTCTAGGGTGAACTTACCTGATATCGGAGAATTACTATGGGTGCTGTGTGAGAGGCTACAGGGGGGGCTGAGGGGAGAATAGTTTTGCTGAATGCTTTCACGGATTGCCTCGATTTTATTAACGAAGTAATCCGATAGTTCATTGCAAAATTCTTGTGTGTCCGAACTGGGGGCTTCAATGCATCCTGGTTTCATGGTCTGGGTGACCATCTTGAAGAGTTCGCGGGGGCGGTTTAGGGCACCGTTGATAGCCTCCGAAAAATAATTTTTCTTGGCTTGGAAAATTCCTTTGTGGTATTTTCTTGTGGTCGCCTTGTAGATGGATAGGTTTAGCTCTGAAGAACATCTTTTCCAGGCAGATTCTGCCCTTCTGCGTTCTTGCTTCAGTAACGACAGCTGGTTGTTAAACCAGCTGCGGTTGTTTTTCCGAATGCGGGTTATTCGTTTCGGCGCTACCAAGTCGGCTGACTGTAGCATGGCCGAGTTTATGGCTTCCAATGTTTCAACGGCCGTTTGCTGCGGCTGAGTTGTTTCTATTTTTTTCCTTAAAGTCGTTTTGAAGAGTTCCGAGTGGAGCTTCTTCTGACATCTAGTCCAGTGTGTTGTCACTGGATTTGATGTTTTTGTTGCGGGGGGGATGGTGGAAATACTGAATATAATTGCATGGTGGTCTGTCCATGGCAATTTTTCATTTTCCCAAATTTTTATTTCCAGAGCTTGTCTGAAAATAAGATCAAGTGTGTGACCTGAAGCATGTGTGGGCCCACATACTAGTTGCTGTAATCCTAATCCTTCCAGGTGGTCAATACAGGCGTCGGCAATGGGGTCTTGTGAGGAGTTGGCCCAGAGATTGAAATCCCCTAACAGCAAAAGTTGTTTACTGTTGAGGGTATAAGTGGAGAAGAAATCCGTCCATGATGATAGCAGCTGCGATTTTGGGCCGGGCGGCCTATAGCAGAGCAGAATGTGGACGGTCTCCTTTGAACTTGCTTGCAGTTGCAGAGTAAGGGTTTCCATGAATGGAAGAGGGTTTTGGCGGACTGGTTTGGTGATCGTAAGATGAGTCTTATGGATCACCGCCAGGCCGCCTCCTCTTTGCCCTATTCTGTTTTCCGTTATGATACGGTAATTTTCTGGCACCAGTTCTCCTAGAATGGTGTTACAGTGGGCTGTGAGCCAGCTCTCTGTAATAAAAAGACAGTCTAGATCCTTTTGTTGAATGAAGTCGCGGATTTCTAGTCGGTGTTTTACTGCCGATCTAGTATTGATCAGAGCACATGATATGTGCTTGAGCTGGGGTAAATGACTGAAAAGTCTAACCGTCGATCTATGATCGATTCTCCATAGTCGCTCAGTTCTTAGGGCCTTTTTGGTGATGGCTGGCAGTATTGCGGCGCATTGCCTCAAACTCCAAATGGTTTCGGCAGAATATTGCCTACATGCCATGATCGCCAATACACCAGGGGGGGGGTGGATTTTAGGGCAGTGGGGAGAGGAATTGGCTAAACTCCTCTCTCCTGGCTTGGTCCAGAGGAAGGCAAAAAACCCTGGCGGTGCTCGGCCAAATGAGACAGTTTGATGTTTGTTTCATTAAAATCAGCCTCATAGCAGGTAATGTCTGCTGTGCTGTCTATTTAGCTAACACATAGTGCTCTAGGAATCATTTTCCGACTATCCTGTCACTTTTAATCACTTGCTGACCGCCCTATAGTAGTTTTACTGCTAAAGGGTGGCAGCTGTGCACAGGATCACGTGTATATATTTATTGGCGTATAACACTCAACACACCTTTTTTACCCTGAAAATAGAGGGTAAATTGTGCCTGTGTGTTATACGCAGGGGGCTGTGGAAAGGTTTTTTCCCGAAACTTCCCTCTTAAAGTCAGGGTGCGTGTTATACGCCTGCGCATGTTATATGCCGATAAATACAGGTATATATACGTGATCCTGCACTTCAGGTTATCAGGCGCGAATGTGTGCTGCTGGTGGCTCAAACCTGCTGTGGTTCTGACAGGAGGGAAGACATGGATCCTTTATCTCTGTAAAGCAGGTGACTAGGATCCAGGATAAAAGGCCTGAAAACTGAAGTTGAAGCTGAAAAGTGTGAAAGTGATCTTAGTGTCCCAATGTCCACTGCAATATCGCTGTCCCACTATAAGTCACTGATCTCCATCATTACTATTAAAAAAAAAAAAAACGGATAAGAATATCCCATAGTTTGTAGATGCTATAACTTTTACACAAACCAATCAATATATGCTTTTTGGGATTTTGTTTACCAAAAATTTGTAACAGAATACATATTGGTCTAAATTTATAAAGGACTTTTATTTTTTACTTTTTTTGGATATGTTTCATGGCAGAAAGTAAAAAAAAAAAAAAAAAAATATTTGTTTTCAAATTTGTCAGTCTTTTTTTATTTTTTTTGTTCATAGCGCCAAAAATAAAAAATGCAGAGGTAATATACAACTACAAATACAACCAAAAGAAAGCTCTATTTGTAGGGAAAAATGAATGTACAGTAAATTTCTTTGGGTACAGCATCGCACGACCGCACAATTGTCAGTTAAAGTAATGGAATGCTGTTTGGCAAAAAATGGCTTGGTCATGAAGGTGGGTAAATCTTTCGGAACTGAAGGTGAAAAGATTACCCTGAAAAAGAAGACAGTTGCTAATCACTTGCGCCACTGATTTTCACCCTTGTCCACTGACACAGGAATGCATGCAGGGTGTCCCGGATGTGCCTGGACACACCCTATTCACCCCTCGGGATGAGCCGAACACCACCCTAGTTCGGTTTGCACCAGATGAAAATTTCTGGAGAAACTTTATTAAATGAGAAGTATGTTTTATTTATTTATTTGTAGAATCATAGTTACCTAGGTGGATGCAGCATCAGACCAATGCTGCATCTGTCCCCACCACCTCTTCACTGAGAACCGAGCCACCGAACACCGCTGTTGACTCGGTTCTCTCACCCCCCCGAGCGAAGAGCTGCTGCCTGTCAATTAGCAGTAGGGATGAGCCGAACACCACTGATTTGGTTCGCACCAGAACATGCGAACAGGCAAAACATTTGTTTGAACACGCGAACACTGTTAAAGTCTATGGGACACAAACATGAAAAATCAAAAGTGCTAATTGTAAAGGTTAATATGCAAGTTATTGTCATAAAAAGTGTTTGAGGACCTAGGTCCTGCCCCAGGGGACATGTTTCAATGCAAAAAAAAAGTAAAAAAAAAATGTATTTTTTCCGGGAGCAGTGATTTTAATAATGCTTAAAGTGAAACAATAAAAATGAAATATTCCTAGAAATGTTGTACCTGGGGGGGGGGGGGGTGTATAGTATGCCTGTAAAGTAGCGCAATTTTTCCCATGTTTAGAACTGTCCCTGCACAAAATGTAATTTCTAAAGGGAAAAAAGTAATCTAAAACTACTAATGGCTATTCATGAATTGTCGGGTCCCGGCAATACAGATCAAAGTCATTGAAAAAAACGATGGGGTTACCCAATGACGTGGATGGGGTCACTCGTACACGAAACATGTATTTAGGGTGTAACACAATTTGCTACCAGAGCCTCCTACCTGTAATACTAGGTGGCGTTCATGTGTGTTTGAGCTTTGCGCTGCACACCCTAATGCAATAGTGTCACGTCTACCCCAATGCAGGTGATCAGACACTATAGCTGGCTACTGTGTTCTTCACCTATAGCAGCCCCTTTTACTTAAGGCAAGCAGGCCTACCAATACTTGGTTGCCCCCAGGACTTATACACAGTGCTATAGTGCCTGGTCATCACACCGGGGCAGATGCAAACTCAGCAAAGAAAAGAGTTAGCAGACAGACAGCGTGATTCTATGACAGTCCAGGTAAAAAGGAGGCTGAGTTTAAGGAATAGTCCAATAATCCGGTCCATAGTCATATATAGGGAAATCCAAACTAGGAAAGCAGGGCAGACAGACAGGGAGCTTGATCAGGAACAACACAGGTATAACTCACTATCACAAGCAAGGGACTGAGCATTTGGCTTGCTTATAACAGGTGACTGACCACATCAATCACCTTGCAGGTGGACACAGAGAGAATGCAATAGCCAAAACCTGGATGCTAGAATGAGGAGCAGGGGCACCTAAGTGATCCTGACAAATAGGCTGCACCCACCTATGGCCACTGATCTACAGAAGAGCTTGATTTTGTCAGATACCCAGTTCCCCCCATGTGCTCTTATACCTCCTAGTTTCCCTTGCATCAATATTGTATCCTGTAGTGACAACAGAAGGAACCACATCACAGGAAGCAGGAATCCAACACTTCTAGAAGTGGCAAATGTTAGGAATCTGATGGAGGCTGCAGTTTCTTGCACTAAGCAAAGATTCAAGGAATGGGTGGAGGGACAGTCATGTATGAACTGTCTCCTTCCTTTGTTTTTTTTGTTTTTTTTCAACAAACCATCCAAACTGCAACAGTAAAAAAACATTGGATAGAGTTTAAAATTAGCAGACACTTTTTAGAATAAGGCATAACAGGAAAAAGGCGTTGTTGTGTTATCTTCTGTCAATCCAATCATAAGTATCTTTTTTTAACAGCTGTGGTTTGATAATGAAACTTAAAACCTGATTGGCTGCCAAGGGTGAGAATGTTGTTTTCCCTATGCTCTGTTTTTTTTTTTTTTAACTGAAGCCCATTGTGTTTGTTGGTTTGCCTGTCAATATGTTTTCAATGTTTCTAGGTAGCAGCAAAAAAAAAAGCAACACATTTTTTTTTCTCCTGTTGCTTGTATTTATTCGTCCAGTGTCTGTTAATCAAACCAAGTTTACAGTCCTGTTCCACACCTGTCACAGGTGCTGATCATTAATCAGTTATTACAGCAGTTTATTCTGCTGTTGACAACTTGCAATTTCTCTCTGATTCAGCCAGTTTGTCAGGTGGGAATTATGGCATGCCGTATGTGACAAAACACATCACTATTTTTCCCCCCTTTTTTTTTTTTTTAGCAATTTCAGACACACACTCGTCCTCTCTTCACATCTCCCCCTCCTCCTTTTAGACAAACAATATCTGGGAACTCAGAAGTAATAAGGCGGAATGCATAATTAATTACCCAGCTTGCTCTAATTAGGGATGAATAAGTTGTGTCCCTCTCATCATTGCAAATGTGGTGATGGGTAATACCAGTTTATGCTATATTAACTGCAAATATGCAATCCTTCTGAGTGCACTTTCCTTGATGAATTTGATGAATGTGACAATAATTAGCAGAGACAGATGAGAGCTAAATTACTACTGACAATGTAATGTTATCCTGCTCGAGGGCCTGGGAACATGGCAGGCTAACATGCCAGGGACCAGGGCCTCCTATTCTAATTAATATTCTTTTTTTTTTCCGCCAGCAGAAAAAAAAAAAAGGAACGGTAATTGTTTTCGTCAAAGGCTGCAGGGAGTTATCAGGGTAATAAAGTTAATTAGCAGAACAAACATCCTTTCACTGCTTTACTAGATTGAGGGAAAGAGGGTAATTCAAACTGCAGAAAGATATGGCTAGATGAGATGATATAAGAATGCCATATATTACACAGGAGGCCAGCAGAGGATTTATTTTCTGTCTGTAGTCCTTAGTTTATCAAATAAGTAATTCATGAACTTTTATGGCATTAAGGACTTAGAGAGGATTTTACTTTAAAAATATATTTAATTGATATACTAGGCATTTTGTAATTGAATGATATTAAAAAAATTTATTCTCATGAAAATGTGCAGCCAACTGTTAGCTTCTAAAACCATAGCTCCCAACTGTCCCTGTTTTCAAGGGACTGTGCCTCATTCAGAAAAAAATCCCTCTTTCCTCCTCATTTGTTCCTCATTTTGGTCTGATCTATTTAGTTGTATATATAAATGCACTATTTACCTATCAAACCCTTTCATCAAATTTCCAAACTGCTGCATTTATAAATTCCAAAAGGAATAGTAGTGGAAAAAAAGCACTTGTGGGTTTAACCAATTTTTTTTGTACAATTCTTCTTTAAGAGGGGCGTGGCAGGGGATGTGTCCTGTGCCATATATATTCTTTTGCTAATAGATGTCCCTCATTCCTATCTCAGAAAGTTGGGAGGTATGCTAAAATTGGCAAAATAAATGTTACTTCCTTGTAACGTTGGTAACTGGAGGCATAGTGTACACACTGTGTATAAAATGTCCCCATAAATATAATTTCCTTCTCCCGTAATTGGCATCACCAGAACCTATTGGTTCCAAAATCTAATCCTAATAACTGGTTGTGCCACCCTGCAGTCAAGCATTTGCGATAACTGGCAATGAGTCTTTCACATTGCTGTGGATCAATTTTAGACCACTTTTCTTTGCAGAATTGTTTTAATTCAGTCACATTGTTTTTTTTCCCAGCATTAACAGCCTGTGTAAGGTCATGATACAGCATCTCAATGGATTTAAGTCTGGGCTTTGACTAGGCCACTCCAAAACCTACACTTTGCTTTGTTTGAACCATTTGGAAGTGGACTTGCTGTTGTGTTTCGCGTAATTGACCTGCTGCATAACCCAAGTGCACTTAAACTTGAGGTCATGAACTGATGGCTGGACATTCTTCTTCAGGATTTTCTGGTAGAGCTCATAATTCATGGTTCCATTAATTATGGTAAGTCATCCAGGCCCTGAAGCTGCAAAGCAGCCCCAGACCATCACGCTACCACCATCATGTCTGACTGTTGGTATGATGTTCTTGTTATGAAATGCTGTATTCGTTTTATGCCAGATGTAATGGGATGCACACCTTTCATAAAGTAACATTTTTGTCTTATCAGTCCACGGAATATTTGCCTAAACATCTTGGGGATAATTAAGATGTTTTTTGGTAAATGTGAGATGAGCCTCTGTGTTCTTTTTGGTCAGCAGTGGCTTTGGCCTTGGAATTCTCCCATGGATGCCATTTTTTCCCAGTCTCTTTCTTATTGTTGAATCATAAACACTGATCTTGCCTGAGGCAAGTGAGGCCTGCAGTTTTTTTTAGATGTTGTTTTTGGTTCTTTTATGAACTCCTGGATGAGTCGTTGTCATGGTTTTGGAGTCATTTTTGTAGGCCGGACACTCCTGATAAGTTTTTCCACTGTTCCAAGTTATCTCCATTTATGGATAATGGCTCTCTCTGTGGTTCACTTTGAAACCCTTCCTAGATCAATACATGTACATTTACTTTGTTTATAATCAGTTATTTTTTTAGATTGTGGTATGATGTATGGCTTTTTGTGATCTGTTAGCGTGCTTAACTTTGTCAGGCAGCTTCTATTTATTTATGTTTTTTGATTCAACAAGTCTGACAGTAATCAGACCTGGGTGTGGCAAGTGAAATTGAACTCAGCTTTCCAAAAAAATTGTGGTTAATCACAGTTCATTCATGATTCAGCATGGGAAGGGGTAATTCATTTTTCGCATAGGACCAGGCAGGTTTAAACTTAATAAATTAAACAATCATTTAAAAACTGCATCCTGGACTTACTTGGGTTATCTTTGTGTAATTTTAAAATTTGTTTGATAATCTGAATCATTTAAGTGTGAGAAATATACAAAAAAAAAAATCAGGAAGAGGCTAAAAATACTTTTTCACAGCACTGTATATATACGCTGCATTTAGTATAGAATAGATATTCAGTGTATACTAAATATTCAGTCTGTGCAGGCAGTGTAGTATATATAAAAAAAAGTGTATTGAAGTGGTTAAGGGGACCTGCACCAAAATAAATATATAAATATGGCGTGGGGGCCCCCCAAAATCCATACCAGGCCAGTAAATAGATACCTAACATGTCACGCTTTAAAATTGTAACGTCGATGCTTAAAAATCTTCATAGGCGACGTTTAAAATTTGTTTACAGGTTACTATTTTCGAGTTACAGAGGAGGTCTAATGCTACAATTGTTGCACACACTGTAACGCACGCGGCGATACCTCACATGTGGGGTTTAAACAGTGTTTACATATGTGGGCGGGACTTGCATGCGTGGTTGCTTCTGAGCACGAGCTACCGGGGACAGGGACGTTTTAAAAAAAATGATGATTTTTTTTTTACAGATTTATTTTTATTTTTAAACTTAAAAAAAAAAAAATGTGATCACTCCTCCAGGCTGGAAAAAATTTCACCATCTCATGCTTTCAGCCGCGACTGTTTACTTCTGGGTACCCAGACATGATGTCACAATGTTGCGCCCAGGCCTCCCACGGTCATAGAGATGACTGGTCAACAGAAATCTCTGTCGTCGTGAGCCAGCGCCGGCCAATTCGTTCTCCGGGCCCCTGATGGCAACAATGATATCTGAATGATGCCTGTAGCTGCTGACATCTTTCAGATATCACTGCACAAAGTCAAGGGCGTCATATGATGTCCTCGGTGTAGAAGTGGTTAAAGGAATATTTAAATTTTTATTGTTTCACTTTAACCGCTTGCCGACCGCCCACCGTAGTTTTACAGTGGCAGGTCATCTCGGCTGTGCAAAATCACATAATATTACGTGATTTTGCATTTCAGCGCTTGTGCCACTGGTGCCGACGCACGTGCCTGGCGGGTGCGATCACCGCCGGGCACCCGCGATCTCTCGTTACAGAGCGAGAACCGGGAGCTGTGTGTGCAAACACACAGCTCCCGGGCCTGTCAGGGGGAGAAATGACTGATTGCATGTTCACACATTGTATGAACAGTGATCTGTCATTTCCCCTAGTCAGTCCCACCCCCTCTTCAGTTAGAACACACCTAGGGAACATAATTAACCCCTTCCTCACCCCCCCTAGTGTTAACCCCTTCCCTGCCAGTGACATTTTTACAGTAATCAATGCATTTTTATAGCACTGATCTCTATAAAAATGCCAATGGTCCCAAAAATGTGTCAAAAGTGTCCGAAGTGTCAGCCATAAGGTCGCAGTAACGATAAAATTCTCAGATTGTCGCCATTACTAGTAAAAAAAACAATATTAATGAAAATGCAATAAAACTATCCCCTATTTTGTAGATGCTATAACTAAACCAATCAATAAACGCTTATGGCGATTTTTTTTACGAAATACGTATCATTTTTGTTCAAAATTGTCGCTCTATTTTTGTTTATAGCGCAAAAAATAAAAAACGCTCATGTGATCTAATACCACCAAAATAAAGCTCTATTTGTGGGAAAAAAAGGACGCCAATTTTGTTTGGGAGCCACGTCTCATGACGGCGCAATTGTCAGTTAAAGTGACGCAGTGCCGAATCACAAAAAGTGGCCCGGTCATTGAACAGCAAAATGGTCCGGGCTGAAGTGGTTAAGCATTATTAAAATCACTGCTGCTGAAAAAAATCTTATTTTTAAAACTTGTTTTTAGCATTGATTTTGCATTGATACATGTCCCCTGGGGCAGTACCCGAGTCCCCACAGTTTTTATAGCAATAACTTGCATACAAGCCTTTAAAATTAGCACTTTTTATTTTTAATGTTTGTGTCCCATAGACTTTAATAGTGTTCACATGTTCGCACAATTTTTTTGTCTGTTCGCATGTTCTGGTGCAAACCGAACCGGGGGGGGGGGGTGTCTTTGGCTCATCCCTAGTCATAATAGTAATTATAAAGCATTTCTGTTGTGGGAAACACGTCTACTTCGACCACTGCTGGTGTTCTCTGGTGTCATTTTGGATATTTTGATATTCCAATAAACTTTACTTGGAGCCCATGTGAGATTTGGACATCCAGTCCTTAAATGATTTCATGGCTGTGCTGAATGCTAACGATAGAGGCATTACTCTGCAGCATGAATCCAGCAGGACAGAGATATCATCACGTCCACATACTTTAAGGCAAATGACAGGAACGGATTTATAGATACCAACAGCTGTCATCATCCTGCATGTTTAAGATCCATTCCTAATGGTCGGAATTTCCGACAACAAATGTTCGATGTGAGCTTGTTGTCGGAAAATCCAACCATGTGTGTACTCCATTGGGCATTTGCTATCGGAATTTCCAACAACAAATGTTTGAGAGCTGGTTCTCAATTTTTACGTCAACAAAAGTTTGTCTGTATGCAATTCCGACGCACAAAAATCATACACATGCTTGGAATCAATTTGACGCATGCTCGGAATCATTGAACTTAATTTTTCTCGGCTTGTCATAGTGTTGTACGTGACTGCGTTCTTGTCGAACGAATTTCCAACATTTGTGTGACCGTGTGTATGCAAGACAAGTTTGAGCAAACATGTTGTCAGAAAAAAATCCCCCGTTTTGCTGTCGGAATATCCGATCATGTGTACGCGGCATACGAGTCAGATTCTAAGGAGGAATTGTAGCAACCGTAAATGACTTTTTTCAGGAAGCATCATTCCTTAGACATACATTTATTGAGAAGGGCTATGAACCAGTAGAGTTGGATCAAGCATTCATAAGTGCTGACGATGTGAAAATATTATGTGTAAACATTGGGATGTGTTGCGTAATGACAGGGTTTAAGGTCCTCAGGAAATGTTCCATATGTAAAATAAAAGCCCAGGAAATGTGATTCCTTTGAATCTAAGTCCACCCACAGACAGTTTGCTATCAAACCGTTTATCACGTGTACCTCCAAAAACATGGTATACCTTATTCATTGTTCGTGCGGTCTAGAGTATATAGGCCACGCTATCTGCATGCTCCAAACAAGAATACATGAGCATGTGGCGAATATTAAAAAAGGCTACCCTAATCACAGTCTTTCTAAGCATTATGCTCTACACCACAATAGGGATCCGGATGGGGATCCTGTTTTTGGGCATATATACACTGCTCAAAAAAATTAAAGGAACACTTTTGAATCAGAACTCCTGGGAGATTGATCTTGTCAGTTAAGTAGCAGAGGGGGAGGGGTGTATACAGAGGGGGTTGTTAATCAGTTTCAGCTGCTTTGCTGTTAATTGAAATTAACAACAGGTGCGCTAGATGGGCAACAATGAGACGACCTCCAAAACAGGAATGTTTTTTCAGGTGGAGGTGTCTGACATTTTTTTTCCCTACTCATCCTTTTTGACTGTTTTTCACTAGTTATGCATTTGGCTAGGGTCAGTGTCACTACTGGTAGCACAAGGCGATACTTGGACCCTATAAAGGTTGCACAGGCAGTCCAAATTCCCCAGGAAGTCACATCAATACTTGTCATTGCCAGAATGTTTGACGTGTTTCCCCTGCACTCAAAAGCACGGAGGAGATTCTAGGAGACAGGCAGTTACTCTAGGAGAGCTGGACATAGCCATAGAAGGTCCTTAACCCATCAGCAGGACCGGTATCTGCTCCTTTGTGCAAAGAGGAACAGGATGTGCACTGCCAGAGCCCTACAAAATTACCTCCAGCAGGCCACTGGTGTGAATGTCTCTGACCAAACAATCAGAAACACACTTAATGGGGGTGGCCTGAGGGCCCGACGTCTTCTAGTGTGCTCTGTGCTCACTGCAGGACACTGTGGAGCTCGATTGGCATTTTCCATTGAACACCAGAATTGGCAGGTCCGCCACTGGTGCCCCATGCTTTTCACAGATGAGAACAGGTTCACCCTGAGCATATTTGACAGAAGTGAAAGGGTCTGGAGAAGCAGCGGAGAACTTTATGCTGCCTGTAACATCGTTCAGCATGACCGGTTTGGTTGTAGGTCAGTGATGGTCTGGGGAGGCATATCCATGGAGGGACGTACAGACCTCTACAGGCTACACAATGGAACCCTGACTGCCGTTAGGTATTGGGATGAAATCCTTGGACCCATTGTCAGACCCTACACTGGTGCAGTGGGTCCTGGGTTCCTCCTGGTGCATGACAATACCCAGTCTCATGTGGCGAGAGCATGCAGCTGGTTCCTGAAGGATGAAGAAATTGATACCATTGAATGGCCCCTACGCTCACCTGACCTAAATCCAAAAGAACACCTCTGGGACATTATGTTTCGGTCCATCCAGTGCTGCCAGGTTGCACCTCAGTCTGTTCAGGAGCTCAGTGATGCTCTGGTCCAGATCTGGGAGGAAATACCCCAGGACACCATCCATTGCGTCTCATAAGGAGCATGTCCTGATGTTGTCAGGCATGCATACAAGCACTTGGGGGCCATACAAACTACTGAGGACCATTTTGAGTTGCTGCAATGAAATTTCAGCAAAATGAACTAGTTTGCTGCATAATTTTTCACTTTGATTTCCGGGTGTCTTTGAATTCAGTCCTCTGCAGGTGGATAATTTTCATTTCCATCAAATGATGTGCCATCCTTTCATTCCTAATACATTACCCAGTCCATTTCAGTACCAATATCCAGCATGAGATTTTTGCCCGTTGAGATCTGATATGTTTTCAAAGTTTTCCTTTAATTTTTTTTGAGCAGTGTAGATTCACCAGCAATTGGAGAGGTAGCAATGTGGTAAGAGAGGTTTCCAAATTGGAGACCTGGTGGATTTATACGGCCAAAACCTACACTCCATTCGGTATGAAAATCGAATAGGATGTAAACGCATTTATCAACAACGGATAAAAGCTATGCATGTTTTGGGAGGCGCATGCGCGGAGGCGTCCAAGATGGCCGCTTAAGCCGGGAGCTCCGCTCCACCTCAGCTATGCATCAGCCATAAAACCGGATGCGCGGCGGTGCCACGTCCCATTCCAGGAGAATCTTGAGGGGGAAGTTCTGGTGATCACCCCGATGTACAGCAGTGCGGTCCGGAGGGGCCTGGAACCGGTGTTTCTAGCTCTGGAAACTCAGGCCGAATCCAAGATGGCGGCCGCGCCTCAGCCGTTGGCATCTTATGCTGAAGGAGACACTGTAGTGAGGCAAGTACTGTCTCCCACCACGCTGCACTACCCCTCACAATCAGCTCAGGGCACCTCAGACATTGTGTCAGAAACGTTATCAGCTACAGTAAATCAACTGGCAGCTACTAAGCCCCATTCTGCTGATTCACCTCAGGATTTTTCACCTGTTCACCTCAATACCATTGTCCCCTCAGGAAACACTGATCCTATGATCCCTCAGAATGCAGGGGAGCTTTTTCAGAAATTCTCAGAATTACTTGAAAGGGGTCTTGCACAAACTGCATTGCAAATTACTAAAGATATACGCTCTGATTTCCAGAATTTAGGCTCCAGGATGGAAATAATAGAAAATAAACTGGACATTACAGTCTCTGGAGCCAACCAAAACACGGACCAAATACAATCTCTTCAAGAGCAATTGGATGTGGCCCTTGGCAGAATAGACGACTTTGAGAACCATTCCAGAAGGGACAATTTTAGGGTTAGAGGTCTTTCTGAGTCCATATTAGATGTCCCAAAAGCCATTCAGGACCTCATCAGGAGCTTACTCCCATCTATTGCACCTCATAAGCTAGAGCTAGATAGAGCTCACAGATCTCTGGGCCTTTTGAGAAAGGATGGCTTACCCAGAGACATAATTGTGAAACCACATTATTACTCTGTGCGTGAGGAGATTATGAGAGTCTCTCGTCAGCAATCCCACATCTCTTTCCAGGGACATGATATTCAAATATTTGCCGACATCTCTCCCATGACTATACAACGGCGCAGAACACTAAAACCTCTGCTGGTGGTCCTGACGCAGAAAGAAATCAAATATTGGTGGGCATTCCCCTTTGCTCTAAAATTCACTTACAAAGGCAAGACCCACACCTTCACCTCCCTTGCTGAGGGAGAAAAAATCCTGCGAACCCTACGATTCATTTCATTGGAGTCAGCAATGGACACTTCAAATTCGCAAGCAGGGTCATCCAAAAGACCCACCCCGACCAGCCCTATCTCCCCTACATGGAAGGCGACCAATTAGCATCTCAAGGGGTACGAGGCAGGGTTGTCCCCTCTTCCCTTTGATCTTTGCCGTAGCGATCGAAACATTGGCCATAGCCATTCGATCTGAGCCTGATATAAAGGGGGTGACCTGTGGGCCTCAAACCCACAAATGCGCACTTTTCGCAGATGATCTCCTCCTCTTTGTCACCTCCCCTGTTACTTCTCTACCTATCTTTTGTAATTTACTCAGGTCGTTTGGAAAGATTTCGGGACTTAGGGTCAACTTTGATAAATCCCAGGCTCTAAATGTTTCTACACGTCCCTCAATTATCGAAGCCCTGAAGCCTCACTTTGACTTCAAATGGGCAAATACATCTATTCGCTATTTGGGGATTTCCCTGACCCCTAGGATTGAACAGCTCTATCAGGTTAACTTCCCCCCCATGTTTCGTAGATTGGAAAATGACCTTCAGATGTGGGCTCGACATAAAATCTCCTGGGTGGGCAGGATCAATTTGATTAAAATGACCCTTTTACCCAGATTGCTTTATTTATTTAGATCCCTTCCAAATTCCCATCAAAAAAGATCAACTGAGATCATTCCAGAGTAAAATTATTAAATTCATCTGGGAAGGTAAAGGCTATAGATTAGCTCAAAACGTCCTGTATGGTCTTAAGACGCAGGGGGGTCTTGGACTACCTAATCTGTTTAAATACTACCAAGCAGCCATATTGGCTCAACTGTCCTCCATCTACTCTAAATGTGAAAAGCCTGAATGGCTAGACATAGAGGGAATGGCGGTCCCGGATCTCTCATTGGAGAACTTACTTTGGATGCCCCAAAAATCTAGGCCTGCAATAATGTCCCCAACGCTGTCCCAATCACTGAGAATCTGGGATGACATGAGACGTCTATCCTCTCTGGTTTCAAGTACTAAGCCCCTAACCTGTATTTTCCACAACCCTCAATTTGCAGCAGGAATGGACACTAAAGCATTCCAATGGTGGTTGGACAAAGGGATTTATAGAATAGGAGACTTTCTCCTGAACACGGGTCCTCCTTCTCTGAAGCATTGTATGAAGAAATTAGGTATGCCTGACCTAGAAAAGTCCCGATACTCTTTGATTTTCAACTTTGTATCATTATTTTGGAATAACAGTACTGGCCCGCCGGCTTTCACTAATTACGAGCCTATGTTCAAGGTTATCGTTCCAGTTCTCTAGTTCACTTTTGGTCTTTTTTATTATATTATTTAGTTATTTATTTATTTCTTCTAGTTTGATATGTCATTTTTGATAGAATTGCTCTAAAGGGAGAAAGTATTCCTTTCGCAATCGGTATATAGGAAGGATGGGGATTCTCTGTCTTCCTATTAATCTTAGTAAGAGGATTCTGGTCTTTTTTTCCAGTCACTGTGACTGATTGCTACTATTCTTTGCCTTGACCTTTTTTTTTATTTTTGACTCTGGCTATTCGCACGGCACATGGATCTCTGGTCCTTCTGGATAGCCGTGCGGATACTCCAAGAAGTTTGAGGTCATGGTATAGGACTTAGATATCAGTTCTCTTTCGGCACAGTTTGTTCCCAATAGGGGTGTCGAGACAGAACTTCAGGTTTATGGCTTGTTTCAGGCTTCCTCTCTCCTATAGATATATATATACATGATAGGGCAGGTTTACCTGTCTCATGCTGACTGATGGCTGAGGTCTTTGTCCCCTGCTTACCCTCTCCCTCAATAGTTAAGTATGTGTACAATCTTATGTTTTAGCTACTATTTATATGACGCTATTCCCCTTTTTTTCATATGAGTCCAAGGAAGAATACTCTATTTTATTGTTTGGGATAAATTGCACTGTATGTACTCTACCAGTAATTTTCTTTTTTTTTTTATTGTTTTCTCGCTCCAAGAATGTAATGGGAGCTTTTTCTGTATTTCTTTGACATTTATTCAAATAAAAATCTTAAATCACAAAAAAAATCTATGCATGTTTTATGTGTAATGTATTCAAGTGCAATATTTTTTAAAACCGCAAGATGGTGCTGTTTTTACCGAAGAGGCCATATTTTAATTGTTCATTTTGTTATGTCCACGAATATTGTGTATATTCAACATACATATTTATATTAGGATTGAATTCCTTTATTATTGTTTGTGGATTCATCCATGTAACATTCTGCCACTGAAGGGGTTATCACTGTTATGTGGGGCTGGTTTCTGGTTTTACTTTAGGCTGATGAAATGCAATTGGAGACCATCTAGCTGTAAAAGTCGTACCGTGTATATATATAGTGTGTGATGTCACCCATCAAGCCACGCCCCTGATAACATCATTTGCTCACAAAACAGGTAGGCAGGTGTTGGAGACGTTTAACCTCATTGCACATCAGGACACGGCGGCTATCTTGCTGGTTGGAAATGCTGGAGCTGCTTGTGGACATGCGATTTTTTATACATTTTGAATGTGTTTATTCCTCTTAACAAATAAACTGGGTTGGGATCTCTACACTATGAGAAGTGTTCCTTTTTGTCTCTTTATGGTATTGATGAGTATGTGGAGGAGATGTTTGGGAGTCCTGGATCTGGATTATTTGTACAGCAGATCTACTCAGGGGTGCTATTTACTGCGCATTTGACCTTTGTTATGAGGGTCTATGGTGGATGGTAAGAGGCAGTGTGATCAGGTGCTGGTGGGGGTCTCTCCATCCCCTCTGGAGCATCTAGCTCTACCACATTATTATTGCTTCTTCTAAACACCTCCCGTGGATTCCTGCTGAAATGGACTTTTAATTTAATGATTGTTTTATAATTGGATGTGAGCACTTATTATGTTGAGCGCAGTTCCTTGATCGCCTTGATATACATGTGGCTTGTGTGCGACTTTGTAGAGCCCAAACAAACACATTGGTCAAAGTTTTTACACACCCAAATCGCATAAAAGTTGCTTCAAGTTGCACTGTAAAGTCACATCGGAAACCCCACTACTTTGAAGTCGCACAAGTGGGAATAGACTCTCAAGGCTGATGCTGCGGTCTTGTGAAAAGACAGCAACCTGACTTAGAAGTAAGCCTGTCCTTGCATGTGTCACTTCTTTAAGCTTTTCACAGTGGATGCAATAATTTCGGGTGGGTACCACGGAGCCGGTACCCTACTCCACCAGCACAGCCCGATGTGTCCTCTCCTTCTAAAATACACTGTGGGACCTTTCCTTGACACAAGAGATCATCTCTTCAAATCTTCCTGCACCTGCTCCTCTCGACACCTCTCACTCTCTTTTCTTCTCTTCTGTGACACTTCTAGCTAGTTAAATAGGATACACCAGACCTCGATTTTGATCCCTGTATGTGGGGCACCGGTCGCTAGGGAGTGGGACAAGCACACAATCCCCCTCACTACCGGAGCCCTCTGTCACCCATGCCATGTCACTACAACTCCTGCTGGATGACTGCTTAAAACACAACACTATTCTGGTTGCCCCTAGCAATGACAACATAGCCTCTTCTCTCTCCACTGAAATGTATACTTTGTAATGTGTTCACACTGATTTCTCTTCATCCCTCTTCTAAGCCCCTTGTGGGCTGCAGGATCTGAAACATGTTACATGTTCCACCCTAAAAATGGGTGGAACATGTAACATGTTCCAAAAGGAGAACTTATCCTTTAATTTAACAGATAACAGTTCTCAGCAACATCTTCCATACACATTCCCGTAGAAAGTCTTTTAAGTGCCCTTTTAGTGTGTCCTTGGTACCTTAAGCAGGTGAGCAAGTCCATTTAGCAGGAAAGTCAATATCCCTTGGAACCCCAACTGGGTTCCCACAAGGGGTGGAAATAGTAACAAAGTTGTGACTACATCAGAGAGCAAATACCAGCAAGATACTGATCTAGATAGAGTTCCCTTTTTTATATGCTTTGTTCAGCAGAGCAGAGGGTAGTGCTCTTCAGAAAAGCCCAGGAAAACATAGCTAGCAGTGTTAACTCTTGCCTATTAAACAGCACTACTCCTGCTATGCAACATTAACTAAACAGTGCAGCTCAATCAGTAGAAAATACACTTAACCCAGTAAATAATGCGCACAACCAACACTGTAAGGCCTCTTTCACACGGGCGGATAGAATGGTGCTTTTTGCTGCGGATTTTCTCTTTTTCTACCGCAGCAGAAAGCACACAATGCTTTCCGATGGCCCCATTCATACAACAATCATTTCATTTATCAGTTTATTTTATACAAAGATTATTAAAGCTAGCATTGCTCATTGTAAGAACTGGGTCTGTGCACTGTATGTTCATTTATTATTTGAAGTTCTTCACAGGACAGTTAATCAAATCTATTCTTTCACAGGTTACTGCTATTTAAACTATGGGCAGTCTGCCCAGTGATATGTATTTGTGTCAAGACGACCCCTGCTTCATTTTCCCCTTTGCCACTGATCTCTACTGTCACTATTACAATGCACTTGTTAAATCACCATTCAGCAATAGACAATGGGGCTATGTATCAATAACAGGTTCAGAGCACCACACATGATGGCAAATGAGTCATGAACTTAGAGTCAGCATATTTATCTGATTAGGTAATGTGGTTAGTGGTCCTTCTCTATAGCACAGTCAAGTTTTATATAGAACGTAATTTGTCATCTGCTTGTATAGTTAGCAAAAATTAGCAGCTTTTCCATATCTTAAATAAAATAGAATAGGGGACATTCATTAATTCTGTCCCATAGCAAGGCAATGCTGAACAAGAGCAGTAAAACAGATTGGGATATAGATTACGGCCCGTAAGCCGTCGTATGTACAAATGTGCGCCGTCGTATCCCTGCGCCGATTCCCCAAGCTAGATACGCCTGAAAAATAGGCTTCTGCCGCCCGACGTAACTTGCCTACGCCGGCGTATCTTGGGCGCATTGTTACGCTGTACGCCCCATTGCAAATATGCAAATTAGGGAGATACGTCGATTCACGAACGTAGATGCACCCAGTGGAAAAGATACACGGTTTGCGTAAGGCTTACGTCCGGCGTAAAGTTATTCCACATATAGGTGGCGCAACCCATGCAAAGATATGGACGAGGGAACAACCGTCGTATTTTACGTCGTTTACATAGTACTATGTGAATAGGGCTGTGCGTTAACGTCGTAGGCAGTGTATTGACGTATCTTAGGCAGCTATTTCGATGTAACTGTGAGCATGCGCACTGGGATGCGTCCAAGAGACGACGCATGCACAGTTCGTTTTTTAAAGCTCAGCCCATCAATTGCATGGGGTCACGCTTCATTTTAATATATCACGCCCACTTCCAGCCCACTTCCACCTACTTTGACTTACGTCGGCTTACGCCAACAACTATATGCTACGCCGGCACAAACATTGAGAGGATTTGCTTTGTGAATACCATGCTTGCCTCTCAACGTTGCGCCGGCGTAGCGTAAAGAAGATACGCTACGCCGGCTGAAAGATGCACCAGCTATGTGAATCTGGGCCTACTTGTTAAATGGGTTGCATTAAGGTGAAAAAACTTCTGGTAGTCACCGGCCCCCCAGCCCCCCCCCCTCGTTTTACTTCCCTGGGCCCTGGAATGTCCCACGGTGAGGACCGCAGTCTCTCTGCCCGGGGTTTTTGGCTCTTGATTGGATAGATTGATAGCAGCGCGGCCATTTGTTCCCGTTGCTATCAAATCCAATGACGTGGGGGGCTTGGCTGAGTCCTGCATTTGGCAGCTATGGACACCAAATGCTGGACACGGGAGCACACCCGCAAAGTAACCCCCAGGGAGAGTGCTTCTCCTAGGGGGTTATATGATGTGGAGAGGAACCGCAAGAGCCACAGAAGGCAGGGTTCGGGACCACTCTGTGCAAAATGAACTGCACAGTGGACGTAATTATGACATATTTGTTATTTAAAAAAAAAAAAACTTTAGTATCACTTTAAGTCATAAATTCCTCCCTCAGCTGCTCTAAAATAGCACTTTAACAGAATAAAACCTTACCTGACACTGATCATTGCCTAATTGTGAACTTAATTGTTTCTTAAAGGGGTTGTAAACCCTCAAGTTTTTTCACCTTAATGTATCCTATGCTTCTGGCAGTGACCGCAACCCCCCGCGTTTTACTTACCCCATATTTCCTGTGTGCACGGGGTCCCGGCTCTTGATTGGATAGATTGATAGCAGTGCAGCCATTGTTTCCATTGCCATTGTTTTCCGCTGTTTCTCCTGAAGACGTGCGCTAGAGCACGAAATGCATCGAAATTGAGGCTTGCACTCACCTGTTACAGGAGCTCTCCTTTTTCATTCTCAGCTGAGACGCACGCTGCGCTTCCTGCATCACCTACAGAGTGACAGACCGGCCCCTGACTCATCCTACAGCTGTACGTGTGCTGCTATCTATTGTGTCTTAGGCCCTGTACACACGATCAGACATATCCGAGGAAACATGTCCGACGGACCGTTTTCATCGGACAAGGCTGAATTGTCTGTTGGTCTGATGTGCGTACACACCATCGGACCAAAATCCCCTCGGACCAGAACGCGGTGATGTAGAACACAACGACGTGATGAAAAAACGAAGTTCAATGCTTCCAAGCATGCGTCGACTTAATTCTGCGCATGCGGGGGATTTTGGTCCGATGGTTTGTGTACTAACCATCGAACCTGTCCGACGGACAGGTTTCCAGCAGACAGATTTCAAAGCAAGCTTGAAAACTTTTGTCCGCTGGAAAACAGTCCGATAGGCTGTACACACGATCGAACATGTCCGCTGAAACTGGTCTGCAAAAGCGACCGCATACGTGAGTCGCGACTGCATATGAAAACTGTGTTTAAACCACACATGTGAGGAATTGTCGCAATCGTTAAAGTGAGAGCAATAGTTCTATCAAAAGACCTACTCTATAAAAAGTCTTATTTTTTAATTCAAAAAAGTGTTTTTTTTTTTCAAAAAAAATTGCACTTGCAACGACCGCCATTTAATTCTCTAGGGCTTGGGTCTTCAAACTATGGCCCTCCAGTTGTTCAGGAACTACAATTCCCATCATGCCTAGTCATGTCTGTGAATGTCAGAGTTTTACAATGCCTCATGGGATGTGTAGTTCCACAACAGCTGGAGGGCCGTAGTTTGAGGATCCCTGCTCTAGGGTGTCTGAAAAAAAAATTATGTTTTGGGGTTCTAAGTAATTTTCTAGCAAAAATTATTTATTTTAACATTCTAAAAACCTGCAAGACAAAGGCAAGACAAAGGCATAATGAGCTAATATGACTAGCATACTAGCTCATTATGCATTACTTACTTTATATCGAAGCCCTCGAAGCTGTCCTCGTCTCCACCTCCAGCCACAGATATATCTCCCGGAGGTTTCTTCCGGGTATCGGCGCTTCGGCGCTGTGATTGACCGGAGCGGCGATGACGTCAAAGCCGGCATTATTCATTCAGAAAACCAGCATTCTCAGTGCACCTGTGCCGTTGTCTACAGTGCGCATGCATTCTTTTTGGCAAATATCTCCTAAACCGTGTAGGTTTGGGAAATATTGCGAACACCTACAGGTAAGCCTTAATCTAGGCTTGCCTGTAGGTGAAAGTTGTAATGGAGGGTTAACTTCAATTTTAAATGCTTGAAGTGGTTATAAACCCTTATAAGGCTTACCTGTCACTACCCTGGATATCGCCTAAACCTGAACAGTTTAGAAGATATCCCCTGTATTTGCATGTGCCGATGTAATGGCACGTCCGTGCTGTTGCTTTCAGTGACTGTGCCGTTACCGGTGGGTCCCGTGCGCATGTGCGGGAGTGACGTCATCGCGCATGTCACCAACCGGTGCTGTGACGGGCACCACAGCGGGGGCTTCGATCCCAGGTGAGTATTACATAATGAGCTAGTACGCTATGCATGCTAGCTCATTATACCTTTGTCTTGCATCTGTTAGATTATACTATATACTCTGAACTGTATTATATATACTATACAGACTACACTATATACTCTGAACTGTATTATATATCCACTTCCATACCAGGCCCTTACGCACCTTCCCGCCCAATCCAATTTTCATCTTTCAGCGCTGTCGCACTTTGAATGACAATTGCGCGGTCATGCTACACTATACACAAACAAAATTGGCGTCCTTTTTTCCCCACAAATAGAGCTTTCTTTTGGTGGTATTTGATCACCTTTGCGATTTTTTTTTGCGCCACAACTAAAAAAAGACTGAACATTTTGAACAACACTACGTTTTTTTTTCTGTATTTTTTTTGTAAATAAGTAATTTTTTTCTCTTACAATTATGGGCACTGATATGGCGGCACTGATGGGCACCGATGAGGTGCCACTGATGGGCACCGATGAGGTGCCACTGATAGGCGGCGCTGGAATGCAGCACTGATGGGCACTCATAGACAGGACTGATGGGCACTCATAGGCGGAACTGATGGGCACTCATGGGCACTAATGGGTGGCACTGATGGGTACTTATGGGTGGCACAGATGGGCACTGATAGGTGGGCACTGGGCATGGATGGGCACTGAGGGGTGGCACTGATGGACACTGTGGGGTGGCACTGATGGATCCATGTTGCCAGTCAGTGCCCATTTGTGGGCACTGATTGGCATCTCTTTTTTTTTTTACTGCCCTTTTTTATTTTTATTTTTTTTACTGCCTTTTTTTTTATTGACGCCTTTTTTTTGCCCTTCTCTTGTGGTCCAGTGTGGGCTTCCCTGGTGGTCCAGTGTGGGCATCTGAGGGGGGCTGCGCTGATAAACAATCAGCGCGCACCCCCTCTGTCAGGAGAGCCACCGATCGGCTCTCCTGTACTCACGTCTGTCAGACGCGAGTGAGGAAGAGCCATCAACGGCTCTTCCTGTTTACATAGTGATCAGCCGTGATTAGACACGGCTGATCATGTGGTAAAGAGCCTCCGCCGGAGGCTCTATACCGAGATCGGAGATGCAGGGTGTCAGACTGATCACCGATCGCTGCGCTCTGCACCCCAACGGGCACGCTGGCATTAAATCCTGCAGGACGTCAATAGACGTCCAGTCAGGATTTCAGAACCACTTCCCGGACGCCAATCTGCTATTGACCGGGCGGGAAGTGGTTAAACTACACTGATGGACTGCACACTACACCATGGGTCTTCAAACTACGGCCCTCCAGGTGTTCAGGAACTACAATTCCCATCATGCCTAATCATGTCTGTGAACGTCAGAGTTTTACAATGCCTCATGGGATTTGTAGTTCCGCAACAGCTGGAGGGCCGTAGTTTGAGGATCCCTGCACTACACTAACTAACTGCCTAATCTCCATTCCTTCACTATATACAGCCACCGTGTAAGCAGCAGCCTTCTATAGTGTGGGGCCTGAACTGAGCCATGATTGGCCGAAGGCGATCTGCCATACGATATTCAGATCGTGTGTACGGGGCATTAGAAGCAGGAAAAAAAAATGCCAGACGCCCCTAGAGCAGTGTCAAAAACACCCTGTGTGCATGAGCCTTAGAGTTGCCACCTCATCCCTTTAAAACCGAACACATAATAATTACACAGGCTCTGTGGCTGACTAAGGTGGTAATTAAACTCAATTGGCGCTTTACCTGCATTAAATTAGCCTCAGAACCTGTGTAATTCATAAGTGTTCGGTTTTAAAGGGATGAGGTGGCAACCCTAATGAGCCCTACACATGAAAAAAGCAAACAGCACCGAAAAAATACAGAGTTGCAGTGTGCATATTTGAATTTCTTTTTAATAAGTAACAGAAATACAGAATATGAATATAATGAGCATAAACACAAGCATTGGTTTCATGCTGCATTTTAACCTCAGAATTTGCAGGCTTTCTATTGAAATTTGCATGCACTATTGGCTGTTTGCTCTGAATGTCCGATTCTGCCCCCAGTCTGTTCCATTAATATGTAGCTGTGCACTTGAAGATGAAGTTTCATTTTCAATAGAAGAAGAGCAAGATGGAAACTTAAGCAGAACAGGGATAATAAATAATGACAACAGATGTTTGTAAACCTTGTGCTCCCATGTTCAGTGTTTTCATGAGTTGTCTTGTCTTGATGTGCTGACAGCCTCCCTTCACCTGGGACGAGTGATATCTTATCAAAGCCTAAACAGCTCCCCTTCACAACAGGCAGATAATAGTGCCTTTCAATTTATTATAGTGGAAGCCTGAGAGAACCATGGGAACGACTGGTCAGGTGACAGCATGATAGACAGCTTGACAGCACTTAAAGCATCATGGGAAATGGCTGTCAGCTGATTTCTTGAACAGCCGGGGAGATAACCTTCAGCGTGACAGGAGAAACAAAAATCAGAATATTTGTGTAGAGGTTTATAGCTTATTCACTGCTCTCACAAATTATCCCATGCCCAATAAAGGCTCCATTGGAATACTGATCTGAATACTGTAAACAGGACATCATTTAAAATGTTTTCTAAGCATTAGGAGGCAATGAATTTTCACTTGATCCTGGAAATTGTGTGTTTTTTCTCAGAAACTATTTACCATTTCCAGAGAAAACAATATTTTTATGTGATAAGATTTAGTTTTTGTTTGCACTTTTATACACTTAGGGTGTATAAATATTATTATATTATAATAATATAATTATTATATATATGAATGTGACATTTATCAAATATGTGCTGCAGGTGTATCTTCCTAGTTCATCTGTTTCAAATTAATGATTGATTCACCTACAGTGAATTTGTATTGAATGAAATCCTTTGTTTTATAAAATAATCCCCTTAGTTTGCATTTAAGAAAAGAACAAAAAATAAGAATAAATTATTCGGATTTTACTGTCTAACTTTTCCACAGGTAGCCACTTGATATTGTTGACGTCTGTAGGAAAAGAGCAACAAATAAAGTCAATATTCGGTTTTTCCTATCCTAACTTTTCTACAGATTTCAACTTGTTGAGATCTTTATCACATACAGTTGCAAGCTATACAAACTAAACAAATAGTGGTATTTTCTTGATGACCAGTAATTTTGTTGCTAACTAACTTAAATATGACAGGAATCTGATAGTTCAGTATGGGCATCATGACTGCTCAAAAGCATAAACTCATTAATGTCCAACTACTAAACCAATACCCTGATCCCCAAAATAACATGGAAGCTGATTAAGTTGGAAATAGGGCAAGTACAACTTTCCAAATGTACCAAACAACAGCTGTGTCCCAGTGTAGCCTTTTCCTAGAGTTCAGGCTCCACCCAGTCACCTCAGGTCTTTGTAGCCAATCCTAAGACCCCTTTCACACTGAGGTGCTTTGCAGGCGCTATAACGCTAAAAAAATAGCAGGTGCCCTGAAACAGCTGCTGCTGTCTCTCCAGTGTGAAACCCCAGAGGGCATTCACTGCGCTAGCAGGATGGTAAAAAAGTCCTGCTAGCAGCAGCTTTGGAGCATAGGAGCGGTGTGTATACTGCTCCTTCACTGCTCTTGCCCATTGAAAACAATGGGCACATCGGCTATACCGCCAGCAAAGCGCCTCTGCAGAGAAGCTTTGCAGTGGTTTCTAACCCTCTCTCTGCCGCTAGCGGGGGTTAAAGCGCTCCGCTAACAGCCTAATAGTGCTGCAAAATTTACGGTAAAGCGCCAATAAAAATAGCGGCGCCGATGCACCCACCGCCCCAGTGTGAAAAGAGCCTAAGGGAGCTACTTAACTTCCCTTTTAGGTTCACACCCGCAGTGATGCCATGCTTCCAGCAGTCAAGGCTCCCTTTCCCTTAAAGGAGTTTCAAGGGGCCTTCACCTTCATTTACATTCCTAATTCTTTTAAATTCTGCACAATCTCGAGTCACCCCATTCTAAAATTTCAAAAATCCAACTAATAGTTTTACATAACACAGCAACATCCAGACAGGCAGGAGGTGTTTTTTTTCCCTCCAAGGCAAATACACTTTTAGACACTGGTACTGACTAGTATTCAATTTCTTTTTTCTTCTTTCGCAGTTTTTCTGCTTCACTCAGCAAGCAATTCCTCTCCAAACCATATTGCTGTTAGGATCTTCCCAAACCAGCCCACCCTGAAAGGAGATGCCCCCCAGACCTTGTGGTCCCTCTTAGACCACCAACAGACTCCTCAGCACTCCATCTTCCACCCAACTCCCTTGCTAACATGGCTCCACCATATTTAAAGGCTGGGTGAGGCACCCTGCCAGGACATTCTGTCTGGGGATTGGTCAAGCTTCCTCAAGTATGCAGATCAGCCCTCTTTACCTCTGCCCACTTATTCACCCCCTTTGCTATTTTCTGTGTTTTGTTGCCTCACAACCTGAAATTATCATGGATTGTTTGAGGATTTGCATCATTTATTTACAGAACATGCCCACAACTTACAAAATAACAGAAAAAGTCAAAGTGCATAACTATTCACCCCCCTAAAGTCAATACTTTGTAGAGCCACCTATACTTTGTAGAGCCACCTCCAAGTCACTTTGGATAAGTCTCTACGAGCTTGCCACATCTTACCACTGGGATTTTTGCCATTCCTCCTTGCAAAACTGCTCCAGCTCCTTCAAATTCGATGGTTTGCACTTGTGAACAGCAATCTTTAAGTCTGACCACAGATTTTCTATAGGATTGAGGTCTGGGCTTTGACTAGGCCATTCCAACACATTTACATGTTTCCCCTTAAACCACTCAAGTGTTGCTTTAGCAGTGTTTTTGGGGTCATTGTCCTGCTGAAAGGTGAACCTCCACTCTAGCCTCAAATCACACACACAGAGTGGTACAGGTTTTGCTTAAAGGAGTTGTAAAGTAAAAAAAATGTTTACCTTAATGCAATCCATGCATTAAGGTGAAAAAACATCGGATGCTGCTGACGCCCCCCCCCCCCCCCCCCCAAGCCCCAGTTATACTTACCTGATCCCTTGAAAGTCTCGCGTGCGATCCCAAGATCCTTTTCGCCGCTCAGCCTGGGCGATGATTGGCTAGAGCGGATGGATTGAGAGCAGCGCACCCATTGGCACGCCGAGGGGCGGGCCGAGTGATACAGAGAGCGGCTTTGGCCCCTCGTTGTATCACGGGAGCGCACCCGCAATTACACACCACCATGCAAGCTCTCTCGTATAACTTTGGTCAGTACTTGCGGGGAGGACCAGAGACAGCCACTGAGGGACCCCAGAAGGCGTGGATCTGGGCCACTCTGTGCAAAAACAAACAGCACAGTGGAGGGAAGTATGACATGTTTGTTATTTTAAAGGAAAAAAAAATCCTTTACTAACCCTTTAAGAATATCCCTGTATTTAGCACCATCCATCTTTCCCTCAACTCAGTTTCCCAGTCCCGAGTGCTGAAAAATGGTGCTCTTTGGGTGATGTGATGTGTTTGGTTTGTGTCAGATATAGTGTTTTCTTTGATGGCCAAAAAGTTCAATTTAGTCTCATCAGACCAAAGCAGCTTTCTCCATACATTTTGGGAGTCTCCCACATGCCTTTTCACAAACAAAAAACGTGCCATTTTGTTTTTTTGCTGAAAGTAATGGCTTTCCTCTGCCATAAAGCCCAACTCTATGGAGCGTTTGGCTTATTGTAGTCCTATGAACAGATACTCCAGTCTCTCCTGTGGAACTCTGCAGCTCCTCCAAGGTTATCTTAGGTCTCTGTGCTGCCTCTCTGATTAATGCCCTCCTTGCTCGGTCCATGAGTTTTGGTGTGCGGCCGTCTCTTGGCAGGTTTGCCGTTGTGCCATGTTCTTTCCATTTGGTTATGATGAATTTGATAGTGCTCCTGAGGCGGCGTACAGACGATCGGATATATCCGATGAAAACGGTCCGCGGACCATTTCCATCGGATATGTCCGATCGGGAGTTTGATCCGATGGCGTGTACACACCATCGGATCAAATTCCCCGCCGCCGGACGGCACGATGACGTAGTGGTGACGCGGCGGTGACGTTGACGCCGCCGCGTCACCGCCACGTCACCGCACCAGGAAGTAAAACACTTCCGCGCATGCGCCGAATCCATTCGGCAGCGGCGCGGCGGCGGTGGGGGCCGACATGTCTGCTGGTAAGTGTACTAACCAGCAGACATGTCGGGCGGACAGATTCCCACCGGATAGATTTCAAAGCATGCTTTGAAATCTGTCGGGTGGAGAAATCTGTCCGCTAGCCCATACACACGAGCGGAGATGTCTGCTGAAACGGTCCATCGGACCGTTTTCAGCGGACATATCCCCTCGTGTGTACGCGGCCTTAGGATCATCAAAGATTTGGATATTTTTTTATAACCTAACCCTGACTTTTACTTCTCAACAACATTGTCCCTTACTTGTTTGGAGAGTTCCTTGGTCTTCATGGTAGTGTTTGGTTAGCGATGCCTCTTGCTTAGGTGTTGCAGCCTCTGGAGCCTTTGAAAAAGGTGTGTAAGTAATGACAGATTACGTGACACTTAGATTGCACACAGGTGGACATCATTTCACTAATTATGTGACTTATGAAGGTAATTAGTTGCACAGAGCTTTTTAATGGGCTCCATAACAAAGGGGGTGGATACATACGCACATGCCAATTACCCGTTTTTTTTTCTGGAAAATAGTTTTATGTATATATTTTTCTCATTTTACTTCACCAACTTACACTATTGTGTTCTGATCCATAACATATAATTCAGATTAAAAAAAACATTGAACTAAAGGCTGTAATGTAACACAATAGGTAAAAAGTCAAGGGGGTGAATACCTTTGCAAGGCACTTTTCAACTTCTAGAAGTATGTAGAGAGTTATACGCAGTTGTGGACCATATTTTAGCCACTTTGCCAAGGCATCAATAAAAGAACTATGAAAGCACCCCAGGGTGGCCGGGCACCCAGGTTAAAAAAGGCTGTTCTATGGAAAGTTTCATAGACCACCAGTGGTGTTGCTATACCCTGGCCTCCCGGGTATGAACCCTGGGTCTTTTACTGATTGCCCAGGTGTTGTTTGCAGGTATTGCTCTCATTCTAAATATGACATTCATCTTAGTGAACTAAGACTATAATCACCAAGGGACAACTCTGCAAAATATTTATTCTGCCCCCATAGAGATATGTATGCCTTGTGTGTGTAGTCTGCCAAGCCTTAAGAAAAATTATGACATCTCACACCATATGGTAGGGCTGTGATTAAAAAAAGAATCCTATTTGCTTCAATCAGTGTGAATGGACGTGTACAGCAAATAAGTGTAACCATCATGAATACGTATATCATACAATTGGCGTGTAAGCTTTAGGGAGAAGATTTATGGCTATTGACATGATCAACAATAGATGTCATGTTCATGAATAGGTTTAAAACAGCAAACGATGATAACTTTTAGCCACGTGTGCTTTACTAATTTCCTCTAACTGTAGCATGATAATAAAATGAGGAAACTTGTGACAGCATGTAGGATGTAATGTCAAAGAAAAGTCTATATAGATTGTATATGTTCAAAAAGGGTAACTTACAGTTCAAAAAGTCATTAGAATATAAACACACACATATTCCCCTCAGTGTGTTCCATGTTAACACCATGGTTTTATATGTACCATAAATTCTCAAACTTATCTTCAGGTGTCACCAGCATTACTTATGTTTTGACATCCTCACAGAAACACAGGTAGATTAATCCTATAGTGCGATTTTATTGTAGTATTCTGATAAAATCAACAACATGTTTACTGTTAGGACATAAGTGCCCAAAACACACCTTTTAGCATTTCAAGTGTTATATTTATTTATGATTTTTGATTGACCTGAATGCAGCCCATTGCTTTCAATGGGCCTGTACCTAGAGGCACATGAATAGCAGTACACTTGAAAAGTATTTAGATCAGTAAAAAAAAAAAATATACAAAAATATGTGTTACTGATCAATATTGTACATGCATATGTGCATACACCTCCCCCTGAATAGTAAATTATAGTATATACAGTGCTTTGAAAAAGTATTCATACCCCTTGAATTTTTTCACATTTTGTCATGTTACAACCATTAACGTAAATGTATTTTATTGGGATTTTATGTGATAGACCAACACAAAGTGACACATAATTGTAAAGTGGAAGGAAATTGATAAATGGTTTTCATAATCCATCACTCTCCATCCAATCGGACAGAACTTAAGCTATTGTGCAAAGAAGAATTGGCAAAAATGTCACTCTCTAGATGTGCAAAGCTGGTAGAGACATCCCCAGGATGTATTTGAAAGTACCTGTGGCAATGAGGCTGTTAGATACTTTGTTTGTCCTTTCTGAAGGTTCTAGGAATGTTCAGGTTGACCATTCCACAATGGATTTGTCCGTTTATTGCCTAAGCCTAGGGCTTGAAGAGTAAGGTTCTAAATATTTAAGTAAGGATTCACTCTACCAAAAGGATTGGAGCCGTTTGCATTAAACGTCACCAGTGTCTCAGGTTCGCAAGGCTGCAACTTGGTCTTGGGTATACATCTTGATCAATTCTTACCAGGTGGACGTAAGGGCTGCTAAGGGTATTGATTTTGGCTACAGTGTGTTGGAGACTGTGGAATAGTTTCTTTGGGCCTGATGGTAGTTGCTGTGTCTCTCTCCCCTCATGTGTATTGCTTAGGGGCACCCCATTAATTCATGATTTATAGCCTGTGCGCTGTCCTGTACAAAAAAGAAAATTGGATTTGTGTACTTACCTGTAAAATCCATGTTTTGGAGTTCATCACAGGACACAGAAGTCCCTCCCTTCTTGTTGAGCATTCATGGATTGCTACAAAATTGAGGAGCTTCCAGAGTAGGAGGGGTTATATAGGGGAATTCCTGTCTGTTTTTCCTGCCAGTGTCCATTCACATGTAGGTGGTGCATAACCCAGGTAGTTAATATAGCCTCATCTGTGTCTGTGATATACTTCAAGAGATGTATTTTACAGATAAGTTCAACAATTGAATTTTTCTCTGCAAGTAGGGAATAATGGGGGTGATAAAGGAATGTGAACCATCTCTTTCTAAAAGGCCAGAGTATAGTTAGAGAATTTGGACTGCGTTGTAGAACTGCAACATGTAGAACTGCATTTTCAGGGTAAGTATTCCCAGAAAAAGATGTTACTGACAATCAAAGAGGTTTACACAGCAGGGTATTCTAGGAATATGTCACAAAGCTATATGGTTGGGGAGGGTAAAAGTCACGTTACACACAATGCCATTCTCTGTTCTCCAAAGTTCACAAGTCTGTGACATAATGTTTAGATTTAAAAGTTTTGTCTGTGCTGCAGAAAGAGGCATCAGCCCATGCCAGGACAAAACACTACTTTGCAGGGTCTTTTTAAGTTGCTGTGAATATTTGGAGTTTTATACCTTGGGCAACCGTAAGTCAGTGGAAGGATGTGCAGATAGGGCTGGCAAATACAGCAGTTTTTAAAGTGTATGAGTCATGCAGCAGTATTCATTATAGGCTGAAGGGGGAAGATAGCTTGCGTAGAGGTAAGCCAATAAGGAGAGAGTTGAAGTTGTTGAGGTAGAAGACAACAGGTTAGTGCATTAGTAGCTTGGTGATGTCATTGGTTACAAAGACATATATTTTTGAAAATGTTATGGTGGCGGAGACATCCAGATTTGGACAGCAATGAGAGGTCAAAATCCAGGATTGTACCTAGCACCTTGGTTTGAGGGTAGAAAAATATATTTGTGATACTAATCTATTATCTAATAGTCTTGGGGGGAATAAGAAATAATACAAGCTCAGTTTGTGAAAGTTAGTAAATTAGTAATGTGCAAGGAAACTGATAAGGTGAATTGAGGAGTACAGAGAAAGATTTGTCTGTCATCAGCATAGAGATGATATTGGATGCCATGCAAGTTTATCAACTGATCAGGGGGAAGAGGTGTAGATAGAGCATAGAGCATGGTCTGTGGACATTTGGAGCTTTGGTGGTAACCTATGGAGAGAGGAACAGGAGAGAAGGTATAGGTGATATAGAAGTAGCTAAAGAGGAAGGACCAGGAAAGAGAAGAATGGTTAACTGTGGCAATAATAGCAGAAAGGTCTAAACTTGAAAATAGTGCCCATTGGTTTTAGTATTTAGTCATTGAATGAGTTAGTGGGCAGTGGTGGGGGGGGGTATAGAGTTAAAGGTATAAAGGGGTTGAATTTTTTTTTTTTTTTAAGTGATATAAAAGATATTTTTACCAGCATACAGGGAGGAATTGTTTTTAGGAGGGCAGCTTTATGCAGGGCAAAGTCTTGCAGGGACCTTGTTACTCAAAAGCATCGCTATGTCATTTGAGACTTCTGGTGTCAACTGTTTGCCAACATTGTAGGAACATAATTCAGAATGTAATAAGGGGAGCAAGTTTGTTTAGTGAGGAAAAGACACCCTCGGAAAAGAGAAAAAAAGAGGGAGGGAGTAAAAATACTAGAAAACGTTTTATGTACTCAAGAATTGCAGATCCATTTATTTAAAGAGGTGGTTCACCCTAAAAATGCTCTCTCCCATGCGATCCAGCATACTGGCGTCAGCGCCAGTATGCTGTTTTTTTTAAAATCCCCCACTTACTGTGTAATCTTTAATTTTTATATCTTTCCCCCGTGGGAAAGGCGCCGTATTTCTCCGAGTCCTATTCCGGCTTTTTTCGGAGGGCGTGACGCGCCATAGCCGTAGGACTCGCCCTCCGAAAAAAGCCGAAATAGGACTCGGAGAAATACGGCGCCTGCGCAGTCAGCTCCTAGGTCTGTGCACAGGCGCCGCATTGCGCCGAGAATACCCGAGTCCTAAATCGGGTATTTTCGTAAGATCTGACGGGATGTATAGGCGCCATCCACCGCGGGGGAAAGATATAAAAATTAAAGATTACACAGTAAGTGGGGGATTTAAAATAAAAAAAAAAAACCGGCATACTGGCGCTGACACCAGTATGCTGGATCGCATGGGAGAGAGTATATTTAGGGTGAACCTCCGCTTTAAGAATACAATTGTATTTGTTTATCAACTAGACATGTGCACACTGAAATATTTTGTTTCTGAATTTTGTTATCTAGTTTCTCCTGTCTTTATTTACTTTAGTTGGTTAAAAAAATGAATTTGTCCAAAAATCCGAATTAATTAAGGTCAAATCTGTCAATTGAAGGCTTATGGTGTCTGTCGAATGTTCGAAGAAGATTCGATGAAGCAGCTAAACTGTACGATGCCGCAATCGTACATTTCCAGACGAATGGTCTACCCACAAGCTATAGTAGAATTCTTATGTTGTATGACTAGTAATAATTATATTTATTAATTATTATTACTAGTCAACCAACATTAGAATTCTTCTATAGCCTATGGGCCGAGCATTTGATCATAAATGTTCGCTCGCGGCGATCGTATGTTTATAGCTGATTCGTCAAATCTTCATGTCTCTCTAATGTCAAATCTTTTCTCTCTATGTCAAATAATCTTGGACTAATTGAGTTTGGTTAGGCACATTCAAACGCAGGTTCATTAGACACAGATTTCTATTGTCACCGTCATGTCGAATCTTCTATCTATATTGCACTGTTGTTGCAACAAAACGAAAATAAAGCATTTTTTATGTCGGATCTTTCGGATTTCAGATTCTGTATGTTTGTTAAAACTAACGCAAAAATCCCCGAAATTCAGACGAAAATGCATTCGGACAAAAACAAATGCACATGTCTACTATCAACTAATACTAGAACTTTAAAAAAATGATATAAAACATGTATAAAGTATAACCTCCCTGAAATTAAACGATTCACAGCTATGCAGTTTTAGTGCTTTTTGCAGATTTGCACTACAGTCCATTTAACATGATTTCCTTTGGCACACTTTCTGTCGTGCAAATCTGCAAAATGCAAAACAGCACAATAAATGCATAGGTGTAAATCCAGCCTTAGCACACCCGTGAGACCCTTTTGACTTATTGTGTAATTTATGTAAACTCTTCTTCAGGAACAGAAAAGTGGAATCTCTGAAATGTAAGAATCCTTAAGTCTATAAAGGTACCGGTAATCATATTTGAAACTCTGCATTCCTATCTGGGAATGACGGTTAGCAGTGGCGGCTGGTGCTCAAAATTTTTGGGGGGATGTAAACAAACTGAAAAAAAAAAATCATCCATTGCAGCTACTGTGCTATCAAATGCAGCCACTGAGCCATCAAATGCAGCCACTGTGCTCATCAAAAGCAGCCACTGTGCCCATCAAACGCAGCCACTGTGCCCATCAAACGCAGCCACTGTGCCATCAAACGCAGCCACTGTGCCATCAAAGCCAGTCACTGTGCCATCAAACGCAGCCACTGTGCCATCAAACACAGCCACTGTGCCATCAAACGCAGCCACTGTGCCATCAAAGCAGTCACTGTGCCATCAAACGCAGTCACTGTACCCATAACTTGCCATCACTGTGCCCATCAAACGCAGACACTGTGCCTATCAATTGCTGACACTGTGTCCATCAATTTCTGCCAGTGTGCTGATCAATTGCCGCTACCATGCCCCATCAGATGCCGCCAGTGTGCCCCATCAGATGCCGCCAGTGTGCCCCATCAGATTCCGCCAGTGTGCCCTATCAGTTGCCGCCAGTGTGGCCCATCAGATGCTGCCTGCACTTTCCTGTCACAGAGTGGATCAGCGGCGGTCTCATGCACGTCCTCTCTCAGGCGTCCAATCACAGCGCCTTACTTTTCAGCCAATCAAGTGACCGGCAACCTGATTGGCTGAGAGGCAGATTCAGTGTTAGCAAAGCGAATTCCTTCGCTTTGCTAACACACAGCTGAGCGAACAGCGAACACCCAACATGGTGCCAGCTGTTCACATTTTTGTAATCAGGCGCTTCCCGTCGCTGTAATTCAGGTTCCCAGGTGCCCGAAAAGGGTTCGGACACCTGAATAGGGGGTGTCAGCAGCGACCAAAGATAGATTCATGCAATGCATGAATCTATCTATGGTGATAGAGCGGTGCAGGAGAGAGGGGGCGACCTTTATGGACGCACCGCCACTGACGGTGAGCATAGCTCCCAACCATCCCTGATTTGGAGCAATGTCCCTCATTCCTCCTCATTTGTCCCTCATTTTGGTCGTCTGATCTATATAGATGTATATAAAATGCACTTTTTATCTATCAAAAAGTGTTTTCCAGTGCTAAACCTTTCATCTGATTTCTAAAGTTCTGCATTTTTAATTTCCAAAAGCCAATATAAAGCAATAATAGTTGTAAAAATAGCACTTGTGAGTTTAACCGATCTTGTTTTTTGTACAATTCTCCTTTAAGGGGGCATGGCAAGGGGTGTGTCCATGACTGCACACTTTGCCGATAGGTGTCCTTCATTTCCATTTCAAAAAGTTGGGAGGTATGATGGTGAGTGTCACAGACATTTCTTAACCCCCCTGACGGTATTTCCAAGTCAGGCTCGGGGTGGAATTTCAGAATCAAAAGCGGTAACCCGAGCCCGACTCGGGATCACCTCGCAGTGATCGCACCAAATTTAAAAAAGTAAATAATCACAACAGAGATTATAGTTTACAGTACTGTATGAAAATAATACACACACCCTTTGTCCCTAGTGGTCTGCCCAGTGTCCTGCATGTACTTTTATATAAAAAAAAAAAAACTGTTCTTTCTGCCTGGAAACTGTAGATTGTCCATAGCAACCAAAAAGTGTCCCTTTATGTCAAAAGTGGTTTTAGAGCAGCTAGAAAGCAGCAATAATAAATTAGAATCACTTGCAGAATTGAGCGATAACGATTTGTGGGGAAATTCGCCATCAAAAAATTAAAAGTAATAATTTGTATTATTATATTATTTGTTATAATTTTTTATATTTATTTATTATATTATAATTTATGATTTTGTGTTTCAAATTGTATTATACCCGGGATGTCTACTAGACATCTTTGGACAGATTTAAGTGAATTATTTCTAAGAATTGCAGGCCTACAATATAAAACACCAATATTCTATGGAAAATAATGGTACCACTTTCAGCACCTAAAATCTGAATTAATCATACCGCCAGGGAGGTTAAAGTTTAGAATTGCTACATCAGATTTATTTTAAAACACTATTAGAGTTTATTTACTAAAGGCAAATAGACAGTGCACTTTGTAGTTTCACTCTTTTCCCTAGAACTTAGTGAATGTGATAAAGCTCTTCTGATTTCCATCATCCAATCATGCACAAACAAAATTGCATTTTTTTTATTTTCAGGGCACTTGATTGGGTATTCTTTATAAGTAAAGCTTTACCACATTCACTAAGCTTGGGGGGTAATGAGCGCAACTGCACTTGCAAAGTGCACAGTCTATTTGCCTTTAGTAAATCAACACCATTGCAACAGCTAATGAGTGTAGGGGATGATTTGTGGTTAACCAACCCTGCTGACAATTTGCTAATGCTTAGATTGCTGTCCTGCAAGATGTAAAGTTTAATTGTTACATTCTTGTGGCAGCAGTGGGATATGAGACTGCTGCCATCACACCAAATGCTTAAGAACCTGGCAATTATTTCCTAAATCTTGAGCTGCACACTATCTCTTGTAACAGCTTTTTACTATCAGTGGCTTCCTAGACAAGTGTTTAGCTTCATAAAAATTCCCTTTAAAAGGGAGCCAGTAGAATCACCCACCACCATCATTATTATAATGTTTTAATTAACAAGTGTCACTAAGAAGCGGTATAATGGCAGAGCAAACTACCAAAATACCTATACCAGTATCGTCAGGAGACACAATAGAGCATTCTTGTGCACAGAAGCGAGTGTACATTGAAATACATATTTACATGTGTACTATATATGTTTACTCAAGCCCGGTATAAAAAATAATTAGCCTTTTTACTAGTGAGTTTTTTGGAGCATGACACAGATGATTAAAGATTATTTGCTACTTTTCCATTGTGCCGTTTGGATCATCTTCCACATCTGTGGCCTGACGATAGGGGCTAAAGCTGAATCGGATTTTCTCTTTTCCATCAGTCATAGCATTGTAAACTCTTCAGTTCTGTGAAGAATCTCCTCTAAACAAATAAATGTATCCAGGGTAATCCTCTTTGAATAAGTGGAAAGCATCTAATCCTATGATTCTATAAATCTAGAAGAGCTATCTAATTACTTGCTTACTTTTTCTGTATTATCTAAATCTGTTTGTACCAGGTCGTAGGTTGACATTTTTCTTTTTATGGTTAAGGAGATCATTTTCTTGGATGTCATAGCAATGTACACTATCTCATCCATTACATTTTTTTATAGGTGAATGTAGGTTTTAAAGCACTTTTACCAAATATTTGTATTTATTTTTTAATTTGTAGGGTGTCATTAAAGGGGTTGTAAAGGTTCGTGTTTTTTCACCTTAATGCAATCACCGGCCCCCCCGTTTTACTTGTAAAAATAACCAAGAGGTTAACACTGCGCTAGAACGAATAATACAATATACCACAAATGAATGAAGTAAGAAAGCTGCCAGCACTAAAAAGTCTGCAATACAAAACTCAAATGAACCTAGAAAATAAAAGGAAGTGCAGCGCTAAGTGTGATAAAACACAATCAATAAATTGATAAGGAAAATACAAATGTGATAAAGAATGTGCAAATGTAATAAATATTAATCGGTGAAATAAGGAATAACCAAAGTAATAATGGAAAACATGCTAATTTCCTGTACACACGATCAGAGTTTCCTTCAGGATTTTCCGATGGAATTCCGCTCAAGCTGTCTTGCATACACACGGATACACCAAATTCCGACCATCGAAAACACAGTGACGTACAACACTACAACGAGCCTAGAATAATGAACTTCAAATATAATGATAGTAATAAAAAATGATGACGAGATAATGAAAACTTCATCCAACTATCAAATACATCAAACCAAAAACAGAAAATTGACATTGATGGTGAAAAAAGTCCAAACAAGGAGAACTAAGGCCACGTACACACGATCGGTTAACCAGAGGACAACGGTCTGATGAGCCGATTGCTTTAAAATTTAACCAATGGACAACTAACTGATGCATGCTCAGAATCAAGTCGATGCATGCTTGGAAGCATTGAACTTAATTTTTTTCAGCACGTCGTTGTTTATTTTACGTCACCGCGTTCTGATACGATCGTTTTTTTAACTGATGGTGTGTACGCACATCAGACCATCAGTCAGCTTCATCGGTTAACCGATAAGAACGGTCCTTCGGACCGTTCTCATCGGTTGGACTGATCGTGTGTACGCAGCCTTAGACAAAGTCCCAAAAGTGAAAATAGCGTACCAAAAAAGTCCCAATTATGATGATCATAAAGTAGAAAGTTATTTAATGTGCTTTCATATAGATACAAAGACAGGACAGTGAAAAAAGGTCATAGGGAAAGATCCTTCATCCAAAGTAATGGACACCCAAAGTGAGAAAGTAGTCTCCTTACCAGTCTCACCAGACACAGGGAATTCAGGTCTCCCATAAACCTATGGGATGTCTCAGACTGCTAAGATCGGTGTCACTCAAAAACATAAACAGGATGAACTCTCATAGTGTAATAGTTGAATAAAATTTAATAAGCTTAAAATGAATTTCACTTACAAAATGGAAAGTATAAAATATAACATCGGGCAGTGGTGTCTTCTCGGGCTTCCTCCACTTGCTATGTGCCATGACCATCGACCTCCAATGAGAAAAACGCAACAACGTCAGTATCAACAGCCCACCCTACGCATTTTGTCACGATATGACGTCGTCTGGGGATTGGCTGATGTGATCGCATCATCACGTATGTTGTTTATATAATCCCGTGGCGCCATCTTTATTAGGGGCAAACAGAGGATAAGGTGATTGAAAGGTATAAGCGTCTTCATATTAACTGATGGCACACAACCATAGCGGACTAAATATAAAGCCAGAGAAATAATATGTAAGGTGTACCCCTGCCATCTAGTGGCAGAGACACAATATCACTACTGTGTATAATATCATTAGGTCACAGCATTAGAGCAAGAGTTGGAACCCGTGCAGGCACCAAAAGCACAACATCACCACATTGATCATAGGTATTAGATGTATATATTGGAATATACTACCCGTTTCTTACCTGAGCCAGTTCACCTGCTCGGCGCGTCCCCGGCGTCCTCTTCTCCACTGAGTCCTGGGGTTGATTGGATAGATTGATAGCAGGCAGCGCAAGATTTAAACAGCATGCTTTCTTGGCTGTTATACTGTACCTTAAAGAAAAGCTACAGCTTTTCCTCTCCAAACCAACAGATGCATTGCGCATGTAATTGAAACACAACCTCACTGTCCGTTTTGTGTGCAACATACCTCCTTTATCTGTATAAAGCAGGTCTCTGTGTATGTGATGTAACTTCTCCTCCTGGCTGAATTTCGGATAACTCTGGCTTCCTGTTTCCTTCCTTTCCCAGTCATGATACTACATGTCCCATGATCCTTTGAGCCTCTGTAGTTTCATCTCCCTGATATGTAGATCAGGAGGCCGGACACATGGATGGGGGCACATGAATCGCCGCCATTACTAGTAAAAATATCCCCTAGTTTGTAGACATGATAACTTTTGCACAAACCAATTAATAAATGCTTATTGGGTTTTTTGTTTTTTTCACCAGACACATGTAGCAGAATACATATTGGCCTAAATTTATGAATTTATGAAGAAAAAAATTATTGTATGTTTTATAGCAGAAAGTAAAAAACATTGTTGTTCTCAAATACCACCAAAAGAAATCTTAATTTGTGGGAAAAAAAGGACATCAATTTTATTTGTGTACAACGTTGCACGACCGCACAATTGTCAGTTAAAATAACGCAGTACATTATCACAAAAAATAGCCCCGTCATGAAGGGAATAAAACCTTCTTCTGGGGCTGAAGTGGTTAAAGTAGGACTATAGGCAAATGTTGTTTTTCATTTTGGATAGAGTAAGGGAGTGTTATAACTCCTGACAATTTTCTTTTGCCATCTATGTCACATTGGGGAGATTAACCTTCATTTCCTTTCGCATAGCTAAAACAGGAAGTCAGAGAAAATCCTTGCAACTTAAAGGGATCCCTAGGGCCCCCTCTCTCAAAGATAATGGTAAACAGGACTGCTCTAATTCCTTGTCCATGCTTTTCAGAACAAAAAAGAAAGTTGTGCCATTTAGTTTTACCTTAATGTTTTGTATTATTGGCACAGTTTAGTAGAGTTGGTTCTCTTGAAATGTAATGTTCTTGTCCTACCCTCTTGTCTCCTTTTCCTATTAATTATAGTGAACATTATACTTAATTAGTAGGTCTAGCAAAGCATTACTTCTAGTTGGAGCATCCACCACATGAAACTGTCAGCCATATTCAACAGGTAATTGAGGAGAATCTCCCGCTAGCATACCCACAACAATATTAATTCGATCAAAAATTATATTAAGACATATACATTGTGTAGCGCCTGGTTACTTCAAAGTACCGGTGCTATTTAAATTTAGAGGGAGATCAGAGTGTAGTTCTGGTTGATATGTTCAAATTGGGTCTCTGTCTCAGCTTGCCTGTGCTGCTCTTTATATTGTACTGGGGTGTTCTTCCCACCCCAGTGCAGTAGATGGCAGCAGTGGAGTCAAGGTTTGGGTGCTCTTCCCCAGCAGCCAATCAGGAGGGTTGAGCCTCGCTGTGCATGCTGGGGGAGGGTATTTATGGGGCAGACGCCATTAGTTCTGGGTCTTCTTCTTTAAGTGCGGAATCCACCTTTAGGGTGTCTGCACCACGGCACCTGGCCGGGGATTGCGTGCCACGCAGAATTCCTGGTTCTGGGACCATGTTGGTCCGGGACATTTGAGTTGTGGCATGGGAGCCCAGTGGTCAACTGGGTTCCCAATCCTGAAGATATCAAGTGGTATAGCTGTTCGGTGGGGAGTCCATCTGAGGAGAGCCAATGAGAGGCTGGCGATCCAATAGGGTCTAGACAATCCACCCGGGATCGAGGTATCCAGACACTGAGAGGCTGGTCACCTGTGAGTCGTTACCTAAAAGCAACTTGAAGGAGATCCAGGCATAATTCTACCAAGGAGATTCATCTCCGTAACCACAATCAGGAGGGCCTGTGGCAGAGGTTTCTCACTGAATCCATTCCAGGAGGGTCTGTGGCAGAGACTTCTCCCAAAGTTTCTAGTTCATTCCAGGAGGATCTGTGGCAGAGACTTATCCTAGGAATTCGGAGAGCCACGAGGTAAATCTGCCACCCAAAAAAAACCAGCAGCTCCTCCGGGGGTAGTGCTACAATAGCAAAAAAAAGTTTAATATGTAACACCATGGAATTTGGACATATGGGGTTGATTTACCAAATAAAAATAGGCTGTTCACTTTGCAAGAGAATTTTCCCTTTAAAAATACCCAACCATGTGTAATAAAATACAAATATTTTTTGCTTGCACATGATTGGATAATGGAAGTCAGCAGACCTCCACCTCATTCACTAAGCTAAGGGGAAATTGCTTTTTAGTAAATTGACCCCATATTATTAATATGGCATTTAGGGAATTATTTACTAAAACTGGAAAATATTATTATTATAAATATTAGTGCAACTCTGCACAAAAATCAATCAGCTTTCAGGTTTTATTGGCAAAAGCTTAAAGTGATTGTAAACGATTACCTTGTAAAACAGCCCATTCAGTTTAAAATTGAAATAAAAGGCAAAACATTTTGGTGTAGATATAAAAAACATTATAAATACCTTTTTTACTTTTTTTTTATAAGTGATCATAGAATACCTGATCTCAGCTGCATAAGAGCTGGGGGAGGAGAAGCAGCAAGACACTGAACTGCACTCGGTACATAGCATACCTCTCAATCCTGCACTCGGTACATATCGCACCTCTCAACGCTGCACTTGGTACAAAGTGCACCTCTCAACCCTGCCCTCAGTACATAGCGCACCTCTCAACCCTGCACTCGGTACATAGCGCACTTCTCAACCCTGCACTTGGTACATAGCACACCTCTTAACCCTGCACTCGGTACATAGCGCACCCTCAAACCCTGAACACAGTACATAGCGCATCCTTAACCCTACACACAGTACATAGCGCACCTCTCAACCCTGCACCCTGTACGTAGCGCATATTTCCTTAACAAGGCAGTGATGATGTGTACAGTGCCTATAGTAGCCAATCATATGTTATCCTTATCTTATTTATCACAGTTAGATCAGTGAAATATGCTTTATGTTGATATTGTTAAGGTTGTTGCTGTTAATATTTATTTTTGTAACATAATTCTGCATAAAACATTTAACAGTGTAATTTCATAAGATAATTTACGAGAGTGTGTTTAGGGGCGGGGCATGATAGGGGTTGGGCGAGGCAAATGGTGGTGAGCAGCTCTTAAGGCCTGGCTAGCAGCTTAGGACATTTTGAGCCCTGATGTAGATTAAATACCAATACAGTTTGCTTATCTAAGTTTGGATATGGAAGTGGAAAATGTAACCTGATTTAGGGCACTGAAAGGTGTATTTTGGCAAGTAACCAGCTGGAATCCAATTTTAAGTACAGGGGCCCCCGAGTTACGAACATCCGAGTTGCAAACAACTCCTACTTACGAACGGGCTGCTAGTGGGGAGTTAAAAAAATCCTGAACTCCATCCTTAGCCATCCGTGCACATAAACGCTGAAAAGCAACCTAATTACCTGCCTGCGTGTTCCTCTCCATAACCTGCTGTGTCCTGTGCCTGTATTGTGGCAATCCCACACAACCGCGGCCACCGCCATCTTCCTGGCATGCGCCTTGCTGGAGTGAGCCATTCCTGGCCTGGCTGTGAGTTAAGGGGCCCCATTTGTCATCCTGCCTGCCCATCCACAGGCCTGGTACAGTCTGGTGGCCTTCTGGGCCGCTAAAACCACCCGTCGTGGCCGAGGCTGCTGCCTGGTCCGGCCTAGTGCGGCCTTGCAGATCACCGCTCTTTCCTGCACCGCTGTTCCGACTTAAAAACAAATTTGACTTAAGAACAAACCTACAGTCCCTATCTTGTTAGTAACCTGGGGATTTTTTATTTATTTTTTTACAACTTTTAAACTAGTAAAAAGGACACAAAAGTGCCAAAAATGTCTACTTCATCATTTTGTGTCTTTATAGCTATGGCATTTAGACAGTGAATGCTATTTGTTGGTCATGTCTAGGATATTATGCGCCTTATCTCAGCTGCTACAAGGGTTTTCTGTATCAGAAAGCAAATCGAAAGTATTAGCTTCACATAAATCACTTCTGTAAATGAATTGATATTTTCTGTTCCCCGAGCAATTCTTGTACTTTCAAATACATAAGAGACTTGTCTTTTGTTTGTTGGTGGCCTCCTTGTATAATACTAATGCACTGCATTAGAAGATTCCAAGGGAATGAACAATGTCCCCTGGAGCCTGGGCAGCTTGTAAAGAGAGAGGATCTGTGTATCAGCTGGACTCCTTTTACCTGCAAAGAAACATTCACAAGAGCTTGTTCAGAAATAAATGTACAGTCATATTCCCTAACACATATTACCCTGCTCTTCTAGATGGGATTAAAGGTCTGACTGTGCCATGTAAAGAATAAACAGTAATGCTCAATCAATAGCCTGTATGATTTAGTTCAACCATTTTGTTTACTAGCAGTGAAATGTTTATTTCTTATCCTTTTGTATATCATTGACAGGTGTGGATTTATAACTCCAAGTAAAGGTTATTTTCAACTATAAAGTGCACTGCTCGAAGGAGTTTGTGTGAATGCATTTTTTACATTATGTATATTTTGCACAATTATGTGTGAGTTGATATTTTTTCAGAGATATTAAAGTGGGAGCTTAAATGGAAAGGATAATACAATTGTCAGGGTTGGAGCAGGCCCATGTTCATCCCCAGCTTCAGCCATTTTTGTTTGGACCTCACAAACAAACAAACAAACAAACAAAAAAAAGATTTCCCAGCAAACTTACCAGCCAGCTAAAACAATCAAATTGACCCTGTATAACAGTTTCATTAAACGGTAGGTTTTGTTTGCGCATAATTGCAAATGCATGTGTAAGCTGCAGTGCCCATGCCAAGGGACCTCCGTATTTACTGTGGTCTTAACTATAAATTTCCAAAACCTCCATAGTAGGAGCACATTCAGTATAAAGATGGATAGATTAATGGCAAGTAAGCCTGGAGGGAGCCCACCCCTCCTTAAAGGAACGGGAGGGGGGGCCAGCAAAAGCACAATGGCATTGAAGACATTCAGTGAGTCCCTGCACCTAATTCAGCTAACTGTATGAAGCACTACCCCCGAAGGAGCTGCTGGTTTAGATTTTGGGAAATGCACGTTACCTCTAAGTTTGCTGTATAGGGAAGAAGATCTGTAGTAATTGGAATGTCCACACAAGATGTAAAACCTTCAACTGTAGGCTTTATTTTCACCGCGTAAAACTTGCAAAAGGGAAGTAGAGAGTATAGAGAAAAGGGGAAGGGTTTAGGTACGCGGTACAGAATGCAGAACAGTATTCAAGGCTCCAATATTCGCCACTCAAGCCTGAGTGGGTGTTGCTCACATGGTCTAGCAGTATAGAGACAGTCTCTGCCACAGACCGCTTGAGAGCACAGAATGGATAGTCAGGAATCCTCTGCCACAGGATTTTAAAGTCCCGAACTTCCTGCCTTACAGCCAAAGGGCCTTTGAGGCCGCGTACACACGATGAGATATGTCCGCTCAAACTTGTCCGACGGACAGTTTAGAGCGGACATGTCTCATCGGATTTTTTAAAAAGCATGTTTTAAAATTTGTCTGCCAGTCAGACATGTCCGCTAGCCCATACACACGATCGGATTTGTCCGCTGAACTGGTCCGTCGGACCAGTTTCAGCGGACAAATTCGATCATGTGTACGCGGCCTAAGCCAATTCGGCGAACTATAAGGTGTTGTAGGCTACGGTGCATCCTTTAATAAGTTACCAGGCCTCTCCCAAAGTACCAGCCTTCTGCTCAGTACTTTGCGGGACAGGTCCTCCCCTGGCTTCCTTCATTGAGTGGCTTTTTCCCACAGGACAGACAGCGCGGGATCACATTCGAAGGGTAGGCCCCAGCCAGGATAACTGGGCCTACTCGACAGGAACACAGCCTCAGACCAACTTGGTCCCAAGACTGAGATCACACACACACCCACCTCATTCCAGGAGGGCCACGAGGCAAAGGACCCCTAAAAACAGCGTCTGCCCCTTAAGTATCCCCTCCAAGCATGCACAGCAGGGGTCACCACTCCCACTGTACTTCACCCAATATACCATGGTACACCTGCGTTCCAACAAGGGCCTGAAGTGGTAACGCCACTCACAGGAAACAAGGGAAAATACTACCAGACAGTACCACAGCCAGAACAGAGGCAAATTTGTATATAATTCAACAGGTCTGGGCCCAACTATTGACCCAGACATCCCCTAAATTTGATATAGTGCCCCCATCTTTGGGAGCAGGGCGCTACATGAAAAAAAAAGTGGTAACCACCCAAACCTATAACTGGCCTTTGCAGAAAGCTGCACATGGAAGGGCAATGCATCTCACAAACAAAAGATTTCCCAGCACACCTACCAGCCAGCCTATAAAAACAACTAAAGTAACACTGTCTAGCAGTTTACATTAAAAACAGAGGGCCAGATTCATAAAGAGTTACGACGGCGTATCAGTAGATACGCCGTCGTAACTCAGAATCTGCGCCGCCGTATCTTTAAGCGTATGCTCAAAGTGAGATACGCTTAAATGTTGCTAAGATACGACCGGCGTAAGTCTCCTACGCTGTCGTATCTTAGCTGCCTATTTACGCTGGCCGCTAGGGGCGTGTACGCTGATTTACGCCTAGAATCTGTAAATCAGCGAGATACGCCTATTCACGAACGTACGCCCGGCTGTCGCAGTAAAGATACGCCATTTACGTAAGCCGTTTTTTAGGCGTAAAGATAAAGCACCAAAAAGATGGCGCAGCCAATGTTAAATATGGACTACGGGACCACGTCGAATTTTTTCACGTTTTACGTCGTTTGCGTAACTCGTCTGTGAATGGGGCTGGACGTAAATTACGTTCACGTCGAAACCAATGAGTCTTAGCAGCGTAATTTGGAGCATGTGCACTGGGATACGTCCACGGACGGCGCATGCGCCGTTAGTAAAAAACGTAATTTACATGGGGTCTCACTTAATTTAAATAAAACACGCCCACATCAAACACATTTGAATTTGGCGGACTTACGCCGGCCCATTTACGCTACGCCGCCGTAACTTAGCTTTGTGAATACATCGCTTGCCTCTCTAAATTTACGGCGGCGTAGCGTATCTGAGATATGCTACGCCCGCACAAAATGACGCCGCTCTACGTGAATCTACCCCAGAGGGTTTTGTTTGCACACATTTTAAATATATTGCTTGGACATATCTGTTCCATTTCCACATTAGGGCTGTTGTGTTCATGTTCCTATCATGGTTTTGCTTTGTCTTGCATATGTGTGCCATACACCTTATGTTGGGTTTTGAACTTAGTTTAACAAAAATATAGTAGTTAAATTGAATAATGTTCAGATTTCTGAAAACTCTCATCAGCTGATATATCATTAGAATCAAATTAGCCTACCTCTGTTATCCCTGGTGACATCTATTAAAGGGTCACTAAAGGAAAAACATTTTTTAGCTAAATAGCTTCCTTTACCTGACTGCAGTACTGGTTTCATGTCCTTATTGTTCGTTTTTGCTTTGAAGTTGCTGTAATCCTGCTCTGTTCTCCACACTTCCTGCTTGTCTGTTTCCTTATAACCACAGTGCTGGGAGCTTTCTCACGGTGGTCTAAGCTGTCATTACTGTGTGTCTAAAACTTCCCAGAACCAATCAGATTCATTTTAAAACAAAACACTGCCCTGGATTTGTTTGTTTTGGTTCTGTGTGTCTATGAAGGCAGTTCAAAAGTGAAACTAACCTGCAGGCACATTATATGATTGATTTTTATCTATTTTTAATCATTTTGAAAAGGAATCAGTTAACTTTTATGTCTCTATACCCTGTAAACCGTAATTTCAGCAACATTTTTTTTTTCCTTTAGTGACCCTTTAAGTTTATCATTTGGCGTCTACATTATTTTATCACTGAGAACCATGAGAAAAAAAACAGGAAAATTCTTAGGGATAACTTTGTACTTTTTACATTTTATGTAATGTGAAGGACTTTGTCCGGTATAGAGTCTTAATTTGTACAAATGACAAGCCAAACCTTTTTCTATGCTGTACTGAAGAATGCATTGAATAGCAGAAATAAGACAAAAAAAGAACCTGACCTGGATAACTCTATTCAACTTCAAGTGAAGCTCCACAGCTATTTATCTGCCATTTAGTAATTTACCACTGGCTTAAAAAGGTCCTATGCCTCTCAACATAATACATCATTCTGAGTGTTCTCTGCATGGTTTCTATGGGCTAGATTCACGTAGGAGCGCGTATCTTTGTGCGGGTGTAACGTATCCTATTTACGTTACGCCTCCGCAACTTTTACAGGCAAGTGTTGTATTCACAAAGCACTTGCTCCGTAAGTTGCGTCGGCGTAGCGTAAATGGGCCGGCGTATCCACGCGCAATTCAAATTGGGCAGGTAGGGGGCGTGTTGTATTTAAATTAAAGGTGACCCAACGTAAATGACGCGCCAAATGTACTGTGCATGCGCCGGCCGTGTACGTATTCCAGTGCGCATGCTCCAAATCCCGTTGCAAATAGTCAATATAAACTACGTGAACGTAACTTACGCCCAGCCCCATTCTGAATCGACTTACGCAAACTACGTAAACGACTTACAATACGACGCTGTCCCGACGTCCATACTTAACATTGGCTGCGCCTCATATAGCAGGGGTAACTTTACGCCGGGCGTAAGCCTAACGTAAACAACAACGTAAATAGATACGCCGGCCGCAAGTATGTTCGTGAATCAGCGTATCTAGCTCATTTGCATATTCAACGCGTAAATCGACGGAAACGCCACCTAGCGGCCAGCGTAAATATGCAACTTAGATACGACGGCGTAAGTGACTTACGCCGGTCGGATCTAACACAAATCTATGTGTAACTGATTATAAGAATCAGGGGCATAGATGCAACCCCTACTCACGCAGAGTTATGACGGCGTATCAGGAGATATGCCGGCGTAACTCTTTGAAGTTCTGAATCTAGCCCTATGTTTTCAAGTTGAGAACAAAACAAAACTGAAAGTGACTGTCACTTTTTTAAACCTTCTAAAGAAAGTCCTTCATGCTTTTTGCATAGGATGCATTAGGGTGAAAAAACACCTTGCAGTCACCCCCCCCCCTCCCACGGGCCCCCGTTTTTTACTTACCTGAGACCCGAATCTCCGTGGGTATGATCCTGCGTTGCTTTCCCCCAGGTCTAGTTGGCTCTTCATTGGATGATTGATAGCAGGGCAGCCATTGGCTCTCGCTGTTGTCAATCAAATCCATGACGCGGGGTGCGGGGGCCGAGTGATACACCCGCAAGGTAACCCCCCCGGGAGAACACTTCCCAGAGGGGGTTAGCTCTTGTGGGGAGGAGCCGCGAGAGCCACCGTGGGACCCCAGAAGAGGGCGTTCGGGCATGGGCGTCCACTCCATAGGGCAAGGGAGGGCGTTTGCCCCCCCTAGAAATCAGTGCCATAGATCTCAGTGGCGGCACGACAAATTCAATTAGAGCCGCTCTCTCTCTCTCTCTCTCTTCTAGCTTCAGCTGGCATAGAGTGGGAGGGGCGATCGGGGGAGATATACAGTACAGACAGCCCGTGGCTCTCCTCTCCTTGTCACAGCGGCGCTGCTCCATTTACCAGAAAACTCGGCAGTGGCGCTGTGACAGGGAGAGGAGAGCCGCAGGCTGTCTGTACTGTATATCTCCCCTGATCGCCCCCCACCCCCTCTCTGTCAGCCAGAGCTAGTAGAAAGAGAGCGGCTCTAATTGGTGTCGCCATGCTACCGCCTTGCTTCATGCTTTCCTCGCCATGACTTGCCACAGCAGAGGGCCAATCAGAAGACTCTGGGGAGTGGGGGCATCATGGGAAATGTAGTCCCTTAAAAGTGGCGGCCCCATCGTGTCCACAGACACCATGCTAAAGCCCCCAGCATGCAAGCACTCTGGGGGGTTACAAAAGGAAAAAAGAGAATACTGTGTTAATGCTGGGGGAAGCCAGAGAGAGCCACGCTGTACCTACACCACCAAAGAGAGCCACACTGCACCCACACAACCAGAGAGCCACGCTGTACCGGCACCACCAGAGAGGGAGTCACGCTGTACCCACACAACCAGAGAGGGAGTCACGCTGTACCCACACATCCAGAGAGAGAGTCCCGCTGTACCCACACAAACAGAGAGGGAGCCCAGCTGTACCCGCACAACTATAGAGGGAGCCCCGCTGTCCCCATTCGACCAGAGTGGGAGCCCCGATGCACCCACACAACCAGAGAGAGAGTCCGCTGTACCCACAAGACCAGAGAGGGACCCCCGCTGTACCCGCATGACCAGAGAGGGAGCCCCGCTGTACCCGCACGACCAGAGAGGGAGCCCCGTTGTACCCGCACGACCAGAGAGGGAGCGCCGCTGTACCCGCACAACCAGAGAGAGAGCCCCGCTGTACCCGCACGACCAGAGAGGGAGCCCCACTGTACCTGCACGACCAGAGAGGGAGCCCTACTGTACCCACATGACCAGAGAGGGAGAAAGACCGAGCCACTGCCAGGGTACAGGCATGCTACACTACTGACTAGAGTCACCTCAGGCAACCCAGAGTGAGTAAATATCCGGCCAGAGGGATCACTGTTGCGGTTTCACCAGGTCTGGTAAGAGGGCCTGTTGGCCATTATCCATTACTGATCCTAGGGACTGAGCCATTAGGAAGTGTCTAACCTAATATCCTCCCATCTATGCTAGGGGCAATTATTGCAGAAAATGAAACCAAATGCTGGGAGTTTTGAGTGAGGAAACTGACACTAGTGCTGAGGGTCATTATTATGTACATCGGTACAACGTTTTTATTCTAGAAATCTGCACCGATGTGGGGGGGGGGGGGGCTATTATTGTTGCTACTGACACCAATCCTGGCGATTTTTTTATTGTGGAAACCGACAGCAAAGCTGGAGATTGTTATTGCAGAAACTGGCACTGATCCTGCGGGTTGTTATTTCCTTTGGGGGGCTCCATTTTTTATGATATTGTTATTCAAAGTTCCTAGTTGCATCAAACCTTTGCATGCCTGCGCATTATGTGATAATGACTAAGCCCCTCCTCTTCATGACATTGTCAAAAAGGGACCGAGCATGGATAACCTTTAAATGATGCCCCCCTGAAAAAGGTTCAGCGGACGCCCATGCGTTCGGGGCCACTCTCTGCAAAACGAACTGCACGGTGGAGGTGTGTCATATGACTGTTCCGTCTCTACACTCAGTGGTTCCTTTCTCTGACCCCTATATCATTACTGTGCTCTGTGGTGTATAATCACTTTATGGAGAGGGTGAGTGTCAGTGAATAAGTTTTAAAACAGTTTGAAATGCAATATAGCAAGGCAAACCCATTCAGGCAGTAAGTGCATGCTTAGAAGTCAAATTAGGTACTCTTGTTTGAGCCAAGGTCTGCAGGTGAAGCATGACCTTGCTGCAGCACTGAACAATTACCACAGATGCTACAGGTTCTTCATTATAATAAGTGTTGCTTTTTTTTTTACTGGCATAACATTTACTTTACCTACAGCCCATGTCCAACAACTTGCCCTTCAATCCTACCACCTTGCCTTTCAAGAAGCTCTTAATAACAAATTTGATTTCTTCTGACCAGTTAAATATCATCATGGGTCCTACATCTTATGTATCAGTTGGGAGCATTGGGCAGTCTTTACTGCAGTACTGAGCATCATTTATGTAATGATGTGTGAGCAACGTTCTGTGCTGCAATACTTTGAGCACAGAGCACAGACCTTCTAATGTGTATGTATGAGCGTTACCCCCAAAGGGCCGGAGTCACAATAGCAGGCACACAGTATGCAATGACAATATGACAATGGATTACCTGCTATAATGAAACAGCTCCTCCGGGCAAAAAATATACTCCACACAGTGAATATAATTGAATATAAGGGGCAAGTTTACTATATAGAAACTTAGAACAACAGGCATAAGGTTTAAATGCAAACACAATCAATCAGCTATAACTCAACCTGATTCACGAGGGCCCTTGCAAGAATCAGCAATTAGTGTAAATTAGTAGGATATTCTGAATCTAAAAAGTGGTACCACTATCTAAATTTAAAGTCAGGCTATGCTCGCGAGCACCCCTAGAGGACAGTCCTACAGATTAGTCACTATTTGCGTGGCGGCCGGGTTGGTGCACGTTGAAATTTTGTAATCCACAGGTAACGGTTAAAGGAAACCATCACACAACCAAATGTTCAGGGCAGCAGAACGTTGTGGAGCCGATTGCTCGCCAGTATCAATCACTTCTGTGAAACATGGAAACAATTAACTAGGCCTCTAAGCTTCAGCTATGGGCCAGACATGTGTCCGTAGCCGTGACCTGAAACTGAGTGTCTATGATAACCCGAGAGTCAGAAGCTGACCTGGTGCTCTCTCACCCCACTGGCCGACCCGCCTGATTTCTTCTCAAGAAGAAGGACGCACTGGCAAGATGTTGCTCCACAGCACACAGGATCCCAGACAAGAGTGCTCCACTGCTACGGTCGTCAGCTGGGCTACCTCTTCAATCTCCGGAAACACCGGCCGGATGCTGGGGTCTTGCTTCCATCTGGATGGTTGGTCTCTCGGTAAATCTAGGCCCAGGCTTCCGGCCTAGCAACACAGCTGTCCCTGTCGCAGCTCCGCACAGGACAGAAGGCAGGTCCCGAGACTCCGGAAAAGGCGCCACCCCCCTCCCTTAAGTAACCTCCCCCACTGGAGGAGTCCATGGAGTCAGTGTCTCTTGCTACTAGTAGTTCCGCAATGCATAACCTTTTTAAAACAATGTCCAACATACTTACAATTTAGAATATAAGTCCAGCGGGGATGACCTGTCATGGAGTTCTGACAGGATGACCCTGCTACATGTATGTGTGTGTACATATATATATATATATATATATATATATATATATATATATATATATATACATAGTATCTCACAAAGGTGATTAATTACATACCTCACATTTTTGTAAATATTTTATTATATCTTTTCATGTGACAACACTAAAGAAATTACACTTTGCTGCAATGTAAAGTAGTAAGTGTACAGCTTGTAACAGTGTAAATTTTCTGTCCCCTCAAAATAACTCAACACACAGCCATTATTGTCTAAACCTCTGGCAACAAAAGTGAGTACACCCCTAAGTGAAAATGTCCAAATTGGGCCCATAACCTGTGTTATGTGACTCATTAGTGCTACAAGGTCCCAGGAGTGAATGGGGAGCAGGAGTGGTAAATTTGGAGTTATTACTCTCACTGTCTCATACTGGTCACTGGAAGTTCAACATGGCAGACATATGAGTGCTTGCTGCAGAGGTTGAAGGGGTGAGGGGATAGCCTGTCAGTTCTTAGGCCATAAACGTATTTGGTTCAGATGGTGTCAAGTGTGTGTGGCGGCAACCAGGTGAGGAGCACAAAGACATGTGGTGTCTTGCCTACAGTCCAGCATGGTGGTGGGAGTGTCATGGTTTGGGACTGCATGAGTGCTGCCGGAACTGGGGAGCTACGGTTTACTGAGGGAACGATGAATGCCAACATGTACTGTGACATCAAATTGAAGGACGAAAACTGGACAGCCGCACTCCGAAATCACTTAAAATAAGTTGTCTTTTATTTTTCAACTGTACACACAGTCACTGCAACCAACAGAATACAGTATGGCCGACGTGTTTCGCACTTACAATCAGTGCTTAGTCATGGCTAAAAAAGGTTCACACTAAAATGACATATATACTCAAACACATAATCACATGAGAAAAGATCCGCCTATGGCAGTAAAAGATTAATTAAGTAATTAAACACTAAATCAAACCAGCTGAAGGGGGTAGGACCTCCCTCAAAATTAACACTTTCAAGTAAAAAACATATAAACACATGTAATGTATATAGGAACACCTGTATGTATCCAAATACCCCTATAAAATCTTAATTAAAACCACAATCCACGTGTCTAAAGTTTGCAAGCATATACTTGACAGGTGTGATACGCCATTCTTCACTTTGCCAGGTGTTTCAATGTGACACCCAACCAGCGCTTATATGATTGGAACCATAATAACTATGCTGGGAGGGCCAGTAGATTGATCTAAACTGTGTAGAAACATAGACAGACTATGGAAATGGACCGACTATGAAGTGAAAAATTAATAATAATAGTTAATTAATAATAGTAAGTGATGCTGTCCTTGTGAAATGTGGCAAAAAGTGTCCATAGTGGCTGCGTGAAAGGGTTAAACCTTAAGCTTCTAAGTGTAATGTGTTGCAAAAAAAACAAAAAGTAAGTGCGAAACGCGTCGGCCATACTGTATTCTGTTGGTTGCAGTGACTGTGTGTACAGTTGAAAAATAAAAGACAACTTATTTTAAGTGATTTCGGAGTGCGGCTGTCCAGTTTTCGTCCTTCAATTTGCTATCATTAGCATTGCCAGCACCTTGGTGGTTCAACAACCCTTGATTGCACACGGGGCTCACCTGGAGCGGTGAGAAATTTGTCTATGTACTGTGACATACTGAAGCATACTGCTGCAGGGCAGTATTCCAACATGATAATGACCCCCAAACCTCCAAGACGACCACTGCCTTGCTAAAGAAACTGAGGTTAAAGGTGATAGACTGGCCATGGATGTCTCCAGACCTAAACTCTATTGAGCATCTGTGGGGCATCCTCAAATGGAAGATGGAGGAGCGCAAAGTCTCTAACATCCACTAGCTCCATGATGTCGTCATGGAGGAGTTAAAGAGGACTCCAGTGGCAACCTGTGAAACTGTGATGAACTCCATGCCCAAGAGGGTTAGGGCAGTGCTGGAAAATAATGGTGGCCACACAAAATATTGACACTTTGGGCCCAATTTTGACATTTTCACTTAGGGGTGTACTCACTTCTGTTGCCAGCAGTTTAGACATTAATGGTGTTGAGTTATTTTGAGGGGACAGCAAATTTACACTGTTATACAAGCTGTACACTCACTACTTTACATTGTAGCAAAGTGTAATTTCTTCAGTGTTGTCACATGAAAACATATACCGTATATACTCGAGTATAAGCCAAGTTCTTCAGCACATTTTTTTTGTGCTGAAAATGCCCCCCTTGGCTTATACTCGAGTCACCTTTTTGTGCCTGATCTCCCGGACTTTGGGGACCCAGCAGGCGCATGGTTAGGCCCGGGCTGAGGAGGCTGGAGCCCGGAATGTGCAGCCGAAAAGCCCCGAGTTTCGGGCATGCCAAAGTTAATTAGTAGCCCCGAGTGCCCGAGCGCCGCCGAGCAGTTAGTCGAGTTTGCCCGAAGAGACACAGCAGGTCCCGCCTATGATGGATGTCCCACTGCCAGCCACTGGTCCAATCAGGGACCGCGGGACGTGTGACATCCATCATAGGCGGGGTAAGCCCAGAAGGCGGGAATTACAAATTTACACTGCCGCCCGGTGCGCCATGATGCGGCTCTCCTCCTCGGCTACTAAAGGCGCTATGTACAGGGCAGGGCCACGGTCACGGGCACTCGAGGCACATTGGGCGTGACAGCGCTGCAAGCCTGCACCCCACATCCCAGCTCGTTTCATCGGCTCTCTTTTCCTCCTCGCCTCCTCAAATCCTCTCCTCTGGCTGCATCTCTACCACGGCGGGCTGAGGTAGGTCACTCAGTGTTCCAGTGTGACCACCCTGTAATAGATGTGGATCTGATCTTCTACAACTGCTCTATAGGAGATCAATAGACTCGTGGCATGGGGGTTCACATTCACAATCCCACCAATGGTCTTCTAATTGGCTTATGCAGAATGACACTTAAATGTTTTCATTTGTTCCAGGATCAATGTAATATGAAGAAACTAATGAGATGAATGAGTCTACTATGTAGGTCAGTGTCAGTGATTGTGTATGTAGGTCAGGGTCAGCGATTGTGTATGTAGGTCAGGGTCAGTGATTGTGTATGTAGGTCAGGGTCAGTGATTGTGTATGTAGGTCAGTGTCAGTGATTGTGTATGTAGGTCAGGGTCAGTGATTGTGTATGTAGGTCAGGGTCAGTGATTGTGTATGTAGGTCAGGGTCAGTGATTGTGTATGTAGGTCAGGGTCAGTGATTGTGTATGTAGGTCAGGGTCATTGGTCAGTGTAGTCTGGTCAGTGTATGCAGGTTATGTCAGTGTGTGTGTACTGACACACACACACTCTCACGTAGGTCACCCTGTGACGCGCGACCGCGCAATTGCCCCCCCTCCCCGGTGCAGGCTTGTCTTCGGGCTGAATCTCCTGGTCTTTTTGGCACCTATCAATGCCCCTGGGACCCAGTACTGGCCGGCCGTACCGGGGCACACATATATCCCTACTCTTCTTCTAGAAGTGTGCAAAGTTTGTTGTCCGGTAATTTCTCTGATGAATTTGGGGACTCTGTACCGGCCAGTTGAACTTGGCACACATGTAGCCCCACACACATGTAGACACAGTGAGGCATGGGCATAGTGAGGCATGGATACAGTGAGACATTTACACAGTGAGGCATGGGTACAGTGAGGCATGGGCACAGTAATGGCATGGACACAGTGAGGCATGCACATGGACACAGTGAGGCAAAGTGAGGCATGCAGAAGGACACCCTAGGCTTATACTTGAGTCAATACGTTTTCCCAGTTTATGTTGGTAGAATTATGTGCCTCTGCTTATATTTGGGTCGGCTTATACTCAAGTATATACGGTAATAAAATATTTACCAAAAAAGGGGAGGGTGTACTCACTTTTGTGAGATACTGTATATTTAAGTAAGTTGAAATATAACAGACTTACTGACAGGATCTCTGGGCAAAAATAAGTAACAAAAGCCTAGAAAATAAAAATGAATGCAGCCATCACATTTAAGAATGGAGAGCTGCATTAAAAAAAATAATAATAATTTGGGTTGAATGCCACTTTAAACAGGTAATTTTACACAATAACCATTGGCATTGGGTACGCAAACAACGCTAGGTGTTTAGGTAAAAATTTGTAATGTGTTAAGTTGTGATTGTTGTTGAGAAACTATCGTGGTATAAATAATTTGAGTGTATAGTAATCTATTGCAATGGCTTCTCTTTGCCGAATGTCACTGTCAATAATAAAATGAATCCGCTGGCAAGAATCCTCTAAGGACTCTCTGTAGAGATACAGCAGATTTTTTTTTTTTTATTCAGCAGTCCACATATTTAGACAGAGAAAGGAAATAACACTTTAACTGTTAAACCAAGCATGCTTAACCTCATTAGCGTTGTATTGCTACAAAGATGGCACTCTAACAGCCAAGTGTTGAAATGACAACATTTTCGCAGAGATGTTGTATACAATGAACATATTTTGTGTAAAGAGGTGTGACTAATTAAATTTCTCCTTTCAGAACCAATATGTTCTGAAATTCTTCCTGCGGCATGCCTTTCTCTGTCTACAAGACAAAAAGGAGAAAGATAATTATACAGAAATTACAATTACCAAAAACAAGCTACAGTCTAAAGATATTTGCATAAAATCAAACATTCTTCTAAAATAAAGGTATTTCTATTGATGCATAATATTATGAAGTACAATTAAGCTTGAAACTCAGAAAAGTATTATACTGCAATGAAATCCCCACTTTTTCTATGTTTAGTAATAGAGGTATGCTGGCAAACTTGTTGGACTATATTTTTCTTAGAGGGTAAATGCACTTGGTGGGTCCCGATGACAAGCCACGCACTTAGCTATCCACACTCCACTGAGATCTTCCCTGTGTACCTTGCTTGGAACCACACAGCCTTGTTTTAATTATAAATAAAAATCTTTGCTGTTTTCTCCTTCACGTCCATAGCAAGTACACTGTTCTTCATTCATTGTTCTCTTGCTGAAGATTGTAATACATTTTTTAGAAGTGGCTGTGCTGAGTCAGGCAAGGACACACAGACTCAGTGGTAAGATATTGACAGTCAATAAAAATACATTAAACACACAGTACAGTAAAACCTTGGTTTGAGGGTAACTTGGTTTGAGAGCGTTTTGCAAGACAAGCTACATTTTTAAATACATTTTGACTTGATATGCAATCGATGTCTTGATATACAAGTGGCATCATGTCACAACTTGTATAAAAGATAAGAAAGGTGCCTCTAGGGGTAGTCATATGGATACATTTAATGAAGGTACAACATTTAGCAACTCACATGGTTGATGTTTAAAACAGGCACTTCTAAATAGGCAGGTACCTAGGGTAAAGCTTTCCACATAGACCATCCTCTGCACCACCATCAGCATCATCCCTTTCACACTGCGCTCCATGAGCGCTTCAAGCCAAGCTTTACTTAGATGTGGCTCTTTAATTCATCAACCATGTAAGTTTCTAAATGTTGTACCTTCATTAAATGTAACCATATTGCTACACGTATGACGCGTGCACACGCTCGGAATTTCCAACAACAAATGTTCGATGGGAGCTTTTTAGGAAATCCCGACCATGTGTGGGCCCCATTGGACAATTTTTGACAACAAAAATTTGAGAGCTGGTTCTCAAATTTCCGGCAACAAAATCCATTCTCATAAATTCCGAGCGTGTGTAGACAATTGATGCACAAAATTCCATGCATGATCTGAATCAAGTACGAGATGGAAGCGATTGGTCCGGTAAAACTAGCGTTCCTAATGGAGATAGCACATTCATCACGCTGTAACGGACTGAAAAGCACGAAGCTGAAAAACGTGAATTGTCTCTCACCAAACTTCTACTAACACAAGATTAGCAGCAGGAGCCCAAAGGGTGGGGCACTTGCTATGGAACTTCCGTTTTATTGTGCCGTCGTACGTGCTGTACGTGACTGCGTTCTTGACATTCGCAATTTCCGACAACATTTGTGCGACTGTGTGTATGCAAAACAAGTTTGTGCCAACACCTGTCGGAAATGTATCCATGGTTGTCAGAATGTCCGATCGTGTGTACATGGCATTAGAGTAACCTCTCTTCCCTTTTATACCCTGTAGCTCCTGCTGGATTTTGCTTCTAATCCCCTTGTTGCCATCACATTGCTATATTATTTTTATATGGACTATAAACTGAAGGACTTATGAATAAATGGTTGTGGAATAAATCATCTGCGTTTCCATTATTTCTTATGGGAAAATTTTCTCGTGTGTAGAACGAGGTGTACGAAGATTAAAGAGCAACACATTTAACTTGAGTGTTGAATTTGTACTGTAATGTGTAGGTCGGTAAATCTGTGTCATCTAGGAGACTGGGTCTAAACCGGGTTACCATGGGGCATGTGTGCATTGTACATGGATGTGTCATGTGCGTACAATCCAGTGTGGTTTGTTCAGTGTGGGACGGTAGCAATGACAGTCGGCCTGGAATCTCAAAAGCTGTCTTTCAACCGTATGGAAGTGGTCACTGAACCTCTAGCAACCAATACAGAGGGAGGAGCATCTAGAAGGCCTAGTTTACTCTCGAGTCGCTCTCGCCTGATGTCACTTCCGAGTTCTGTCTGTCCAGTCTGCAGACTTTTTATTAGTCCAGTATATTTATGTTTGATTTTGTTAACATATTTTAGTTTATTTTGAGGAGCGCATCACCATTTATTGTTTTTTTTTTTTAATTTGGATTGTTTGCTACCTACTCTTGAGGGGGAACTTGGAAGTGTTTTGTTTTGCATGGGGGGGGCGGTGTAGAGAAATAGTGGGTCTGGGGGAAATATTTGGAGTTATTTTTTAGTCGTACAAGTTAAAGCGTTTGTTACCCTAAATAAAAATAAATTGATCCTGTTCCCTTAAAGCATTGATACTTTACCTAAAGCAAAACTCCAGCAAGGGGTGAAAATCCCCTCCCTCAGTCAAACCCCCAGTTGTTTTTTTAAACCCTATACATACCTTTTCCTAAGTGCTGCTCAGTCCTTAGGTACTGTTACTCCAGTCTGCCTGATGATGTGATGTGCCCGCGGGGGGGTGTCAGCAACAGCCTGGGCTCACCAGTAATTGGTAGCACAATGTGATGACCATTGTACTGTCTGAAGAGGTCCAACAGCAGTGAACACAGGGGTGAAGCTGGGGATGGCATTGAAACATAGACAGGGGGGGGGGGCAACAAAAAAAAATTATTACAGCTGGAGTTATACTTTAACACATCCCAGTAATGTTTTCTGTCAGCTTACCTCTCTATGTGTTCAGCTTAAAGGGGTTGTAAAGTTAATTTATTTTAATATTTTTAAATAACAAACATATTATACTTGCCTCCACTGTGCAGCTCGTTTTGCACAGAGTGTCCCTGAACCTGATCTTCTGGGGTCCCTCGGGGCTGTCTAGGCTCCTCCACGCAAGAACTCAACACCTTTATGCGAGCGAGCTCGCATGGTGTTGAGTTCCTGCGGGCGCGCTCCCGTGATACAGCCGACGGCTATTGTCGCTCACTGTATCACTCCGTCCCCGCTCTCGGCTTGCCGCTTCATTGGATGTGATTGACAGCAGCGTGAACCTCTGGCTGCGCTGCTTTTGATCCATCCAGTGTAGCCAATCAACGACCAGGCTTAGAAACGAGGAGGATGACAGGGGCGAGCGCAGGACGTTTGAGGGCTCAGGTAAGTAAAACGGGGCTCACGGGGGGGGGGGGGGGCAGTATTGTTGGATATTTTTTCACCTTAATGCATAGGATGCATTAAGGTGAAAAAACATTTACCTTTACAACCCCTTTGAGAGGTCAGCCACTCTCACCTGGCTGCTTAAGTAACCGCTCCCCAAAGCATGGCTCCACCCGAGTCCCTATCAGGGAACTCTATATTAACCTGTGCACTGCAAGTCGGCTTCCGAGTGCTACTTACTGTGTGTTCTATGTCTGATTCCAGTTACTGATCTTGGCTTGTTCTTGACTAACCTTACCTATTTGTTGCCCTGACCTTTGGCTATCTCCTGACTATCGTTACCTCTCTTGTTGCCCCGACCTTTGGCTATCTCCTGACTATCCTTTGTTGTCATAGTCTGGTGCTTCCTCTCTACCTCCATGTAGTCTACCGTGAGCGTGAGCTGGGTGCCCTAGGGGTCGCGACCTGGATCCAGACTGCAGCTAAATCCATCCCCACCACTAGGGGCCTCTGGTGAAGACCCGCTGATTTTCACGCCCTGGGAAATCTCATGCTCTAGATCCTAGTGTCATCCATGTTGGTACTAGAGAGTACCTGCTCTGCTGTATCACCTAGAGATCCTTCGGCAGCAGTCAGCCGCAGGGTCACTACTTTGCGGTGCACTTCAGACCCCAACAGGGTGCATCTGTCACCTGGACACTCATGAATGAAAATAAATCAAAAGTAACAAAATTAAAGTGCACCTGTCTAATCTGTCTAATTGTAAAATGTATGCACAGAAAGTATAAAAGGTGTCCACTCACATATAGTTGTGTCTACACCGATATTCTGTCAAAATAACCAACTCGTCAGAAACTTCAACTGCTTAACTTCCAGTTTCTTTAACCACTTAAGACCCGGACCAATACGCTGGCAAATGACCCAAGGGGTTTTTGCGATTCGGCACTGCGTCGCTTTAACAGACAATTGCGCGGTCGTGCGACGTGGCTCCCAAACAAAATTTGCGTCCTTTTTTTCCCACAAATAGAGCTTTCTTTTCGTGGTATTTGATCACCTCTGCGGTTTTTATTTTTTGCGCTATAAACAAAAATAGAGCGACAATTTAAAAAAAAATGCAATATTTTTTACTTTTTGCTATAATAAATATCCCCCAAAAATATATAAAAAAAACATTTTTTTTCCTCAGTTTAGGCCGATACGTATTCTTCTACATATTTTTGGTAAAAAAAATCGCAATAAGCGTTTATCGGTTGGTTTTCGCAAAATTTATAGCGTTTACAAAATAAGGGATAGTTTTATTGCATTTTTATTAATTATTTTTTTTTTACTACTAATAGCGGCGATCAGCGATTTTTTTCGTGACTGCGACAATGTGGCGGACACTTCGGACAATTTTGACACATTTTTGGGACAATTGTCATTTTCACAGCAAAAAATGCATTTAAATTGCATTGTTTACTGTGGAAATGACAGTTGCAGTTTGGGAGTTAACCACAGGTGGCGCTGTAGGGAATGTGTGCCCTAATGTGTGTGTTTACAACTGTAGGGGGGTGTGGCTGTAGGTGTGACGTCATCGATCGCGTCCCCCTATTACAGGGATGACGCGATCGATGCTCCGGCCACAGAGAAGCACGGGGAAGCCGTGTGTACACACGGCTCTCCCCGTTCTTCCGCTCCAGGGACGGATCGCCGCACTGCAGCGGCGATCGGGTCCGCGAATCCCGCGGTCCCGGTCCTGGAGCTTCGGACCGGGTCGCGGGCGCGCGCCCGCGACCCACGGCTGGGTACTAAAACCAACGTATATATACGTTGATGTGCCCAGCCGTGCCATTCTGCCGACGTAAATGTGCAGTAGGCGGTCCTTAAGTGGTTAAACCATCAGTAATTGGAGATTTTGACGAATTGCTGTTTGGACACAACACCGGCAATCGAATAGACTCCAGTGCACAATACTATGAGCGGAGATTTTTACTAGCCAACAAAATGGCCGCCTCCAAGGTGACGAAAAACGTTAACTTTGTTAGCCTCTGTGCTGTCAAAACAGCTAAATCTTCCTGTACCAGACTGTATTTGGTTGCCGGTGTTGTGTCCAAACAGCAATTCATCAAAATCTCCAGTTACTGACGGTTTAAAGAAACTGAAAGTGATGTGGTTGGTGTTTCTGTAGAGTTGGCCAAATTAACAATACATTGACACCAGGAGAATCCAGTAATGTTCTGTTATCTCTGTTATCATTCACCCCACCAGCAAGATGATGGCTCCACGTGTGTTCTACCGCTCGAGCCTCATGAACTGGAAGTGAGGTCAGATGTTCTGTGTCCCCATATGTGCACACATGGAACACTGTGTGCAGGCAGGCAGCCTCATCTGCACAGAGTGCGTGCAGCACTTTGGAAAAAGCCCTTCACATGCACATGGACTTTTTACACTCTTCATGTATTTTTTTATATCATGCACTTTATATTATGCACTTTAATTGATAGAATTATTATTGCATATGCACTTTAATTTATATTAGTTGCATTTAGGATCACGTTGTTGGACTCCTGGAAAACATTTTTTTCGCTTATACTGTGGAGGTATAATTTGAATTTCAATTGGTTATATTTATTTAAGTTTGAAATGTTTTTGTTTTGTTTTGTTTTTAGCACCTAGCACTCACTTTAAATAGTTTACTGATATTTATATATGACTCTTCCTGCATTTACCCTAATGCCCCGTACACACGATCATTTTTTGTGATGAAAAAAAACAAAGTTTTTCAAACTTCATTTTCCAAAACGACGTTGCATACACACCATCGTTTTTCCAAAATGCTCTAGCAAAGCGTGGTGACGTAAGACACATTCGACGGCACTCTGTTCCATTGAAGCTCCGTCTCATAACTTGCCTCTGAGCATGCGCGGCTTTAAAAACGTCGTTTTCAACATCGTTTTGCCCACACACCATCACTTTTTATGACACAAAAAACGACGTTTTGAAAAACGACACAAAAAAATTCAAGCATGTTGGAATTTTTTTTTTTGGAAATTTTTTTGAAGACAAAAAACAACGTTTTGTCCACACACGATCAATTTAAATGACGTTTTAAAAAACAACATTTTTTTTTCATCGCAAAAAACGACCGTGTGTACGCGGCATAATTGTTGGCTTGCAATTTAGCTTGTTTACCATATTAGTTTCTTTCAGCGCTGAATACTTTTTATATTTTACTGATATTTACACTGTGGTACTACACAGGGAAGTGGGAGGAGCAGCACGAGTGATATCAATAGGATTAATATCTCTAGGGGAACATGTGGCGCAGTGTATGTTTCTGGAAGATTTTGTGTGCATCCATAGACACACACAGTGTAGCTCAGCCCTGCCCCCTGCTCCTTCCTCATAGGCTTTCACTGACAGTAGCAGAAAACAATGGCTCCCCCTGCTGCCAAATCCCCTGTGAGAAGAGAGAGAAGAGAGACAAGCTACCGCAGATGGGCACAGCGCTGGATTGAGATCAGGCTTAGTGTTCAAGTGGGGGCTGGAGGAAGCAGCTTTTGAAAGATTTTTTATCTTAATGCAGAGAAAGCCTTTTGCCTTTATAACCACTTTAATGATATATGTTCATAAATAATTATTATTTAATGCAAATAAATAATTGGCTAAGTAGATAAACTCTTACAGCGGAATATTATTGAATCTGTCACTACCATTTATCATCATCAGTTCTTTATGTATAGATCAATGACATACTTCAAGGTAAAGGCTGGTCACAGTTATTGGATTTTCACCATTTAGTAAAAATGTGCTAAATCAGACATGTGAAGAAAAATGTAGGTCAAATGCAAATGGTGTGCAGCGCAAAGCAAACATTTGTTCAGCCGCAGTCAGAGGCACTGAGAACGGCTCTTCTGGGTTTTAGTAAGACAGCACCCTTCTTCAACAATTAATCATTTCAACACCTCCTAATTGTGTGAGGGACAGAGCCACCGCCTGCTTGGTTTTGTAATAATAAGTTGTAATACTATCTTCATATACAGTTTTTCATGGTTAAAACTGTAATGCAGTTTTATTTGTATTATTATTAGTATTATTGTTATTATTGTTGTTGTTTTCAGTATTGTGTATTTTTCTTTTCTTTCATTTTGTACATCGGCTGTTGTACTTAGAACCACCAAACATTCTATATATTTTTTTCTAACACCCTAGAGAATAAAACAACGGTTGTTGCAATATTTTTTTGTTACACCGTATTTGCGTAGTGGTCTTACAAGCGCACTTTTTTTACATAGTGAAAGATGATGTTATGCTGAGTAAATTGGTACCCAACATGTCATGCTTCAAAATTGTGCCCGCTCGTGGAATGGCGACAATCTTTTACCCTTAAAAATTTCCATAGGCGATGTTTAAAAAATTCTACAGATTGCATGTTTTGAGTTACAGAGGAGGACTAGAATAATTGCCCTCGCTCTAATGATCGTGGTGATACCTCATATGTGTGGTTTGAACACTCTTTTCATATGGGGGTGCTACTTCACGTATGCGTTCGCTTTTGCACGCAAGCTCAGCGGATGGGGCGCGTTACATTTTTTTTTCTTCATTTTACTTTTTAGTTTTTATTTTAAATTATTTTTACGCTGTTCTTAAAAAACATATCACTTTTATTTCTATTTCAAGGCATGTAAACATCCCTTGTAATAGAAAAAAGAATGACAGGACCTCTTAAATATGAGATCTGGGGTCAAAAAGACCTCAGATCTCATATTTACACTGAAATGCATAAAAATAATAATATATAATTAAACAAAATGTCCCTTTAACCAGTTAAGACCCGGACCAATTTGCAGGTTAAGGACCTTGACCCTTTTTGCAATTTGGCACTGCGTCGCTTTAACTGACAATTGCGTACGACGTTGCTCCCAAACAAAATTGACGTCCTTTTTTTCCCACAGATAGAGCTTTCTTTTGGTGGTATTTGATCACCTCTGCGGTTTTTATTTTTTGCGCTATAAACAAAAATAGAGCGACAATTTTGAAAAAATTCAATATTTTTTACTTTTTGCTATAATAAATATACCCCCGAAAAATATTTTTTTTTTCCTCATTTTAGGCCGATACGTATTCTTCTACCTATTTTAGGTAAAAAAAAATCACAATAAGCGTTTAATGATTGGTTTGCACAAAATGTATAGCGTTTAAAAAAGGGGATAGTTTTATGGCATTTTTATTAATATTTTTTTTTTTACTACTAATGGCGGCGATCATCGATTTTTTTAGTGACTGTGACATTATGGCGGACACATCGGATAATTTTGACACATTTTTGGGACCATTGTCATTTTCACAGAAAAAAGTGCTATAAAAAATGCATTGATTACTGTGAAAATGACAATTGCAGTTTAGGAGTTAACCATTAGGGGGCGCTGTAGGGGTTAAGTTTGACGTCATATGTGTTTCTAACTGTAGGGGGCGGGGCTGGACGTGTCACGTCATTGATCATCTTTCCCTATAACAGGGAACAGACAATCAATGACAGTGCCACTGTGAAGAACGGGGAAGGTGTCTTTACACACACCTCTCCCCGTTCTTCAGCTCCTGTGACCCTCTCCCGCCACCGATAAATGTGATCTCGCTGCAGAGACCACTTTTATCTGAAACCAGACCGCTCACTGAATAAGAGGATACAGGGGTTATGGTAGCTAGCTTTTGCCATAACAGCGATATCCCTCTTCAAAGTGCCAATGTATATCGGCATGAGCTGGTCCAGAAGTGTTTAACATTAGGGCACTTACCGGTCCAGGGATCCTGTGATGTCGGCACCCCAGCCGATCTTCGGATTGACTGCCGGGTGCTGCCGCTGCCATTCCTGGTAAGTGTACCAGGCAGGGAGGTCTTTCAGCTTCACAGCTGGTTCCCTACTGAGCATGCGCAAAACACACTGTGCTTTCTAATTGGCCCTGGGGCTTGGGAAGGAGAGATAGGGCTGTGGAGAAGGGTACCTGTCAGAAACAGGAAAGGTGCCAAATGTGGCACCGAGGAGGGAGGAAGTATATAAGCGAAAGTTCCACTTTTGGGTGGAACTCTGCTTTAAAGTGACCCTGTCAGATCATTAAGGATTTAAAAAAGATAGTAAAAAAAAAACAGCATATTTTTTAAACCAAAGCCCCCGTATCCCCTAACTCTTCTTCAGTCCAGTGCCGCAGCCTCCAAAAGCCTCTTCACCATTAGACCTCTACATCACTGCAGGTCAGACAAAGGAACATATAAAGGCATAAAGTGGTTGTAAACTCCCACATATACCCAGTAAATTGACTAGCCTCAGATGATTCAAACAGATGAAACAAATCCTCCTACATACAGTAAATTGTACCTGATAATCTGCAGCCATTTGTCCTGTACAGCCTTCTGCAGCATAGAGATTAACACAGAATCTGGCAGCAGCTCTCAACAGCGCAGGGACCACAAATCTTAATTTACATATAGCACAGCTATGGGAGAAGAAATCTGAGCCCTGATTAGAGGGAAGGGGCACACACACTCTTCTAACTCTACATGGAGAACAAGCACAGCTGTGGCTGCTAATCACAAGCTGTGTGCTAGAGCTCTCCTCCCCATCATCTTTTTTTCTCCTGATGTGGAAAAGCTGTCAGAATGCTGATAACAGAGAAACCAGGCAGTAGAGAGAAATCACTCTCAGAGCTTTGGAGAAAGGCAAGTACACGGTGTAGAAAGATCTGTTTTGCTCATATTTCATGTCTGAGGTTTCCAACCATTTTAAAGAAAAATTCCAGAACATGTCAAGCTGTACTAATGTTTTAAAATATATTTTGTTTAACTTTTTCCTGTGCCAGAAATCGGTTTTTAAAAATGACAGTATGCTTTAAGCCAGTACAGATCGTTCTGCAATGCAGTTCAGATTTACACACTGTGACCTGGAGGTCTACAGTAAAACCTATTTACAAAGACCAGTATCTGTTTTTTTCTCTCACAACAAACAGTGTCTAAAGGCAAAGAACACAGACATTTCAGTACTGTGAAAGGTTGTGGCTACCCAGACTTAGGTTTTCGTTAAAACATCCACCATTTCAAGTTAAATTATCAGAGGGGAAAAGAAGAATAAAATAATCATCATATATGTAGCGGCAGAAAAACTCAGCAGAATCTTGAACAATCATTGCATCTCTCTGTCCTTCAAGCTTGTAGAACAACAACTCCCAGGACCAGCTGGTACTGTCTGGATAGTCTCACAGGAGCACACTCAGACCATAGCCAATGCCCTTTACAGGCAGGGATTGCAGGCTCCTTTGGTAGTGTAGTAAAAAGTCCTAGTGCCGAGCTGTCCTCGTTATGTGGCTACTGAGCCCAGCACCACCTCTTCAGGCACTGCCAGCCTGCCTGGCTTCAGGTGCCTCTTTCTATAGCCCTCCTGGCTAGGACTCCACAGTTCTCCCAGACTGACTCTGCATTTATCCCACACGGCTTGCACCCAGTCTTTTCAGCCCAATTCTGAGTTAGCCCCCCACCAGACTAGGGGGCTATTCTCAAGGGCCACCGACAACCTAATTCTCCATCTCCAGCTTTCACCCGTGCTCCACTGCCCCAGCTAGGCTAACCTTGAGAATTTAAGGGGGGCTTCCCCCTGCCAACCCATCTGTTGGAGATTGGTCAAGGCCCTCCGAATACTCCAGGCAGCTTCCCCTCATCTCCACTCCCATTCTTCTAGAATCTTCTACCAGTTTCCAGAAGTAGGGAGAGGTCGCAGAGATGCTGCCTGTGAGTCATCCAGCCCTCCCTGAGTCACTCAAACCCTGACCTAGAAAAACACACAGGCTTGGCTGCCAACCAAGACTGAACAATTTACCTACTCTAACCAAAATACTATTCTAACACACTAGAGGGTGCTATATCTGGCTACAGATTAACTTTCACCCAAGTGCAGTAGTACTGTGAGTCACACAGGATACCCTCACTAAACAATTGTAGCCCTTCTGTTAAGCAGAGAGAGAGCACCATTAAATTTGGACTAAATCTCCTTCAGGCGTCCTCTTTCTTCCTAAAGTCCATAAAATGATAGTCTCTGAGCAGGCTGTGGACCAGTATGTGACAATACTCAATAGACATCTCCTCCCCCCTTTGGTGGAAGGAGCTCTTTCTGGCACACCACAAAGCATTCTTCAAGCACCACATTACCCACCAGGCATCATCAATGTCCTCCTGTATAAATGTCTTGCAGAATAGTCCAAGTGGGTGAAGGCTATCTGTGGTACAAAGTGGCATAAATGTCCTTAGTAACAACACCCTATGGATCACCATCCATGCCAGATCTTTGTGCATATTCGTGAGTCTCTTTGAAAAAACATTCCTCCAGACCACCTTGCAAGTCGCTAGAGGTAGCCCTGGAACAGTCTCAACAGCAACCTTGTCTTGATCAACTTGTAGACAGTCTTAACTCCATGTAGCCTCTGCTCCCTGATAAACTTAAAAGTGTCCAAATAATACCAGGGATTGTCTCAGTTGTAGGGGAGTTTTTCCATTTGTCCCATCCAAGAGACCCCCAAAGAGGCAGGGGGTAAAAACAGGACATGGAAAGTCCACTGTTCGATCAATCAAAGTTCTCTGGATGCAGTTACAAGAACACCCTCAGTTGAGTAGCAATGTTGAGCATGCACTTAACACCTTTTTTGGTACAATAATTTTTATTGAAGAAAATAAAAACATAGCCAGAATACTGGCTTGAAGAAAAAGAAGGCAAAGTGTTCCCGCACAGGGGAACAAAACGTCACGCAAATACGAACAAAATATATGCCCCAAGTGGGGGTTACCCAATAATGTGGGTAGGTGACCTTGATGCGTGACGTCACAGGATGGGGTCACCTGCCCACGTCATTGAGTAAGCCCCGCTTGCCGGAGAAATCCGGGGGTTACCCTATGATGTGGATGGGTGACCCCGCTTCCTCTTATGTCATGGGGGTTTCATGTGGAGTGGAGACTGCAGCATCGCTGGACATCGGATCACCGTGGTAACAATGCTGGACTGTTGGAATGTTTTTTTTTTTTTTTAAATAAAGGACTTATTCCAACTGTGTCTGTGTGTTTTTTTTTACAATTTTTTTACACTTTCTTTGTGAAATGGTAGGGGTACAATGTACCACGTTACCAATTCACATGGGGGGCGGAATCTGGGGGTCCCCTTTATTACAGGGGGCTTCCAGAGATCAATAAGCCCCCCTGCCCACAGACCCCCACAACCACTTTGCAAGGATTGTGAGGATGAGGCCCTTGTCCCCATAAACATGGGGACATCCTCCCCATGTTGAGGGCTTGTGGCCTGGTATGTTTCAGGAGGGGGAGCTCTCTTGTCCTCCCCTCTTTTCCTGCAGCCTGCCAGGTTACATGCCATTTTTTTTTTTCATTTTATTGCGGGGTTGCCCTTAATATCCATACCAGACCTGAACGGCCTAATATGGAATTTGGGGGGGACCCCCAGTCTTTTTTTTTTTAGTTCGGGGTTCCCCTTAATATTAATACCAGACCCAAAGGGCTTGGTAATGAACTGGGGGGACCCCTGATGTTTTTTTTCAATGACTTTGATATGTATTGCAGGGACCCCGACAATTCATGAATAGCCGCGAGTAGTTTTAAATGACTTTTTTTGCTTTAGAAATTACATTTTGTGCATGGACAGTTCTAAACACGGGAAACATGCGCTACTTTACAGGCATACTAAACACACCCCCCAGGTATGAAATTTAAAGGAATATTTCACTTTTATTGCTTCACTTTAAGCATTATTAAAATCACTGCTCCCAAAAAAACTGCAGTTTTTAAAACTTTTTTTTGCATTGATACATGTCTCCTGTGGCAGGACCTGGGTCCCCAAACACTTTTTATCACAATAACTTGCATATTAACCTTTAAAATTAGCACTTTTGATTTTTCATGTTCGTGTCCCATAGACTTTAACGGTGTTTGCGTGTTCAAACAAATGTTTTGCCTGTTCGCATGTTCTGGTGCGAACCAAATCAGGGGTGTTCGGGTCATCCCTACTGCTAATTGACAGGCAGCAGCTCTTCGCTCGGGGGGGTGAGAGAACCAAGTCAACAGCGGTGTTCGGTGGCTCGGTTCTCAGTGAAGAGGTGGTGGGGACAGATGCAGCATTGGTCTGATGCTGCATCCACCTAGGTAACTATGATTATACAAATAAATAAATAAAACATACTTCTCATTTAATGAAGTTTCTCCATAAATTTTCATCTTAAAGCGATGTTCCGCCTGGGAACAACATTTTTTTAAGTCAGCAGCTACACATACTGTAGCTGCTGACTTTTAATATATGGACACTGATGCCGCGTACACAAGATCACTTTTCGGCATTAAAAAAACTTACTTTTTCAGCATGTAGAAAAAACAACGTTTTTCCAACTTCATCATTAAAAACGATGTTGCCCACACACCATCGTTTCTCAAAAAATGATGAGCAAAGCGCGGTGACGTACAACACGTATGACGGCACTCTAAAGGGGAAGTTCCATTCAAGCTCCCATCTCCTAACTTGCTTCTGAGCATGCGCTGGTTTAAAACGTCATTTTTAATGTTGTTTTAGCCCACACACGATAATTTTGTACAACCCGAAAAACAATATTTTTAAAAACGACGTTAAAAAATGCAGCATGCTCGAATTTTTTTTTTTACGTTTTTCAGAAGATGAAAAACTATGTGAAGCCCACACATGATGTGTGGGACAGTTTATCTAGGAAGTTAAGCCATTACATGTTGATTTGAATACAGTGTTTGAAGATGGGCCTGTGGTGTCGGGACAGAAGAGAGGGGCCTGACCTAAATACTGTCATTCCTCTGCTCTCCTCCTGCCTGGACTCATAGAGCCAACCTGAGTAAAGGTACAGATTGCCATATTATGATTTATTGTTACTAAAGTGTTTGCCTCTGCTTTTGGGGTTTTGAATCCCCTGAAAACAACCTCAATATAGTATTGAGCGATATTGCTCATAACCTCAGTTATTGCTTATCTATTGCATTCTTTGAACATATATATTGTTTGTTACCTATCCACAGAAATGTTTCAGTAAAGACAATTTCTGTGTTTTATCATAACGTGTGATTTTCTCTTTTATCCTTGTACTTACACCTTTGCCAGGTGTGCCAGAGGGGCTGAGACTGTTCTTAGGCCCCGTACACACGACCGAGAACCTCGGCAGAATCCAGCGAGAAGCTCGCTGGGATCCATATTCTGCCGAGATACTCGGTCGTGTGTACGTTTTCGCCGAGCGTCCCGTCGAGCAAGCCGTCCAGCCAAAATAGAGAGCAGGTTCTCTATTTGCTCGATGGCCCATCGAGAACCATGGCTTGGCGCCTTTCCCGATGGCTTGGTCGACGATTTTGACGGCCGGGCGAGAACCTCGACGGGCGGAACGATGTGTTTGGCCCGTCGAGGTTCTCCTACGTGTGTACGGGGCCTGAGGGTTAAAAGGCAGAGAACGGAACCAATTATACTCAAGCGGCTCCTATGGGGGTATCGTTGCACTACTCTTTTCTGCGCTGAACAAATAGCTGTTTCTTTCATCATGTCATTTGCAGACTGAATCTGAATGCGAGAGTCTGGTTCATTTATAGAGTGTACTCTCAGAGTTCTGATGAGCATAGCTGCAGTGTCTACATTGCATTAAAGGTATTTAATCTTTGGGGGGTACCTCACCAAAACTGAAATTCCATTTGTCTTGTTTCTTAGGCCCCGTACACACGAGGAGACATGTCTGATGAAAACGGTCCGTGGACCGTTTTCATCAGACATGTCTCCTGCAGGATTTTGGTCCGGCGGTATGTACACACCATCGGACGAAAATCCCTTCGGACAGAGAACGCGGTGACTTGGTGGTGACGTTGACACCGCCACGTCACCAAACCCGGAAATAAAATGCTTCCGCGCATGCGTCAAATCTATTTGACGCATGCGGGGGATTTCTGTCCGCTGGTTAGTAGTACAGAAATGTTTCAGTAAAGACAATTTCTGTGTTTTATCATAACGTGTGATTTTCTCTTTTATCCTTGTACTTACACCTTTGCCAGGTGTGCCAGAGGGGCTGAGACTGTTCTTAGGCCCCGTACACACGACCGAGAACCTCGGCAGAATCCAGCGAGAAGCTTTTTTTCAATGAAAGTGGAAATATCCTTTAAGCTACAACTGTACTTCAGGCGGGTGGTTTTGTAAATGATCTGTGCTACATATTTTAGTATAAATGTAACTATGCATACCTGTTGGAAAAAAAACAGCAACAGATATAACTTCTAAATTTGGCTTCGCTTAGTTAAAACTCAATTTTGTTTAAAGCAACATTTAGATAAGAATTTATCTCTATTACTTAACATGTAATTTCTCTGCTAGTACATTTTCCTTCAGAATTTGAGGAGCTTGTGACAGTTATTAATCTTTTTAAAAAGCACTTTCTATAGGGTAGCAGTTTATTTAGCTGTAGGGTCTTTCATCCACTCTTCAGGCTGAATATGTATGATAAATTGTTTCTTTATGCTTGAGCAGCAATGTGCAGTCATTAACACTGATGATTGAGGGCCAGGACCCTCTGCTAGACACACAACTGTTGACAGAGCTACAGAGAGGTGTGATGAATGTGTGTGGTAGGACATTGCCTTGGGCTATGTTGCTGAACAATATCTATGACAATGAGAAACAGCAGGGCTGTAAAATGCCTCATAATCTGTTTGATATATAGCCTAATTGAAGCAATTAAGATGTAATGTCACTTGGTAAATTATCTATGGTTCGTAATACTTACAAATGGCATTGAATGGAAGAGTGAGGGTATGCTTACTACAAAGCAATTTAATCTGGTGCTAGGTTTTCAGTTCTGTATGCTTGGCTTTTAGTTCAGGACCTGCATGCTACCAGCAGAGGCTTCTAATTCAAGATAAGGTCACCATACAGAAGAATAGGGGTTTTAAATTGTTGTGCTTATTTTAGGGGTCATATTAGTGTTAGGTTTAGGGGCTCAGCATTTTAGGGGTTAAGAGGAAGGTAAGTGTTAAGAGTGCTCGTCAATGTCAGTTTAAGTGTTATGCCGCGCACACACACGACCGTTTTTCATGACGTGAAAAATGACATTTTTTAAAATGGTAATTAAAAACGATCATGTGTAGGCTCCAGAGCATTTTTCTCGACGTGAAAAATGGGCATTAAAAATTTAGAACATGCTCTAATTTTTCTCGACGTTTTTCACGTCGTGAAAAACGGTCGTGTGTAGGCTTTAACGTTGTGAAAAAAACCTGCATGCTCAAAAACAAGTTATGAGACGGTAGCACTCGTTCTGGTAAAACTAGCGTTTGTAATGGAGATAGCACATTCATCACGCTGTAACAGACCAAAAAGCGCGAATCGTCTCTCACCAAACTTTTACTAAAACTAAATCAGCAAAAGCAGCCCCAATGGTGGAGCCATCCGAATGGTACTTCCCCCTTATAGTTTCGTTGTACGTGTTGTACGTCGCCGTGTGTATGCAAGGCAGGCTTGACAAGAATCACGTCGAAAAAAATATTGTTTTTTCTAGGACATTAAAAATGGTCGTGTGTACGTGGCTTTAGAACTTAGAAAACAATCTAAAAGTAAATATTAAATCTCTTATACATGTTATTATGCTAATGTCCTACAAAAGTTGTTAATATTTTTGTGCGGTCATCATTAAAATAAAACCAATCTTTTGCTTTGCCCTGTGTATATCACAGGTGACAGGTGCAGTGCTGGTGAAATATGCAGAGAGTCACCTATATATTTCTGTCCCTATAGCAAATAGCAGGAACCTAGCCCTAAACAATGTACTGGACACACACAGTATATCACAGGTGACAGGTGCAGTGCTGGTGAAATATACAGAGTCACCTATATATTTCTGTCCCTATAGCAAATAACATGAACCTAGCCCTAAACAATGTACTGGACACACACAGTATATCACAGGTGACAGGTGCAGTGCTGGTGAAATATACAGAGTCACCTATATATTTCTGTCCCTATAGCAAATAACATGAACCTAGCCCTAAACAATGTACTGTACACACACAGTATATCACAGGTGACAGGTGCAGTGCTGGTGAAATATGCAGAGAGTCACCTATATATTTCTGTCCCTATAGCAAATAGCAGGAACCTAGCCCTAAACAATGTACTGGACACACACAGTATATTACAGGTGACAGGTGCAGTGCTGGTGAAATATACAGAGAGTCACCTATATATTTCTGTCCCTATAGCAAATAGCAGGAACCTGTCCCTATACTATAAGATGCAGATCTCACAGAAATAAACAGTGCTGGTGTAGATTTCTCAAGCAGGATAATCCTATCTAACACTCTCCCTCAATCAGCAGCAAACCTGTCCCTACCCTAGCTAAAGCAGACTGACGAGCCCTAAACGATGTAATGCACAGTCCCTAAACGATAAGATGCAGACCTCACAGAAAGAAACAGTGCTGGTGTCGATTTCTCAAGCAGGGTAATCCTATCTAACTATGTCCCTCAATCAGCAGCAGCCTTTCCCTACACTAGCTAAAGCAGAGCGACGAGCTGTGCTGTGTGACTCTATCTGATATAGAGGCTGGTCACATGCTGGGTCACATGCTGCACTGGCCAATCACAGCCATGCCATTAGTAGGCATTGCTGTGATGGCTTCCTAGTCACAGTAGTAAAACAAATGGTGATTGGCTGCCGTGCAGCACGCCATAACATAGCCGAACTCCGAACCCGAACCCAAACTTTTTTCAATTATTCGGGTTCGGGTACAAAAAAAAACAAAGTCCGTACCGAACCCGAAGTTTACAGTTCGTGTTCGCTCAACCCTACTCACAGTGCCTCTCCTCGGTTCTTATCAGAAGCACTGAGCTCAATGAATAGTGTTGTTTACGAATATTCGCATTGCGAATATTCGTTACGAATATTGCATATTCGAGTATTCGCGAATAAATCGAATATCGCGGTGAATATTCGCTATTTATTTTTAAAACAGATCACATCCTAGTGATCTCCATCGACGTCTAAAAGCATTGCTGGTATGATTAGAGACCCTGGGCCGAGTAGCTGAGGCGATCCTTTTATGTTGCCGAATATGATCTCCGTTTTCACGTGTTGACGAGAATTTCGCAATCAATTTCGCATTCGCACTAGCGAAATTTCGCTATTTTTTTTTTTTTTTTTTTATAAAATATCACGAATATTCGATATTAACGAATATTCGAGAATACGTTCTCTGCCCTTCTGTGTTTTGTGTATAAAAAAAAAAAAAATTGCTTTAGTTTAGTCATATAAGTTTGTGTAAGTAGAGTTAGTGTTTAGTGCATATTAGTTTAGTAATCCAGGAAATGATCTCTGTTTTCGCGTGTTGACGAGAATTTCGCAATCAATTTCGCATTCGCACTAGCGAAATTTCGCTATTTTTTTTTTGGATAAAATATCACGAATATTCGAGAATACGTTCTCTGCCCTTCTGTGTTTTGTGTATAAAAAAAAAAAAAAAAATTAGCTTTAGTTTAGTCATATAAGTTTGTGTAAGTAGAGTTAGTGTTTAGTGCATATTAGTTTAGTAATCCAGGAAATGATCTCCGTTTTCGCGTGTAGACGAGAATTTCGCAATCAATTTCGCATTCGCACTAGCGAAATTTCGCATTAGCAAAATTTCGCAATTTTTTTTTTTTGATAAAATATCACGAATATTCGATATTAACGAATATTCGCGAATATTCTTCTATATATTCGCGAAATATCGTGAAATCGAATATGGCGTATTCCGCTCATCACTATCAATGAACAGCTTGGAGCCTTGGACCAATAGTAAAGTAACATTAGCCCAAGCTGTCCAATAAAAATGCTGCAGTGGAGGCACGCCTCTCACTGCAGTGTTATAGAAGTGGGACTGTGTCTAAAAGACAAATGCTCCCTTCCAGCCCAGCCCTCTTAACTACAAGGAAAAAACATGGGTTTATGGGTATAAGATTTACTCACACAATCCCATATTTTTCTCACACAATTAAGAAGGAGAATGGGAATCAGCTTCTGTTGAAAAAGTACAAGCTAAATCACATATTATTATGCTATATGTTATAAGATAATAATTTATTATTTATCTATTTACTATGAAATTACTGGTTGGAAGTTATAACTTCAAACTTTGGTAATCTGTCCATTAAGCCACCTGCTTGAGTACAGTTTTTGAAAATATAGTAAATTACCTTAAAAACAATATATAATAATTACTTGTGTATTACTTATTAATTAACCCCTTGCCATCCAAGCCAGTTCTGACACTTCTCTTCTACATGTAATTATCATAATTATTTTTTGATAGAAATTTACTCAGAACATCCACATGATATATATTGTTTTAGCAGACACCCTAGGGAATAAAATGGTGGTCTTTGCAACTTTTTATGGTTCATGGTATTTGCGCAGCAATTTTTTGAACACTTTTTTTGGAAAGAAACTATTTAATGAATATAAAAAAAAAACACTACAGTTAGCATGATTTTTTTTATACTATAAAGATGATGTTATGCCAAGTAAATAGATACCTAAAATGTCATGCTTTAAAATTGAACACACTTTTGGAATGGTGCCAAACATCAGTACTTACTGTAAAAATCTCTATAGGTGACGCTTTAAATTTTTTGCAGGTTACACTAGAGGAGGTCTAGTGCTAGAATTATTGCTCTCGCTCTAATGTTCGTGGCATATGTAACCTGTGTGTATTTGGCTCTGATAATAGTCGGTACCTCACCGCACTTCCCTGGTATGATGAATAAAAGTCCATCAATAAAGAGTATAGGTTATATGATGTCAGCATGGATGTAGCAAGTCAACTTCACAGTTTCTCCACACATTTCGCAAGATTCACTTGCTTCTTTAGGATTGATTGGGTGGGTGCTGTGATTAGTTTCAAAATAGATTCAAAATATACGATCAGCTCCTTAATCAAATGATGAATTAATAAAGGGGCTGATTTGGCGCTCCAAAACTGGTTACCAGGGCAACAGGACCGTCCTCCAGGTGTGACATCACTTCTGCATTCCACAGTGGTTACAGAAGTCCTCCTCTACATCCAATGAGCGGTGACCCGGCTCGCACTGTCAGGAACCTGGGCAACCATTCTCTTGATACTTCCAGATATGCACATTCTTATGGAACACATGTGAGTGTTTATTTGGCTGCTCCACTAAAGTCCCTTTACATTTTTCACTTAGAGGTGCCCCCTGTGTGTTTTTGTTGTCTTACAGAAATCATTTCCTGTCTCTGGGAGGAGCTGCCCACCTGGTGATCTCTTGATACACCATTCCTTTCTGTGGATTTATGGAGTTTTGTTGTTTTATGAACTTTAAAAAAAAAAAACTGCCAGCTCCGGTCTGAGCCACTGTATTAAAAATCAAATGCTGGTACAGCGATCTCCCCTGCTGTTCTATTGTGTTCTGATAGGGGGACGGGCCCCTGCCAGAACACTCCAGTCAGTGCTCTCAGCCAAGTGCTTGCTATGGGGGCAGACACAGAAGAGTAGGATCACCAGCGTGGCCCCCTAGAAGTCAGGTTTCAGGCATCCCCTGCAACAAAAATACATTTTTTGTAAAGCTACTGCCAATAGGAAATCATGGCTAAAGGGATGTAGGCCGAGCAATTTTCCTTGTTCGAGCCCTACAGCTGCAGCAGCTGGTTGATAATTATGAAACCACTCCCATTAGACTCACTTGACACAGGACATAGAGGAACAAACTGTGATTTCTTCAGAATAACAAAGGGTAGGAATCTGCAACAAAGTTAGTTAAAATCCTTGCAATGTACATAGATCACCCAGAGGGGAATTTTGTTTTTCTCAACAAAAGTGGAGTTATGCTTTAACAGCCCTGTGAGTTGGTAATTATTAAAGCAAAACTTCACTCGCTTAATCAGCATTGACCATTTTTAATCCTAATGTTGATGGCATTAGTAAATAGATAGGAAAGCATATCATATTTACTAGTTTTAAACCTTTTTTTTTACATTTCTTTAGTTATTCCTGTTTTCCAGGCCTATTTAAATGACGTCATACATTCCAGGAGTTTTCCGGAGGGAAGAAGGGGTTTTCTCTGCTAAGTACACCCTCCTGCCTGCATGCCTGAGCTAAGGGAAAATGGACTTCATGAAGTAAATGCTACATAAATTACTCAAATCCTCCAGCTCACTTACAAAATCTTCAACAAATGCTATCACACAGGCCTTTCCTAATTTAATTGTATAGCAAGACAGAATCCATGACCCAACTATATTCCAGAAATCAGGACGCACTTAGCTGGCAGTAAGTTACTTGTACTTTTCTGTCCTAAAACAGACATCGGTCTAAAAAGAGACGCTTAAGCCCTGTACACACGATCGGATATCTGATGGAATCTAATCCGGTGGATTTTTTTAGTTTAATATCTGATGAAGCCGACTTTCATCAGTCTTGCCTACACACCATCGGTCCAAAATCTGACTGTGTCCAACACGATGACGTAAAACACTACAACGTGCTGAGAAAAATGAAGTTCAATGCTTCCGAGCATGCGTCGACTTGATTCTGAGCATGCATGGATTTTTTTATCCATAGGAACATTTTCAAACATGTTCTATTTTTTTTCACCGATGGAAAACAAACCGATGGGGCTGACACACGATCGGTTTGTCCAATGAAAACGGTCCATTGGTCTGTTTTTATCGGACAAACCGATCGTGTGTACAGGGCTTTAGTGATGTGTTACATCTTGGCTTAACTATTACAAGGTCACAGAATTGTAAGCTTTACAGGAGAAGGGATCGGGATGAAGTAAATGATTTATTGTGCTTTATCAAGTATTGCTAATTTTGTTGGCTAATGTAAATTAAGTATTACTTGGTATGGTTGGAAGGAATACATGCATTCATATTTATAGCAAATAAAGGAGGATTTCGTTTGGGAGGACACCTCATCTTACTGTTAGCTGTATACAATTAAATAATAATTCCAGTACAAGTTGTTCTGCAGCTTTGGAGGGATAAGTGCAATGTGCAAGTTGCATTTACCTGCATGGGATCCTTCATTAGATATGCTGCTGCAAACCCTGGGCTTTTCTTTGCAGGTCACCTTCTGCCCACACAGTCACTCCTTACATTCTACTCCACGTCTTTTCAATTGAAGTAGTCAGCCCCATAGGTCTTTGGAGATTTTCCAGCTTGCTGGCATGCTGCATAGAAGAATTCAGGCATTGCGTAGGAAGAGTTGGGATTTTTCAGCAGCATATTTATTAATTGTCAGCGGAGGATACAAGCCTCCCAGGGCATTGGAGGTTTCTATTAAAGGTTTGTGCTAGTTGTCTATTTCATAGAAATTAATTAATAATAAAATATGTAAGAATTACTAATTCAATATATATACACATATATAATCCATTTTATATGTTTATATCTATATATATATATTATCCATTATATATATATATAAAAAAAATAAGTTGCAACAATTCTGCCACTGTAGCAACAGCATTACAGATAAAATAGAGCCTTGCCTTTTCTTTAATTGTTGGATTTCCTTCAGTGTTTAACCCTTTTGTGACCAGAGATCACTGATGCCTATCTGTCCACCTCCAATATTACAGGGCCAGTATACTTCAATTAACTTGACAATAATGTGGGCTTATGTGCCTACAGTTCAGTATAATGTTTTAATAAATATCTCATCTAGAGATTTTATTTTAAAAAGGAGGTGAAGGGGGGAGACAGTACAACCCCTCAAGTGTAGTAGGTTCCAACACAATTTTATTGTTAAAAACAAATAAAAAGTGAATACTCACAAACTTGGATAAAAGCACACATACATTTTGACCACCCTGCTGAGCCCTGTCCTCTGCCATACTGACTCCTGTCCTATACCCTGCTAGCCTCTAATCCACCCTGCTGAACCCTGTCTTCTGCTTTGCTGATCCCTGTACACTGCCCTTTTGACACCTGTTCTCTGCCCTACTGCCTCTTGTACACTCCCCTGCTGACCTCCCATCCTCTGCCCTACTGACTCCTGTACACTGCCCTACAAACTTCTGACCCTATCCTCTGCCCCCCTGACCTCACATCCTCTGCCCCCTGAAATTTTGCACTGCACCCCCACATCAGACAGGCTAGATCTGGTCCTGGTGTTAAGTTGGATGCCCCAGGCTGTCTGCTGTTATTTTGGACTGGTAATTAACCAGCTACTGGAAACTACTATGTTCCCTTTCACACTTATACGACTTGTCTCACGATTTTGTATTGCAAAATCGTATGACAAGTCATTCTCCATGATTTTCAAAGAACACCATTCATACTGGCACAACTTTAAGTAGTGCCGACTTCAAAGTAGTCCCTGCACTACTTTGGTCCAACTTCCATGCGAGTTGATGTCTATAGACCTCAATGTTTAACCCTCAAGTATCATGCAAATCGTACCTGAATAATATAGACACAATTTCAGTACAATTTCAGTACAACTTTGTAAGCACAAGCAGCTTTTTGACCCTTGTCCCACCCAATCCTTCCAGCATAGTAGCCCCCTCCCAAGGCCTTTTTTTTAGCACACATTCACTTCCTGGTTTTTCTCTCAGGAAGAATGTGCTCCAAACAGGTAACAATCCTTCCCACTGACCACCAATGTAAGGAGCATTCTTTTCACTGACCACCAATGTAAGGGACATCCTTCCCACTAACCACCAATGTAAGGGACATTCTTCCCACTGACCAATAATGTAAGGAGCATTCTTCCCACTGACCACCGATGTAAGGAACATTCTTCTCACTGACCACCAATGTAAGAAGCATTCTTCCCACTGACCACCAATGTAAGGAGCATTTTTCTCACTAACCATCAATGTAAGGAACATTCTTCCCACTGATCACCAATGTAAGGAACATTCTTTCCAATGACCACCAATATAAGGAGCATTCTTCATATCATTAGTCTGTATTGTGGTTTGAAAACTGTCACTTGACATAAAAAAATTGTATCGTATTCGGTATCGGCGAGTACATGAAAAAAAGCATCAGTACTTGTACTCTGTCCTAAAAAAGTGGTATCGGGACAACCCAAAGGCCCCATACACACGAGCGGACAGATTTGTTCAAATCTGTCCGTCCGCCAGATTTGAACAAATCTGTCTGCTGGGATTTTGGTTTGCTCGCGTGTACACACGAGCAAACCAAAATCCCCGCCAGCAGAGAGCACGCTGACGTGGCGGTGACGTGGCGGTGACGTTGACGCCGCCACGTCACCGCACCAGGAAGTAAAACACTTCCGCGCATGCGCCAAATCCATTCAGCGGCGGTGCGGCGGCGGAGCGGGACGACATGTCTGCTGGTAAGTGTACTAACCAGCAGACATGTCAGGCGGACAGATTCCCACCGGATAGATTTCAAAGCATGCTTTGAAATCTGTCGGGTGGACAAATCTGTCCGCTAGCCCATACATACGATCGGAGATGTCTGCTGAAACGGTCCATCGGACCGTTTTCAGCGGACAAATTCGATCGTGTGTACGAGGCCAAACACTAACCCTCATAAACCCTAGGCTAATCCTAACCCCCACAAAACCATAACCCCTTTTAAACCCTAGTCGATCCCTATTACTATTACTCGCCATACCCTATCCCTTGCCTAACTTTAACCCCAACCTAGTCCTAGCCTATCCCTAGCCCTTGCCAATCCCCAAACCCTAACCATAACCCCTACAAAACCCTAACCCCTCCAACTATTACAGAGAGAGGCAGGTGTGGAGATAAAACCTCAATGAAATAATTAGTCTTTCCACAGGTGGAATACTTATTCTGAACCTAGTATTAGGTCGCTCTAGATGGCTAGACACCAAGCCATGTAACTCATCAAAACTGAGAATTTGAATAAGAAGAGGTGGCCATAAGCAACATTCAACGTGTGAACAACTAGTGCACATGGACACAGATGTTCTCACCTGTTAATGGACATCCGTGTATAGTTAAAAAAAAATATTATTATGTGCACGAAGATCATTATAGAGGACCCAAAATTGACCCCTATCTTTACGATTGTCATTGATGGAATGTACCAAATATCGACGTCTTCTCCGCCTCTGCTTCTCCTCCTCTTCTTCCTCATGCACTGCTACTGCTGCAGCAGCAATGACAACTGTGGTGGCAATATATTGAGTAGCAAACATTTTCTGTCACAACACTTCACACCACAACAACCAGGAAGCAAACGGGAACTGGAAACTGGCAGGAAAAGGAATTGCCTCACACCATGTATGTTTTCATTGGTTAATGCCAAAGTTGTGGCAAAGTCGAAGTTGTACTGATCCCAAATCGCGGCAAAATCACAGTCGTATAAGTGTGAAAAGTGCCTAATTTAGAGATGCAGGAATTGTGACTGATCTTAGGTGTGAAGGTGCAGAAATTGGGCCTCGCCTGAGGTGTGAGCATACAGTAAATGGGCTTATTTGAGATCTGAAGGTGCCGAAATTGTGTCTAATCTGAGGTGTGATAGTCAGAAAGTGGGTTGATCTGAGGTTCAAAGGTGCAGGAATTGGGCCTAAACTAAGGTGTGAAGGTGCAGGTATTGGGTTGATCTGAGGTGTGAAAGTGCAGGAATTGGGGTGATCTGAGGTGTAAAGGTGCAGGAATTGGGGTGATCTGAGGTGTAAAGGTGCAGGATTTTGGGTGATATGAGGTGTGAAGGTGCAGGAATTGGGGATGATCTGAGGCCTGATGGTGCAGGAATTGGGGCTGATCTGAGGGGTGAAGGTACAGAAAGTGGGGTTGATCTGAGGTGTAAAGGTGCAGAAATTGGTATAGATCTGAGATGTGAAGATACAGAAATTGGGGTTGATCTGAGGTGTGAAGGTGCTGGAATTGGGGTGTTCTGGAGTGTGAAGGTGCAGTATCTAGGCTGATCTGAGATGTGAAGGTGCAGAAATTGTGGCTGATCTGAGGTGTGAAGGTGCAGGATCTGGGTTGATCTGAGGTGTGAAGGTGCTGGAATTGGGGTGTTCTGGAGTGTGAAGGTACAGTATCTAGGCTGATCTGAGATGTGAAGGTGCAGAAATTGTGGCTGATCTGAGGTGTGAAGGTGCAGAATCTGGGGTGATCTGAGGTATGAAGATGCAGGAATTAGCGTGATCTGAGGTATGAAGATTCAGGAGTTGGGGCTGATCTGAGGTGGTACAGTGCAGAAATTGGGATGATCAAAGGTGTGAAGGTGCAGTAATTGTGGAGATCTGGTGCACTGTGTTTTGGCCATAGCACGGGTAAACGCGCTCTTTATGTGTGTTTTAGACACGTTTTTAGCTGTGTCTTTGCCATGTTTTGTGGAAAGCGCACTAAAAGGCTTGCATGCCACATCAGAAAACACGGCAAAATCCAGATTGCAGACACAAAGGCCCAGATTCAGAGAGAATTGGATTCTCGTAGCGTATCAGAAATACACTACGCCGCCGTTTTTTACCTGGCTCTACGTGGAATCCAGGTAGATTTTGTCCAGTAAACGACGGCGGCGTAGTGTATTTCTCCCGTCGCAATCCATCTGCGCGAGTAGGGGGCGTGAATCATTTAAAATAGGCGCGTTCCCGCGGCGATCGAACTGCGCATGCTCCGTTCGCAAATTTCCCGCCGTGCATTGCGCGAAATCATGTCGTTACGTCATTTTTTCTTGAGTAGCGTCGTTTACGGAGATTCCTATTCCTGAACGAGTTACTTAAAAAAAATAAAAAAAAATTAAATTCGACGCGGGAACGACGGCCATACTTAACATAGGCTACGCACCGTTAGACCAGCAAAAAGCTGGTCTAACTGTACGTAAAAAAAAAACAGACGTAAGCGATTGCGAAGACCGCTCGTATCTTCGTGGATCGCCGTAAAAACACATTTGCATATCCCGACGCATCAAAACGACGCGAACTCCTCCCAGCGGCCGCAAAAATATCGCAGCGTAGATCCGAAGGCTTACGAAGACGTAAGCCTCTCGGATCGAAGCCCGAAGCCGCCGTATCATGGTTTGAGGATTCAAACTAGTGATACGGCGCGCAAAATTTGAAATTACTCCTGTCTAACACCAGTTAGACAGGCGTAATTGCTCTGTGAATCTGGGCCAAAGAGAATAAAAGTACAACAATTTCAGCTACACAGCAGCTTTCTATCAATATTTTGATCATTTATAGACATGTGCAGACTGGAATATTTCGTTTCGTTTTTTCGTTTGGAAAATAAATTTATTTAGTTACTCCCGAAAATCGTTTGGATCTATTTTTTTTTTCGATGGGGAATAGCTTTCGTCCAAAAATCCAATAATACTTGGTTTCTGTCGAATGGTCAAAAGAATATTCAACGGAACGTCGAATCTTTACGTGGAATCGTACATTTCCGTTCGAATATTCCGCCTACAAGAATTCTAATGTTGTTTGACTAGTAATAATGTCGAATCTATTTTCTCATAAATCGAAATCTATTCTCTGTAATGTCGAATCTATTATTTCTATAGTGTTGAATCTTTTCTCTATAATGTCCAATCTTTTCCCTATAATGTCGAATCTTTTCCCTATTATGTCGAATCTTTTCTCTATAATGTCGAATCTTTTCCCTATAATGTCGAATCTTTTCCCTATTATGTCGAATCTCTCTATATCGAAAACGATAACGAAAAAAACTGATTTTCGGATGAAAATGCATTCTAACGAAAGCGAATGCACATGTCTAATCATTTATTTTGTTAATAGTTTTCAGTTTTTGTTAATATCCTGTCCATTATTTTGCATACCACCAATTTATTGCCAAACTGCTGTTCAATAAAAATGTATTGTATTGTCACGTTTTGAGTAGCAGTTACAACATTGGTCTTTCTTGCACTCCTTTCATTATATACTGTATAACAAAATAGTCAATTTTTTTATTGCACAACAGCCCAACTCCTAGTAGCTACAGTTGTAATTTGTTGTATTCAAAGGAATATTTTCTGAGAAAACATTCTGCAGACACTAGGCTGCCATACTGATTAATCACCTTCAATACCTTGAGTCTCTAGCCAAGAACACGTATGCAAATAGACAGTTCTAATGTCATTTAGGATTTACTGAACTGTACATGGTCCACAAAAGTGAATTTATTGGATTTCAGCATAACAGCCAGGAAACTAGCATTTTCTGGAGCAGTTCAGCAATGGTGCCCTCAGAAAAGATTTACATTAATGGAAAGATGTCTGATAACACCCAGAAAAGCATGCTGGTGTGAGCAACCTATTCACAAGGGACACAATTAAAAAGAAATGTTGTTTTAGTTTTTACAGCTAAACCTGATCTAGATTTTGTAGGATTACGACTTATTGTATGTAACTGAAAATCATAGCTCATTTAGAATTAATCGACTGATCCCAAAGTTATTTTTGTATACTTTATTTAGGTCACATAAAAAAAAAGTTTTAATGCTCCCTGTTGTACACGGAATATGAAACCAGGTGCTTGCTTGGCTCCCACTGTGATTTTTTGATGTGTGGTTTGAGAAGAACAAAAAGTTAACTGCAATTGGTACTATAAAAAAAAGTTGCCACCATGCTCCTTTCACATTCCCCCTCTCGCTTCTACTCATTGAAGCCAACCAGATATTCTAAATATACAAAATAGAAGTTCTGCATACTAATTTGAGCAAAGCTGCTTGATTATTTTAAAGTGTGCTTCATTTGAGGTGCAGGTGTGACTAATGCACTTACAAGTATAATAAACCCCTTTGCATCTCTTACGTGTTATCATGAAAACAACCAGATGGTCCTCTCTGTAGATCTTTGTTCAACACTACAGACATCCCAGGGAGAGGCAGCTCAGTAGAATGGGCAGGTGTGTGATGTGCTCATATCACTGCTGCTAGGAGGCAATTATTTCCAGTAACGAAACATTCAAGCTGCTAAATCTCTTTTCTAAAAGTCTAAGTGCCACCTAGCAGCACTGGTCTTTACCTCTGGCAGCCTCTGATCTTTTTTTTTTTTTTTCTAAAGTATATGAACTACTGATAGAACCTCGAAGAGGTTTCCAAGCCATTCTGTGTAATAGCTCTTCATTTATGTATAGCCTTCTGGTCAGCAGACCACATTTTTATATGTTATTGTTATTATATATAAAAGGTATTAAATGCATCAAAGATCAACCACAACCTCTAGAAGTCTCATAATATTCACTTTGTTTGGTAAAAAAAATATTCTGTGATTTTTTTTTTTTCCTATTGGCTAATGATTAAAGTTTACAGTTTTAAAAGTTTCAGGTTTAGTGGAGTGAGATATTATGCCCCGTACACGCGACTGGGTTTTCCGACGGGAAAACTGTGAGGAGAGCTTTTGGCCAGGAATCCCGGCCGTGTGTATGCTCCCTCGCAGTTTTTCCAACGGGAAAACTGCCAAACATGCTGAACAAAAAAAAGGAAACCAGCTCTCTTTTTTCCCGCCGGGATTCCCAACTGACTTTTTCCCGTCAGAAAACCCAGCCTTGTGTAGCCGTTTTCCTGTGGGGAAAAGCTAAACCCAGCCTTTTGTAGCCGTTTTCCTGTGGGGAAAAGCTAAACCCAGCCTTGTGTAGCCGTTTTCCTGTGGGGAAAAGCTCCAATTGAGCATAAACATGGTCGGGATTCCCGAGGAAAAGGTCTCATCTGAGTTTTCCTGACAGGAAAACCAATCTTCTGTACGGGGGAAAAGTAGAGAGCAGGTTCTCAGTTTTCCCCTCGGGATTTCCAACTGACCTTTTCCTGTTGGCAATCCCGGTAGTGTGTACTAGGCATAACTGTAATGTGTAAATTACATTTGTCTGTGTTTTGCCTGTTAGCAAATTTGCCACTCAAGCAAGTCAATCAAGCTATGAGTGTTTAGAGTGGTCTTAGGAAAATTATATTAATAAAAGTATAGGTTCACATGGAGGCCACAGGCTTATATTGTATTCCTATTGTATACTTAACCAATATTGTCTGTTATCCTTGAATGTCAGCTGTTTTCCCCCTGCAACACCACTCAGTCTAGTTGCACTTGAGATTGGTATAGGAACTGCCAGGAGACAGGAGAACCAAGTGGAGGTTCTACATGAACAGGATAAAGTGGAATGGATTTTACAAAGTCATGGCTAGAAGCTGAGCTTTGTTCTCAGGCAAGCAAGCCAAGGTCATAAGCAGGCAGCACTGGTTCAGTCTCAAGTAATAAGGCTAAAGTAGAAACGGGCATATATATCAAATATCAGACTGAAATAAACAATCAGGATATCTCAGGGCAGGTAGCAAGCCCAATCATCAGTGGAAAATTATGGAACAAGCTGAAATGGAGATCAGGAGTTATTGGAATAGACTGGGGGTGTTACTAGAGTCCTAAAATACCTGGGGTACCCCTGGGTACCTAGATTGACATAGTGTTGTATCTTTTAGCATAACAACAGATGAAGGGTGGGTGCTATTTTTTTCATTCCGTCCCTTAAAGCAGAACTAAAGTCACACAATAAAAAGCTGTTAGCAATACAAAGTTGTATGCCATAAATCCATTTTTCTCTGGCTCTTATCAGTGTCATTAGTTTCTGTGTATACTCTACAACAGGGGCGGACTGACAACTCATGGGGCCCCCGGGCAATAGAAGATTATGGGGCCCCTGGGCTTACAGATGGCCACCACGCCAGGAGGAAGTGCAGAGGTGGGGCAGCTAAAATTATGGGATTTTCACATCAAAAGCATGTTGGTTTCAGACATATCAGGGACAGATGTAAAAAAAAAACATAGATTTTTACATACTGTCCCTGGTTTTACTGAGCCTGGCATCCCTGATGGGGCCCCCTAGTAGCATGGGGCCCTCGGGCAGTGCCCGAGTGACTGAATGGTCAGTCCACCCCTGCTCTACAGTACACGTGAGAATAAAGCAGAGAAGATGCTGGGACCTAGAACAAGGTCATTCCTGTGCATATGAGGCCTGTGGCCACCTAAAAGATGAAGAGGAGCATTGTGGGATGCAAAAGCAGAAGCACTGTAGTAAGTAGTGGGCCAATTGGTGACTCAAGTCTGGACCCATCCTCAGTATGCCATAATGTTTGGGTATGCTGTGCAAACCTATACATTATGGTACTACCTCAAGGACCCTGGAACATTTATTTAAAATCAAGTTGGCAGTGGCAGATATTTTTTCTGTACTGACAGGTTCCCAATATGTTTTTTTTTTTTTTCCAGTTATCATCCCTTCTTGCTGCTGCTGTCTGTCAGAACAATAGCTCAACTTCATTGTACTGAGGAATAGGGCTTTTTCTAGGAATGCTCTAGCAATTTCAATAATAACCAAGATATATAAGAGACTAAATGTGCAATTAAACTAAAACTATTAAAAGAACCTTGCATTTTTTTAAACTATATACCATAGATTTGCATGAAGATATATACTTTAAAGCAATATAAGTGGAGTGGTACTTTAAAGCAAACAACAAATAAAAAAAAGGACTGTAGATAAATATAAGAGACATTTCATGCCTTTGGTCACAGCTTTGACTAGCGATGACAAATGATAAGCATATGTATGTATCTTATGATAGACTAATAATAACACATGCGGACAGTTTGTCCATTTTTCAATATTTCGTTGATGGATGAAAAACAGACATCAATGCATCTCTATAGAAAAACGTATGTAAATGAATCATAGAATGGATCAAAGTCACATTTTACTCCTGTTAAAAATAAAAACAAATCAGATAAAAAAAAACAGATGTAAATGGACAAACGGTCTGTTTGTGCATGAAAAAATGGCTCCGGGACTCAAGTGGTTAAGAACTCTAGCTAGAAAATGTAAAAAATGGATATACAACAGATGAATAATGTAAACCTCATCTGTTTTTTCTTTGAAAAACGTTTGTGAACTGATTAAATGAACAACCCGCATGTGTGAAAGGGGCCTAATGCCCCGTACACACGATCGGATTTCCCGTCTGAATAAACTCTGATGGGTTTTTCCGACGGAATTCCGCTCAAGCTTTCTTGCATACACGCGGACACACCAAATTCCGACTGTCAAAAATGCGGCGACGTACAACACTACGACGAGCCTAGAATAATGAAGTTCAATGCTTCCGAGCATGCGTTAAATTGTTTCCAAGCATGCATGTTTTTTTCTCCGTCGGAATTCCATACAGTCCATCGGAATTTCGTCTGACTTTTTCCATCGGAAATTTCAACCGTGTGTACGCGGCATAAGCCTATACTTATACTATAAAAATATTCTATGATAAAACTTTACTGAAAGTGCCAGCAAAGATAAAGCACAATAAAATTACCATAAATGGTATGATTCAGACCCAGATTAGACAGCATGGAGAGATGTAAAAATATTCTAAGGATGATAATGAGAGCTTCAGACATATTGGAGAATTTATGATAATTTATAATAATAATATAATAACAATGGTGTGGGTCAGCATACCTGAGAGACAGTATATAGCAAAACATTGGGGGAAAGAGTCCCCAAGGACAGTAGGTATTAAATGTGATCCCAAATGATAAAACGTAGTTTATAGCAAATTTTATTAGGACTTGAAAAACGTAAATAAGGACAGTACTACAAATTCCCATTTTGAACCTCCACCCATCAATAAAAAATTACAACGTTGTTACTCTAAAAACAAACAGAGTCCGGACTGAAATGACAAAATGTATAAACCACCAATAAGGGTAACCCACATATCATACACGCTCACCATGTCAGTAGCTCAATCTGATCCATCAGATACACCAAAAATATATAATTAGGCGACATGGATGGCGTTTAGATATTGAGGGTAATGCATCATAGGCTAAGCTTATCCTTTGATGCATTATGAGGGACTCCTGACAACCTATCTCTGTGGCATTGAGAAAAATCGGAGGGCTTCCTGCACTGGCAGCTTTGACATTCCCTGTCCGTTGCAAAGGAAAAAAATGGCTGCACTCCAAAATAAATTCTAACATTGTAACCTTAATTTATCTGGACAACATGAACAGAGGTCTTGCCTGGGAACTGCATATCTTGTAGTCTGTTTACCATAAGATTTATTGCAATTGTTATAAAAAAAAAAAAAAAAACAGTAAACTGGGGAGGTGATATGTGTATATTTACTAATGTATACAGGGCATTCTATGACTTGTGCTCCTCTGCTGCATAATATATATACTGTATACAAGGCATGATGGAACATGTAGTGCTCCAGTGTATAATATACAGTGCATACAGGACATGCTGGTACTTGTAGTCCTCCACTGTATTATATAAAGGTATACAGGACATGCTGGGACTTGTAGTCCTTCAGTGCATAATATAAAATGTATACAGAACATGCTGGAATAAGTCTGTTCTGTTGATAATGGTGGGTAACATTCCATTCATAAATTATTCCTTGAGTTCCAAGCATGATCCAGTAAACCTCTTGTCTACCGAGTATAATAAATATAACCACCGTCTCTAATGCCGCGTACACACGGTCGTTTTTTGTGATGAAAAAAAACTACGTTTTAAAAAACGTCATTTAAAATAATCGTGTGTGGGCAAAACGTTGTTTTATGTCTTCTAAAAAAACGACAAAAAAAAAATTCGACCATGCTTGATTTTTTTGTGTCGTTTTTCAAAATGTAGTTTTTTGTGTCATAAAAAATGATCGTGTGTGGGCAAAACGACGTTTAAAACAACGTTTTTAAACCCGCGCATGCTCAGACGCAAGTTATGAGACGGGAGCTTCAATGGAACAGAGTGCCGTCGAATGTGGTGTACGTAACCGCGCTTTGCAAGAGCATTTTCAGAAAACGATGGTGCGTAGGCAACGTTGTTTTTTAAAATGACGTTTGAAAAACGTTGTTTTGTTTCGTGAGATAAAACAAGGTTTTTTTACATCACAAAAAGTGATCGTGTGTACGCGGCATAATTGTTGTCTATTCTTTCAAAGATTTGTATTTTTATAGATTCAGCATTAGAATTATGCTTTTCGACAAATGTCTGTTTTTATTAGTTCTAATATTAGAAAGATGATCGCCAATATAGTTACTTAAACGCCTGGTCATTATACCCACATATTGTATGTGACAGGGGGGTATGATTCATATTTACCAAAGAAAAAGAAAATGAGCAAAACGGGAACCCTCTATGGGCACAGCACAGGTTCACTTTAAGGAAATCTTGAAGTCATCTAAGCACATCTTGCCAGGTGTAGTTATCATCAATAGTTATCAATTGCCTATTTTGAAACAAGAATCCTGTGCAATGCAAAATCCTAAAAATATCAATGTTCTTTGTACCTGATTTACTTTATTGACATTTCTTGTGAGTTTATGATTTTTTTTAATATTAAATATAGGTCAGTGATTGTGTCTGATTAGCAGCAGTTACAGCAATTTGCAAGAAATAATTGGCTGCCATCCAAGTGATTGGACAGGAATAAATAACTGATCCAGTAATGATAGGTTATGGTGTCCGTGTCAAGATACCAGTATTTTAGATATGAATGATTAATATTATAATTTAAATGACAGCTTTCTGAAATAGCAGCAGCAATGACTTTCAATTTCTGAAGCTCAAAATATATGATGAGACGCAGGGTGATATCTGTGCTGTAGAAATGCATCCTGTGCTCATTGCTGCTGGTATAAATCAAACGCCCACACTTTGTCCTACATTTATGAGCTGAAGTTCATGTGTCATTTTCCTAACGTAGCATAGTCCGCTGACTTTAATGCACAGTAGTACAGACCTCCAGAGTCAAATACAGAACATTTAGGGCCAGATTCAGAAATGACTTTCGCCGATGTATCTACTGTGATCTATCTATACGCCGCGTAAGTCCACAGATGTGCCGTCGTATCTATGCGCCTTATTCTTGAAATAAGATACGCCTGAATTTTGGCTTCATCCGACTGCTGTAAGTCTCCTACGCCGTCGGATCTTGGGCGCATATTTACGCAGGCCGCAAGGGGTGCTTCCATAGATTTACGCGTCGAATATGTAAATGAGCAAGATACGCCGATTCATGAATGTACTTGCGTCCGTCGCTGTAATCTACGCTGTTTACGTAAGGTGTACGCCCGGCGTAACGTTACCCCTGCTATACGAGGCGCAGGTCATGCAAAGGTATGGACGTCGGAACAGCTGTCGAATTTTACGTTGTTTACATAAGTCGTACGTGAATGGGGCTGGGCATAGGTTACTTTCACGTCGTAGGCATTGAGCCGTCGTATCTTAGGGAGTATATGCGACGTGATTTTGAGCATGCGCGCAAATACGCCGTTCGTTCAACCATTCATTTGCATGGGGTCACGCTTAATTTAAATAGATCACGCCCACCTCCTTCCTACTTTGAATTAGGCAGGTTTACGCCGGCCAATTTAAAACTACGCCGCCACAACTTACGGAGCAAGAGCTTTGTGAATACTGTTCTTACCTCTCTATGTTATCGGCGTAGCGCATATGAGATGCGCTACGCCCGCACAAATATACCCCGTCCTACGTGAATCTGGCCCATAGTAGCCTTGACCACATTGGGCCATCAATCCACATTTGTGCATGTGTCTAAAGCAGGGATACAAGTAATAATGATTATACATTGCAATTTTTCCTGACCAAATACAAAATATGTTATGGGTTTGCAGGACGGGACAGAGACACAAACTATAGTGCAGGAAAATATTGCCAAAAAGCCGACAGATAACTTAACTCTGTTATCTTACTGGCTGGAACAAAAGGTAAAAATAAATGGAAGAATCCTAAAAAAAGAAAACTAGCACATCCACCATATCTAGGAATTGGTACGCTGAAATCTTTTGAGTTTAAAACTACTTCTAAAGTACACAGAAGAAACACATACTAGCACAACAAAAGTCCACTTGCTATTATTAAGCTAATGTAGCACCCTCTAGTGTAAAGTGCTAGTGTAAATATTTTTTTTGATCGTGTAGGTAAATTTAGGCTTGGCTGGCAGCCAAGCCTTTGTTGAATCTGGGTCAGGGTGAGTGACTCAAATAGGCTGGATGACTCATCAGGCAGTGCCTCTGTTAACTCCCCCTACTTACCGGAACCTTGGAGAAGCTTCCAGAAGAATCAGTTGGAGGTTAGGAGTTGCCTGGAGTATCAATGAGGTCCTCAGCCAATTTCCAACCAAATGGGCTGGCAGAGAGTGGGCACCTCTTGAATACTCAGGGGTCATGCCAGCAGAGGCAGGTTGGGTGAAAGATTGAGGTTGAGTGCTGAGGAGGCTGTCAGTGGCCCTTAGGGGTAACCCCCTAGTCTGGGGGGGGGCTGGGGCTTGGGTGCTGGAGGGATCCTCTTACAATACATGTGTGGAGTTCTGACCAGAGGCACGGGAGCAAGTGTGAGGACAGCAGGAGCCAGCTAGCACATCCAGGAGAAGTCAGCCAGGTTGCTAGTGAGTGTGACAGACTTGGAAGACTGTGGGAAGTAGCCAGGAGGGCTAGTGAGAGAGGCAGCTGCAGCCAGGTGGGCTGGCAGTGTCTGAAGAGGTGATGCTGGAATCAGTAGCCATAGGAATTTACCTGGGCACTGGACTTTTCTCTACACAACCAAAGGGGCCCATGGTCCCTGCCTGTAAAGAGCTTTTGCTTAATCTGACAAAGTGCCTTTTTGTCATATTCATAAAACAGTGTTTCAAATTATCTAGGTCCTTTTCCATCATTGGTTCCCCCAGTTTTACTCCCCCTAGTATGTATGATGCATGCATATTCTTAGCCCCCAAGTGCATAACTTTACAGTAATCAATATTAAACCTCATTTGCCACATAGCTGCCCAATTAAACAGCGTATTGAGACTGGCTTGTAAATTGGCGGTATCCTGTAAGGATGTTATTCCACTGCATAGTTTGGTGTCATCCACAAAGACTGAAATGGTACTTTTAATGCAAAACTCTATATCATATACCAGCGCTCTATACCAGCGCTTTTTTCTGGTGGAACGCCAGAACCCCAGAACGCCACCTATGCCAGACACAGACGGGAAAGCAGGGTGACTGTAACATGAAGGGGCGGCTGCATAAGCTGGCAGTCATATAAAACTTTGGCTGCAGCATGCCTGAGACAGTGGAGGGCAGAGTGATATCATCCGCATTCCACCTCTCCCTGCAGACTGAATGCCACTGAGCGCATTTGGTGTCACTGCAGGTGTGCTGTTACATACCACCTGAGCGCAGTTAGTGTCACTGCACGTGTGCTGTTACATATCACCTGAGCGCATTTTGTGTCACTGCACGTGTGCTGTTACATACCACCTGAGCGCATTTGGTGTTACTGCACGTGTGCTGTTACATATCACTTGAGCGCATTTTGTGTCACTGCACGTGTGCTGTTACATATCACTTGAGCGCATTTGGTGTCACTGCACGTGTGCTGTTACATATCACTTGAGAGCATTTGGTGTCACTGCACGTGTGCTGTTACATACCACCTGAGCACAGTTAGGGTCACTGCACGTGTGCTGTTACATATCACCTGAGCGCATTTGGTGTCACTGCACGTGTGCTGTTACATACCACCTGAGCGCATTTGGTGTCACTGCACGTGTGCTGTTACCACCTGAGCGCATTTGGTGTCACCACACAAGTGCTGTTACATACCACCTGAGCGCAGTTAGTGTCATCGCACGTGTACTGTTACATACCACCTGAGCGTATTTGGTGTCACCGCACGTGTGCTGTTACATATCACCTGAGCGCATTTGGTGTCACTGCACGTGTGCTGTTACATATCACCTGAGCGCATTTGGTGTCACTGCATGTGTGCTGTTACATACCACCTGAGCGCAGTTAGGGTCACTGCACGTGTGCTGTTACATATCACCTGAGTGCATTTGGTGTCACTGCACGTGTGCTGTTACATACCACCTGAGCGCATTTGGTGTCACTGCACGTGTGCTGTTACATATCACTTGAGCGTATTTGGTGTCACTGCACGTGTGCTGTTACATACCACCTGAGCGCAGTTAGGGTCACTGCATGTGTGCTGTTGCATATCACCTGAGCGCATTTAGTGTCACTGCACGTGTGTTGTTACATACCACCTGAGCGCAGTTAGTGTCACTGCACGTGTGCTGTTACATATCACCTGAGCGCATTTGGTGTCACTGCACGTGTGCTGTTACATACCACCTGAGCGCATTTAGTGTCACTGCACGTGTGCTGTTACATACCACCTAAAAGCAGTTAGTGTCACTGTACGTGTGCTGTTACATACCACCTGAGCGCATTTGGTGTCACTGCACGTGTGCTGTTACATACCACCTGAGCGCATTTGGTGTCACTGCACGTGTGCTGTTACATATCACCTGAGCGCATTTGGTGTCACTCCACGTGTGCTGTTACATACCACCTGAGCGCATTTAGTGTCACTGCACGTGTGCTGTTACATACCACCTAAAAGCAGTTAGTGTCACTGTACGTGTGCTGTTACATACCACCTGAGCGCATTTGGTGTCACTGCACGTGTGCTGTTACATATCACCTGAGCGCATTTGGTGTCACTGCACGAGTGCTGTTACATACCACCTGAGCGCAGTTGGTGTCACTGCACTTGTGCTGTTACATAGCACCTGAACAATATGTCTGGAAGAACAACAAAGAGAGGCAGAGAGTCACGAAGGCAAGCAGGCTCTGCATCTAGAGGTAACGTTGGTGGTGGATGTGGTGCACCCTCTTCAGCATGTGGCCGTGGCCGTGGTCGCTCGTCCTTCTTTTTGGGAGCTGGCCGTGTTGAGCCTCAACATGCTGAGAAATTAGTAGAGTGGATGACCAAGCCGTCCTCATCCTTCTCATCCTCTCTCACACAGACTGATCTAAGTTTGTCTGGCAAAGCAGCTGCCAAGGCGTCCTCTTCCCTCTGCACAATGGCTTCACACAATACTTCCCTAGTCCCACCATGTCCTCCTGAGGAGTCCCCCGAACTGTTTCAACACAGTGTTGGGTACATGCTGCAGGAAGATGCACAGCATTTTGAAGACTCTGATGATGGAACACAGATAGAGGAAGGCATTGATGTGAGCCTAGGGAGAGGGGGTGGCCGAGAGGGACAGCAATCTGGGAGTGATGTTCCCCCACCTGGAGCATACTGCCAGGTTGTTGACAGTGATGAGGAGGGAGGGGATGATGAGGTCACTGACTCTACCTGGGTGCCTGATAGGAGAGAGGAGGAGGAGGAAGAGGAGGAGGAGGAGGAGGAGGACGAGGCACAGGCACATCTCCAAAGAGGCAGGATGCCCTCCAGGGGTCAGCTTAAGGGCACACCAACTGCATTACAGCGCACATCTACGGCGCTTGTGCATGGCGCTGCTGTGTCTGACCGGTACAGCAAAAGTTCTTTGGTGTGGGCCTTTTTTGAAACATGTCCACAAGATCGTACCTTTGCTATTTGCAACATATGTCGCAAGCGTATCTCGCGTGGCCAAAACATCAACCGCCTGGGTACCACATGCTTGTCCAGACATATGTCGACTTGCCATGCAGCTCGTTGGCAAGCACACCAGAAAGACCCACACCAAAGACAAAAGCGTACCCCCCCTTGCCCTTCTGGGACCTCCAACCCCACTAGACCCCCAGTCCTCTCTGAAGCCTGCAGTGAATGTGTAGAAATAGGTGTGTCACAAGCTAGTAGTAGCGGGCAATCTACTGATAGTACCAGGCAAATTTCCCTGCCCCAGTTGCTGCAGCGCGGAAAGAAGTACAATCCCAGCCATCCACATGCCCAGTTGTTTAATGTTAGCTTAGCGAAATTGCTAGCACTTCAACTGCTACCTTTTCAGTTGGTGGATTCTGCCCCCTTCCGTGAGTTTGTGCAATGTGCAGTACCTCAGTGGCAAGTACCAAAACGCCACTTTTTCTCTCGGAAGGCTATTATGGCTCTCTACCGGCATGTGAAAGGCAATGTGCATGCCTCGCTGGACAGGGCGGTCAGTGGTAAGGTGCATCTTACCGCTGACTCATGGTCCAGCAGGCATGGACAGGGACGTTACCTGTCTTTTACGGCCCATTGGGTGACTCTGCTGGCAGCTGGGAAGGACGCAGGGCAAGGTACAGTAGTTTTGGAGGTTGTTCTGCCACCACGCCTCCAAAACACTGCTACTGCTTGTGACACACCTCTCTCCACCCCCTCCTCTTCGTCTTCCTCTGTGGCCTCTTCCTGTGCTGATGTTTCCTCAGAACCAGCCATGCTCCGTAGGCGTACGAGAGGCTACGCAGGAATGCAGGCCAAGAGATGCCATGCGGTGCTAGAGCTGGTGTGCTTGGGAGACAGGAGCCACACTGAGGAAGAGGTTCTTTCAGCTCTGCAGGGGCAGTCTAAGAGGTGGTTGATGCAACGCCAGCTGAAGCCTGGAATGGTGGTCAGCGATAATGGCACCAATCTCCTCTCTGCCCTGCGACAGGAAAATCTCACCTACGTGCCCTGTTTTGCGCATGTCCTGAATTTGGTGGTGCAGCGGTTCTTGGGCAGGTACCTGGGCTTACAGGATGTCCTGAAGCAGGCCAGGAAAGTCTGTGTGCATTTCCGGAGGTCATATAATGCCACTGCTCAGCTGACTGACCTCCAAAGGGAATACAACCTGCCCAAGAACCGCCTAATTTGTGACATGCCCACCAGATGGAACTCTACGTTGGCCATGCTGCAGCGGCTGCACACGCAGCAGCGGGCCATCAATGAGTACCTGTACCAATATGGCAGCAGAACTGGGTCAGGGCAGCTAGCTTTTTTTCCCCATGCCAGTGGGCCTTGATCAGGGATGCATGCACTGTCCTGTCACCATTTGAGGAGGCCACGAGGATGGTGAGCAGTGACAGTGCATGCATCAGTGAGACTGTCCCTCTTATTCACATGTTGGAGCACACGCTACGTGGAATAATGGACAGGGCCCTTGAAGCAGAACAGAGGGAGGAAGAGGAGGACTTCCTTACCTCTCAAGGCCCCCTTTACCCAGACAGTGGACCTGCTTGCCCACCTAGCACACAGGAAGAGAAGGAGGAGGAGGAGGATGATTGTATCAGCAGCATGGAGGTGGAGCCTAGTACTCAGCATCAGCAGTCTTCAAGGGATCATTTACAGTCCCAAGGAACACGTGGACTTTTACGTGGCTGGGATGAGGTGCCTGTGGATCCTGTCGTCCTCAGTGACCCAGAGGATTGTGCCCCGAATGCCTCTGCAAACCTACGCTGCATGGCCTCCCTGATCCTGCAAAGCCTGCGTAAGGATCCTTGTGTACGTGCTATCAAGGAGACGGATCATTACTGGCTGGCAACTCTCCTTGATCCATGTTACAAGAGTATGGTTGTGGACCTTATGTTGCCATCGCAGAGGGAGCAGAAAATGAAACTTCTGCGGGAGGCCTTGCAGAAGGGTCTGTGCAATGCGTTCCCAGAACCGGGGGGATTACCAAAACCTGGCTCTGGGCGACGTCTTGCTTGAGGCTTCGGTGAGTCACAGAAGGAGCGGTGGAGAAGGTGGCCGTCTGACCGATGCCTTCAGACAGTTTTTTAGTCCGCAGCCCCAAGGTCTGACCGGTTCCAGCAACCATCGCCAGCGTCTGGTTAACATGGTTCTGGGAATACCTAGGGGCAAGATCCGACTTGGACTCCTTCCCCACCGAAAATCCTCTGGCTTACTGGGTCTTGAGGATGGATCACTGGCCAGAGCTTGCACAGTACGCAATTGAGCTACTGGCTTGCCCTGCATCCAGTGTTCTTTCAGAACGCACATTCAGTGCTGCTGGAGGCTTTGTTACCGATCACAGGGTGCGCCTCTCCACCGACTCTGTTGATTGACTGACCTTCATCAAAATGAATCAGGCTTGGATCAACACCAGCTACCAAGCACCTGATGCTGATGTTACTGAATAATATTTTTTTGTTGAAATGTCGGATCCCTTTTAGACTGCGTATGCTGATGCTGAGTGACTGTCCTCTTATGCTGCTGATGGAATATCCTTCTCCTCCTCACTTTTCTTGCTGATAGCTAGTAAGAAATGTTGTGTTTCTGGGCTCCGCCACCAGTGCCTAAGGCACAATTTTTCTCCTGTTTAACAGGGGCGCCTAATAACAACAATTTTTGATGCAATACTTTGCACGTGGCTCCTTGTTGCGCTCCAAATTGAGTTATTGGGAGGGGTTGCAGTGTTGTGTTGTGCCCAAGGCACAGGTTTTCAGCCCCTGTTTAACAGGGGCACCTAATAACAATTTTTGATGCAATCATTTGCACGTGGCTCCTTGTTGCGCTCCAATTGGAGTTATTGGGAGGGGTTGCAGTGTTGTGTTGTGCCCAAGGCACAATTTTTCAGCCCCTGTTTAACAGGGGCATCTAATAACAATTTTTGATGCAATAATTTGCACGTGTTTCCTTGTTGCGCTCCAATTGGAGTTATTGGGAGGGGTTGCAGTGTTGTGTTGTGCCCAAGGCACAATTTTTCAGCCCCTGTTTAACAGGGGCACCTAATAACAATTTTTGATGCAATAATTTGCACGTGTTTCCTTGTTGCGCTCCAATTGGAGTTATTGGGAGGGGTTGCAGTGTTATGTTGTGCCCAAGGCACAATTTTTCAGCCCCTGTTTAACAGGGACGCCTAATAACAATTTTTGATGCAATACTTTGCACATGGCTCCTTGTTGCGCTCCAATTACAGTATGTTTGAGGGGTGTCCTTTTCTCTAAAAAATTTCTTTCACAAAACAATAATGGCCCCCCACCACCGCTAAAATATTCGACATATTGTTGCCACACAGCATGTGCGCTAGCAGTATTATTTACTTTTTTTTTATAGTCCTCTCATGTTGTGCAGGGACATTTCTAAACACGTGCCACTACTATAGACACCCAGCAGGTGTGATATTTAAAGGATTTTTTTTTTTTCACTTTAAGCATCATTAAAATGGCTGCTCCGGAAAAAACGGCTGTTTTTAAAACTTTTTTTTCCATTGATACATGTTCCCTGGGGCAAGACCCGGGTTCTGAATGACGTTTTCCAACATTAAATTGAATTTTGGTCTTTAAAATTATCATTTTTGAATTCGAACGTTCGGGTCCCATATACTTCAATGGGGTTCGAAAAGTTTGATGCGAACCCGTGGTCTGTTCGAACGTTCTGGTGCGAACCGAACCCGGGGGTGTTCGGCTCATCCCTACTCTATGGCAAAATGTGTATGTGTGCAGTACTGGGTAGTCCACTGAGTGAGGAGGAAAAACCCTTCCTGGTCTGCCACAGGCTGTGGTATTCTTAACAGGTTTATCCAAAGATTTTAATTCTGTGTTGGGTCAACTGTGTTGAGAAGTTTCCTGGGAATACTGTAGAGGTAATCTTGAACTGGGCATCAAAAGTTATCTGCCACTGTGCTCTGTGAGTGGGAATTTCAAACCAAACAGAATACCACCACCCCTATCTCTGTCCTTATTGCTAGTTAGAACCAGTGTATCACTTTGGTTCCTACAGAGGTGTTAGCCTAACCTGGCTTACCCAGAGCAATGATACTACTCACACACTTGTACCACAGCCTAGGTTTTTTTCCACGTACTGTATGGGCCTGGTGCAGGTGTAGGCAACCTTGGCCCTCCAGCTATTGTGAAATTACAAATACATCATGCCTCTGCCTCTAGGAGTCATGTCTGTGATTGTTTGGGTGTGTTTGCAATGTCTCATGGGACTTGTAGTTTCAAAATAGCTGGAGGGCAGAGGTTGCCAACCCCTGGCCTAGTGGGACCAATCATGTAATAGGGGATTGCCTCAATCTTCTCCAGATTTCATGCATTTATTCATGTTGATATGCATGCTCACTGTGAGTGATATAACTAACTTCTAATGTGTGTATAGAATATATGACACTTGGTAGTGTGCTTCTTTAAATTATGGGCATGGAATTTATATGCTACATAGGAGTTGGCAGAAGATACCTACATGGATTCTCACCTAAATATTGTGCGTTTGACTCTCCTTAACACCTGTAGGTACTAAAAAGGATATTCTTGTCTAAAGTAGGCTGCTTATGGTGCTTTTCCAGCTTGGCCTTTTCGTTCACCAGAATAACCCGCTGGTTCCTCTTTTGACTATAAGGACAAAGTAGTCACTCTTGGTACACCAATTCCGTTATCTTTTCATTACCTTATTAGTCACTGACAGCATTATGTGCTTTTAGGTGAGCAGACCTGCATGGGTTTAACCCCCTTAGCAGTATTCCCGAGCGTGACTCAGGGTGTTTTTTTCATGCTAGGATCAGTATCCCCGAGTCACGCACGGGGTAGATGTGCAGAGCCTGCAGCGGGGTTCCTTACAGTACCTTCTCCTGGAGATCCAGCGATGATCTCCCATTGCTGTGATCGCCGCCGAGCTCCCCGCTGCGCCGTCCATCGGTCACCTGACTTCCTGGTTCCCTTCCCTGCAGCAGCAATGGTGCATGGGAGCGGAACTGGGAGGGAAATTCAAATGTTGCACAAACACATAAAAAGGAGGTGATACAATGTAATCTGAGAGGATTACACTGTATCACCTTAGTATCAGACACAGTGCCCTTTCATTGTCCCTTGCCATTGTCATTTGTGACAAATAAAACCCTTTGAAAATGGTATCAAAAAAGCGCTGTCCTACAAATGCGCTTTTGGATCAGCTAAGCGACAGCGACATGGAGGTGCTCGCAGAACAGAGCGACAGTGAATCGTGGGGAGATTTGTCATCTGACTCTGACACCGACACTGATCCAGAAAGTGACAACGCCGATGATCCCGCACCTGACCTAAGCGATGTGCGCACTTGGTGCCCTATAGACAGCGATGCGGACTAGGCAGCGCCCCCGAGATTCCGATTCACTGGATCTCCTGGGATGAAGGTAGACGTGGAGAGTGACAACCCTCTGGCGTACCTGAAATTATTTCTTACTGAGGAGGTAATTTTAAAAATCGGCACAGAAACCAACCGCTACCATGAGCAGCAATCCACTACGCTGCATGCCAGATTTTCCAGATCCAGAAAATGGGAACCGGTCACTAAAGAGGACATCTGGCAGTTTCTGGTACTCATCATCCTTCAGGGGATGGTGGGGAAATCGCTCCAGAAATGGTATTGGACCACCAATAAGATACTGGCCACTCCATTTTTTTTGGCACCGTGATTTCCGAATACCGTTTTTCATTCTTCATGAAGAATTTACACTTCGCCAACAACGAAGAGTTTGAGGGAGGAGGTGTGTCAAATGATTATCACCAACTTCCAGTGGACCTACGTGCCAGAAAGGGATGTCAGTGTGGACGAAAGTCTGATGGCCTACAAGGGACACCTGAGCTGGCTACAGTTTATTGCATCCAAAAGAGCGCGGTTTAGCATCAAATTTTATATGCTCTGCGAATCATTCACCGGATCTATCTGGAATGCGGCCATTTACACCGGTAAAGGTACCAAGTTCTATCCCAGGTACAACCGCTATGGGATGGCCACATCATCTGTCATTTCACTTCTCCTGAACCAGGGATATTGCGTGACAATGGACAATTTTTACACATCTCCGGAACTTTATGAGGTTTTGCTCCTAAACAAAACTGATGGGTATGGTACCGTTAGGCCAAACCGGCGTGACATGCCTTTCAAAAGGGTAAAATGATGGCAATGCGATGGCGAGACAAGAAGCACATGTGTCTCATGAGCACCGTGTACAGCACCTCCACTGCCATAGTCCACACAAAACACGGAAAAGATGTGCCGAATCCGCAAGTCGTGATCGACTATAATCACACGATCGAAGGGGGCGACCGAGCCGATCAGGCAATGACATTTTACCCGGCGATGCGGAAACAACAGAAGAAGTATTACAAAAAGATTTTCAGGCATCTCCTTGAACAATGCCTTTGGAACGCCTATATCCTTTATAAAGCAAACACTAACATACCTCTTGTTCATTCTGACTTTATCTGGAAGGTGGCTGAGCAGAGTTTTGTCAAACACCCGACGCCATCAGTATCTGCTAACAGGATGTGCATCCTTTGCTGTCCCAAGAGAGATGGCAATGGAAAAAAAGTCTGAAAAGAAACAAGGTACTATTGCCCTGATTGCAACGTTGGACTTTGTCTAGTTCCATGCTTCAAACTGTTTCACACTCAGGATGTGTATTGAATTACTTTGTTTGACAAATTTCATTATTTTTCATTGCATTATTGAATAAAATGATATTATTGATTAGATTATAATTCATGCATTTGTGTTTCAAATTTATCACATCTGGAATGTCTACTAGAGTCTTGTTTTGGTCAGGTTTAAGTAAGTAATTACTAAGAATTGCAGGCCTATAATACATATCACCAAATTTCCATGCAAAATATTGTACTGCTTTTGGTACAAAATTCCAGACAGAATCATACCGCCAGGGAGGTTAATCCATGGGAACATTTAATTAACCATTTACAGTATAAAATATATAAAAATAAGAATAAACAAACCCTATGGAAGTCAATAGGCGGTGAATCTTGAACAACAGTTTTGTAACTTTTTGGGGCTAATAACTTGGGGATTGGCAAGCAAAAGGCTTGGATAACCTGGCACTGATAGGGGAGACATGAACTAATGCAAAAATACATTTTAATAAATATTATTCGGGTCTTTAATTTATGAGACTTCAAGGGCGACATGAAAAAAACTCAAATTATTTAAATTACGTGCTTCATAGATGCCTTTAAGCTATATGCATAATCGCAGAATGGTATGATTTTCCAGGACAACACCTTATTCTGGCATCCGATAATTTTGTATGTGTAATGATTTTTCTTTACACTGTACATTCCTAGGCTCACATATAGCATTAGCACTCCTATCTGATTAAATGCAATATCTGTTTTTAGGTTGCTTTTGCTATATGCTTTTTCATTTAGCCGTAATAAGACAGAATTAGGTGGTTGATGTAGTAAAAAGAACAGATCTAAAATCTGGCAGAAATATTACAGAGACATGCTGCACACATGCAAAGCCTACAGGAACCACAGCACAGCGACAGGGTCGCCATCAGGAATTATGGGGCCCCTTACACAGCTTCAGGCATGGGCCCCCCGGAGCAGAGAACCTGGGGGGGTGCCGCTGCCTGAAATTGAGAAGCGGAGGGGGCTGCCGCAAATTGTGAAGGGGTGTAGCCATCCGGGGCCCTGGGGACCTCTGGGCCCTTTAATAAAAAGAAAAAAAAAGAGATATTTCTTTTTAAAAGGGTGGTTGCCATCTGGATCTGGGCCCTTTAATATTTTTTTTTTAAGAAATTATAAAAAATTAGGGGTTTCTATATATATACAGTATATATATATATATATATATATATATATATATATATATATATATATATATATATAGAAACCCATCAGGGCCCCAGATGACAACCCTCCCTTTTTTATATTATATATTTTTTATATATATATATATATTTATTAAAGGGATCAGAGGTCCCCAGGGCCCCATGTGTCAAACCCCCTTTTTTTTTAATAAATGTGTATATATATATATATATATATATATATATATATATATATATATATATATATATATATATACATTTATTTAAAAAAAAGGGGGTTTGACACATGGGGCCCTGGGGACCTGTGAGCCCTTTAATAAAAAAAAAAAATATATATATATATATATATATATATATATAAAAAAAAAATTTTTTTTTTATAAATAAAGGGAGGTTGTCATCTGGGTCCCTGGGGATCTCCGGGCCCCTGGGGACCTCCAGACCCCTAAAAAAAAAAATTTGGCCCTTTAATAAAAAAAATATATATATATATATATATATATATATATATATATATATATAGTCCGGACCTCTAAAAACAAAAAAAAAGGCCCTTTAATAAAAAATATATGACAAAAATATAAAAAAAATTAAAAAAAACATATTTTTTTAGGGGGTTCCCATCCGGGCCCCTGGGGACCCCTGGGCCCCTTACAGGTGTACTGCCTGTACCCCCCTGATGGCAGCCCTGCACAGTGATAAGGTTTAAGGTCACCCACACGTTCTATAAATAAAAAATGTTTACAGTGCAAATACTGCTGTTGCATATACTGTGCATAAAATTTGAACATTTTCAACAATTGAACATTTGCAAAAAACACCACTGTACCATAAAATCAATAATGTACATAAAAAGGTGCACGATAACTGAATCCAACATACTTATTACTCACCCCTCCCCCTCCCACTCCACAGCAGGTGTCCCCATCAGAGTCCCCCCACAGCAGGTGTCCCCATCAGAGTCCCCCCACAGCAGGTATCCCCATCAGAGTCCCCCCCCACAGCAGGTGTCTCCATCAGAGTCCCCCCCACAGCAGGTGGTGTCCCCATCAGAGTCCCCCCACAGCAGGTGGTGTCCCCATCAGAGTCCCCCCACAGCAGGTGGTGTCCCCATCAGAGTCCCCCCACAGCAGGTGGTGTCCCCATCAGAGTCCCCCCACAGCAGGTGGTGTCCCCATCAGAGTCCCCCCCCCCACAGCAGGTGGTGTGCCCATCAGAGTCCCCCCCACAGCAGGTGTCCCCATCAGAGTCCCCCCCAGCAGGTGTCCCCATCAGATTCCCCCCACAGCAAGTGGTGTCCCCATCAGAGTCCCCCCACAGCAGGTGTCCCCAGCAGAGTTGGGGATGAGTGGCTGTGCTGGTGGGGGGTAGGAATGAATGTTAGTGGTGGGGGGTAGGAATGAGTGTTAGTGGTGGGGGGTAGGAATGAGTGTCAGTGGTGGGGGGTAGGAATGAGTGGCTGTGCTGGTGGGGGGTGGGATAAGTGTCTGTGGTGGGGGAGACTGACTGGATGGAATCAGCGGTGGTGGTGGTGGGGACTGACTGGGTACATTGGCAGCGCTGGGTGCCAGAATCAGAGACACTTACTTTGTCAGTGTCCTCTTGGTTTCCCCTGCATGGCTCCATGACTCTATTGGCTCCCTCTGCTCCATGTGTCTCTGCAGCTCCTCCCCCAAGACCTTCTCTCACTTGGTGTCAGCAGTGTCTGCCCTGCCTCCCTACATTCTCCTTGTTCCTGGATAGGCGAGGGCAGGGCAGGGCAGTCCACAGTCTCAGGCTGCCTCTGCCTTCTCTCTCTCTCCCCTCAGAAACAAAAGCCCCCATCTCCTCAGCGGAACAAACAGGCTCCTGCTTGGGTCCCCAGGCTAGCTCAGGGGGCCCCAAGCAGTTGCTTGTTTTGCCTGTGTTGTTCCGACGGGCCTGGCTGCACATCATCATGTAAACTTCTCACCATTCAGTAGGCCTGAATTTGAAAAGTGAGATACGAGGCACTTTTTTTTCCTAAAAAAAATTACAGTGAAATATGTCAGATACATGAGGCGTCTAAAACTACACTGACATGCTACACATCATGTACACATCATGTACATCATGCTACACACCGCTGACTCCACCCCCTTTTCCCCTACCCATGTGACAAGAGGTGTGTTGTACAGGAAGAATCAGCTCTGCTTCCTCTAGCACTGGCTCCAGCGCTGCGATGCACCCCTGATTACAGTAGGAGCAGCTGCCAGGGACTGAGTTAGTTACATGCTGCAGCCTGCAGAGCATGTAGACATGGAGGGTAACCAGCGACTGGACGCCCCTAGGCAGCAGTGCGCCCTAGGCGGCTGCCTAGTTTGCCTAGTGGTAGCAACGGCCCCAGTTGTGACTCATAAATGGAAGCAAGAAGGTATGGACAGCCGCACTCCGATAAATGTAAAAAACAATAAAAGCCTTTAATCCAGTAAAAAAACACTGCACAAACAGAAAAACAGCAGCTACCATGGTGTACTCATCTGGAGCGGCGGTCTCTTTCCCCTGGCTGAAACTCCCTGACAATGCCAAGCAGACTAGAGCTGTAGAAGCAGCACAAGTAATGCTGGTAGGCCAGAAGCAAGGGCAGAAGAAGATAATGGTGACAGATTTGGGGCAGTAGAAATAGATGGAACTGGTGACGCTCTACCAGTGGTGACAGCAGATCATAATGGTTGGTAGTAGATGGTAATAGTGACAGGCCAGCAGCAGTGGCAGGATATGGTAATGGTGACAGGCCAGGAGAGGTGACAGGAAATGGTAATCATGGCAGAAAGTTGTAATGGTGGCAAGCCAGAAGCGGTGGCAAAAAATGGTAATGCTGTATCGTAAGATGACTACAGAGTGGGGCTAAATTGCCGGGGGGCATCTATGTACATCCTCCCATGCATGAGCTGCCAGCGTGCCCCGGGACAGCTGATCACATGATGTAAACAGGAGGCCGGCACAAAGCCTTTCCAGCACTGTATATGGGGCTAATATGTCAGTGTGCGCTCCCCTGTAGTTAGCTTGCGGTCCAAGCCTCACTATCGTTCTGGTACAGGCAGGAAGTAATGTCGTCATTACCCAGAAGCCTTTGCGCATTTCATAATCAGTATTGCATCTTCAGGCAGAGTGTTTGACCTTCTGTCTTATTAGGGGTCCACCTTTTCTGGTAAGAGCATTTGTTTGCTGGGGGAGGGCTTGTGACCTAGAATCACCAGTAGATTGGATTTTCCATTTTTTTCACGAGGATCTCATCTTCCATTCTGGGACTTGTAGTTCTTTTACATTTATGGATGGACTTCTTTTATTCATATTGCCCTGCACTAACTTCTTCTAACTTAATCAACTGTTTGCGCTGATTGCTTTTTATACAGTGATTAAATACCACCACCAAATTCTATTTGTGTGAAATTTGTTTTTAATTTGGGTACAGCGTAGCATGACCGCGCAATTGTCATTAAAAGAGTGATGTGCTGAAAGCTGAAAATTGGCCTGGGCAGGAAGGGGGTTTAAGTGTCCAGTAAGCAAGTGGTTAAAAATGTACTCAATGCTGATCCAGGACTCGGGTAAGCCAGTCAACTCTGTCTGAAGACAGACAGTTTCCTTTGTTTGTTACAAAACCATGAGCTACACTAAATGGCCTTTCTGAGCATTCCCAGCCCCAGAAGTTGGGCAAGCTCAAGCCACTATTTTAGGCAGTTACCACCCCTGTTATCCTTCTTAGCACAAGTGTATCCAAGTAAAAGGGTGGACAGCAGATTGCTGCCAAAACCGTGGATTTTTTTTCCGACTGAATTTATGGCTCAAACTTGTGTTGCATACACACGGTCACAAAATGTTGTCGGAAATTCCAAACGTAAAGAAAGCGGTGATGTAGAACACTAGGACAAGCTGAGAAAAATTAAGTTAAATGATTCTGAGCATGCGTCAAATTGATTCCGAGCATGCGTAGGATTTTTGTGCGTTGGAATTGCATACAGACGATCGGAATTTCCGACAATAACTTTTTTTTTGACGGAAAATTTAAGAACCGGCTCTCAAATTTTTGCTGTTGGTTATTCCGACAGAAAATGTCCGATGGGGCCTACACACGGTCGGAATTTCCGACCAAAAGCTCTCATCGAACATTTCTTGTCGGAAATTCCGATCGTGTGTGTATGCGGCATAAGGATTCGCTGGATGAGACCAATGAGGAATAGTGCTTAGAGGTGACTGAGCTGTCCTCATCACCAAGTAGCACCACACAGGACGTCTCCACCAGCCCCAGTGGTGCCCCATCCTAAATGTTTACAACAAAATGACTGATAAACCTTGCCATAGTGTAGTCTTTTTTAAAACAGTTATTTTTTTTAAAGATTCCCCCTAATCTCTATGGGCCTGCAGCACCACTAATCTCCATGCGGGGCTCCAGGCGCTTAAAGTTCTACAGGTTTTTTTTTTGTGAAACACATGATTAGAGCCAGAGGTTCCCATTGGCTTTAAAAAGATTGGGCTTGGGGCACAGAGCACTGTGTGAGATAGACGGAACACTGATCCAATGCAGTAAAATGTAATCAGGGTGACGTGTATCATAGAAGCCACAAGCTGGTCTAGGAGGCAGGACATATTTACAGTGGCTGCCCGGGAGATTCAGATCCAAGCTCTGTGACAGCAGGAGATCGTCGCTGCTCTGTGTGATCCAGGAGCACTGACAGGCTGCAATTGGTGTGCATTGATGAGCTGGATTTGGTGGGAACTGGTAGGTTGCATTTGATGGGCGATGATGGGGCTGCAATTGGAGGGAACTGGTAGGCTGCATTTGATGCATTGATTTATTGTATCTTTTCCGCAGTCTCTGACCATCTCTTATATAATTTCCGCAGTCTATTACCATCTCTTGTATCATGCCTGCAGTCTCTTACCATCTCTTGTATCATGTTTTCAGTCTCTGACCATCTCCTGTATCATGTTTTCAGTCTCTGACCATCTCTTGTATCATGCCTGCAGTCTGTGACCATCTTTTGTATCATGTATGCAGTCTCTGACCATCTCTTGTATCATGTCTGCAGTCTCTGACCATCTCGTGTATCATGTATGCAGTCTCTGACCATCTCTTGTATCATGTCTGCAGTCTCTGACCGTCTCCTGTATCATGTCTGCAGTCTCTTAACGTCTCCTGTACTATGTATGTAGTATGTCTGGGGGCTCATTCTACCAAACCTCCTAACAGAAGCCCTCTCTGTGTCCATCAGAGAGACCCCCCAGGTCCCATTAGTGTACTCTCTCCCTGTAATGTGTTTATTGTTAGGAGATCATATGAGGATCCCAGGATAATGAAGACTTGTTAAGGGAGCATCTCTGTGTCTGAGTCATTGCCATAGAAACATTTGTAATGGGGAGGAGTTAGTAAGATGACCACACCCATGTGGGGGCACCAGAAATATTTCTGCACCCAGGCGCCTGTGACCCTAGGGTCGGCCCTGGGCTAGGATGGAGGTTCACCTCCCAGCAGGACAATGACCCCAAACACACTGCTAAAGCAACACTTGAGTAGTTTTAGGGGAAACATGTAAATGTGTTGGAATGGCCTAGTCAAAGCCCAGACTTCAATCCAAGAGAAAATCGGTGGTTAGACTTAAAGATTGCTGTTCACAAGTGCAAACCATCCAACATAAAGGAGCTGGATCAGTTTTGCAAGGAGGAATGGGCAAAAATCCCAGTGGAAAGATGTGGCAAGCTCATAGAGACTTATCCAAAGCAACTTGGAGCTGTGATAGCCACAAAAGGTGCCTCTACAAAGTATTGACTTTAGGGGGGGTGAATAGTCATGCACATTGATTTTTTCTGTTTTTTTGTCCTTGTTTGCTTCACAATAAAAAAAAATCTTTAAAGTTGTGGGCATGTAAATTAAATAATGCAAAGCCTCAAACAATCCATGTTAATTCCAGGTTTTGGGGCAACAAAACATGAAAAAAAATACCAAGGTGGGTGAATAATTTTGCAAGGCACTGTAACTATATATACCTGGGTATAGCTGCACAATCCCATCAGGACTCTTGTTGGGCCCTTTGCTGATAACTCCTTTTTGTACAATGGATGTATGCACTGTTATTTATCTTTTTTTTTAAATATAAAGCTTGTATTTTACCATGCTGGTGTACATCAATATACTTATGGTTACTGATATACAGTATGCTGGTTTCAGTAGAACCTCTTCTCCCAATGCCTTTTGTTAGATTACTGGTTGATTTTCCAAGAAAGGAATCCCCTGTGTTCAGAGGCCATGTCCTGGGTGGAGGCACTGACAACTTTATTATCAATCCCACTCTTCTATTTAACAAATGTCTTGATTCTCTTATTTACCTACAATCACAATATTGTTTTTTTATTATTTAATAGAAGCACTTTAATAAATATTTTTTATACATTTATTTAGTGTTAACGTATTACTAAGCTTTGGGCACACTAATATACTTCATACCACAGAGAGGAAGCTCTAAATTCAAGTAATAAAAGTCATTTGGGCAGACCTCAATTAGTGTCTCATAATTTTTTTTTTGGGTGGTAACTAATTCTTATATTGTGTCTCAAATTACACTTGTATGCTATCTCTTTTTGCAGTTTTAAATAAAAATTGGACAGTGTATGTTGTATAAACATGCAATATATTCTAGATTCGGTGTGAATGATCCAAAAGAATGTCTCTTTGATACTTATGGATTTTCCATAAATATTTCTGAAATTTACATATTTTACTGGAGAAAGAAAAAGAAAATCTATGATACAGAAACCAATAATGCATTGTGTTGTATCTGGAAACTTGACAGCAAGTAACTAAATAGGTAAGACAGAGGAATATATTTGAAATGGTGTGGATACATTTATTTTGTTTCATGGTGCAGGGTGCTTTTAAAAACCAAATAAATGGTTTGGATGTCCCCTCCCTTCCTGTGAAGATTCTGTCGCAAACATTTAATACAAAATATCCAATTCCTCTTCATACTTATGCTAATTTCATTTCTGAATGAGTTTGAACTATATTTAGATTCAGTTTCTAAAAATATGATGGCATATTATATTTAGCATTCCCACATTACAACATCCCACTAAATAGATTTTATCTCTGCATGGTTGCTATTTTTTCCTCTATGTTCACTATGTTCAATTAGATTTATTTTTCTTCACAAATAACCTTCCCTTTTGAACATGTGTTACCTTCAAGTACAGTTTAATTTTTTTTGTAATAGAATATTAGAAGAGAGTTAAGCAAGGAGGGAAATCTGAAGGTCAGTGGAAGTGTCCCTTCGAGTATTCTATGCAGCTTATCTTCTCTCCCATTCCTATTTTGTCTAGTGGGAAGAGAATGGCCAATCGTGAAGAATAGACGCTTCCCAATAGCCCAGTGCCATCCCTCATTAAACTTCTTTTATACTCGTCTTTTAAAGAAGCTGTCAAGTTCTATTCTGTGTCTGACAGAAAAGGCCAAATCTCCAGTACAGGAACCAAGGCGCACACACGCACATGCACAGAAAGAAACTTTTTGTGTGAATGTTGTACCAAGTCGGCATAGACGAATTTTCAGAATCATGTAATTTACTCTGGAGGCATTTACTGTACATAGCCAATAGTGATGGTAATTTCTTTCATTGTTGAAGTGAAAAGATAACCATCAGTCAGTTGTCAATTGGTCAATTGCAGAAGTGATGAAAAGAGACTGGAAGGAACAATCATGTCTGTGGCTATCTGGACTAGTTGGTGTTTTTAGGAAAACGCGGGCTCTGGATTTTTGAGAGACTGTATGCTGAAAGGCAACCAATGTAAAAACTAATTAGGTGATTTGCTCAAAATAAACAATTTGTGTAAATAGTTGTTTGTGTTTTTATTATTATTTACTGACATATTTCAATCAAGTTGTTTTATTTAGCTGTGTTTTTTTTTTGTGATTTATCTAGTTGCATCCCAGAATTTTTGTCTTCCCATTATAAAACATGTAACATAAATCCTTAGTCTTTTTTAATTAATTTGAATTTAAACATCATCTAAACATATGAAATATTTTCTGCATTATTATTGTAATGATAATATGTATGTATATATAAATAAATATATATATTAACACTTTGTGGTGGTTATTCTCTCGGAGATATTTTATTGTTTCTTAAATGATGTATGCTTATTTTGCATTCTTAACTGTTTAAAGAAAGACGTTGCCATTGGCCATATTACCTGTGATGATATCACTATAATTATTGCTCTATTATTATTCATACTTCTAGACAGTGCAGCTTAGGGCTATTAAAAAGTGTTACATTACCCCACTACTCCAGAGCTATTGTACTCCCTACAATTTCCCTTAACAGTTTTAATTAAGCCCTTGTTCTTTTTTAAGTGTTGTGATGTTATTGATTTTAGGTTTCTGCTCTTTTGGCTGTGGTAGGTAATAAAAAGGATTACAGGCCTCCAGAAGGACGAGATATCATCAGCCTGTAATCCAGCCCGCGGTTTCCTAGATACCGTATTGTCTATTCTGTTCCGCTATGTGAAAAATGTTGAATATCAACAATGGGTTTCAGTGCTGTATTGTTGAGTTTTGTATGAACTAATCTTCCTTCACTAAAAAAAAAAAAAAAAAAATACAGCTTTGGACAAAGTCTATAGCCAGTGCATTTGTAACTCCCTATGCATAAGGTCTGGCTGTGCAGGCAGAAGACATTTTGCTCATTTGCTCTCCACTTTCCTGTAGTTATTCTTTCAGGTGTCAATTGTTTTTTTTTCTCCAACCTGTTTGGGCACCGTTTCTGTGAAAGTCCCTGGACTTAGCAGCTGTAGTAGGCCTTGCAGAAAGAGTGCTGTCCAATGACTGAAAGGTAAGCCTTTGCTGATCTCCTCCGGTGTGTCACTAGTTAATAGTAGGGGATTGTTGAGATAACTCTTTGATTTTTATCCCAAGGCCAATGCTGCTTTTACATAGTATAAATGCCTAGTCACTAATTAGACTTAATATATTTAGAATAGGTTAAATACTAAGTAACCTTTGCATTTATCTCTGAAATGCACTAATTGTGCTGCAATCACTTATTCATTAATAATAATATTAATTGCAATACATGTAGCAATAGCTAACTGCTGTTTCAATTATTTGCTAGTTAGTCAGGCTTATTACACAATAATAAATAATTTCAGCAAAGGAGAGAATGCAAATATGACTTAATAAATTCAAATAATCTTTGTAAGTTAATATAATTATAAGGCAATATGTTCACATAGTAATGCAAGAGACAGTCTTGCATTGTATGAACTGAAAGGTATTGAATTCTTTTTTTTTTTTTTGTAGTCCATTCAAATTTGTAGTTAACTAGTTAGTGGCCATGTAAAGGATGATGTTTAAAAATTATTTTGTATTCTGTAAGCAAGCATGCACTGATAAAGCAGTGCAAGGGTCTTGTGCAGGTATCAGCTTAGCATTATGATTTTTTATAACATCTCATCATTGATATTTTAGAGATCAGGTGCTGCTAGAGGTGAGTTACCTTTGCACACTTGAAGAGGCAAACTTCCAGAAATGATTGCTTCCAGTATAATTGCTCTGTAATGGAGGCGTACAATTGAATTAGTGCCCTGCTGTAGATCGGCTATTCTTACCCAGGCACTTTAATCTCACTTTTAAAATCCATGAATTGGAAGACAGTGCAGATAAGAGTTGCTTAAGTCTGCATTTAGTGCCAGGCAATGATGGCCCCCCTATGAAACCACTTCAGATCCTGTGCTTGCGGTAGTGAACCTGAAATTTTCCCCTTCCTTGCACATTATTGTCAGTCAATTATGAAGTGGAACTGAACCAGAAAATCTGGTACAGTCTGGTAATTAGTACAAAGAGTTTCCAGTCTAGTGTAAAGGCAGAGATGCAAGAGCCCCAGCAGCTACAGATACAGTTTTGATCAGCCTGGACACTACTTCTCATTCTGCTTGATTACCTCTTAAGATACTTGCTCTATCCCTACAGGTCTGCTTTAGATTTACCACTACTTACGGGCCTAGTTTTGCTATTCTCGTTTCCTACAGACAAATTTCTATTTACAATCTGCCATTTGAGCTCATCACACAGACACAATGTGACTTGAACAACAAAGAGACAATTTATCAACACATCTTGAATTCAAACTTAAGCAGATCTATTATTATAGAGAATGAGATAAGAATGAAATATACGTTTATTTCATGTTTTGTTTAGTTTATTAAGCCGCATCTGCAATGTAAATGTTTTTTACCCAATGTTTGGGAAGTATGCAACAACTACTATATAATTGCAAATATTAGAAAACCATCACCTGTGTTTGACTAAACAAGATGTGTTTGCTTGTGTATAAGGCAAGTAATATATATATATTTTTTTAGTGGCTGTGTATGAATGATTCAGACCGTATGGTCCTGCTTTTAGTCCTAATGCTCATTTATGTATTCATAATTTACACATTTCCTTCCACAAAACTTTACATTGATTTACAGGACAGTAATGGTTGCCATTGCGCTTCATTTTCAATATACTTAACTTTCCTCGGTTGCTAGGAAATGGCTACCTAATGCCATGGTGGTTGTAATTAATTGGTGTAAAAGGAATACATCTCTGTATAAAATTTATATTTAAAAAAACTACTGTGGGTCACTTGCTTTCATGCTGTGCCTAAAATAGCTCAGCAACTTTATGCTGTTAATAAATGAACTAATTCAGCAGTATTTTAACAGCTTGTTTTACAATTTTATGCATAGCACATTTTAATACTATTTTTATTATATTTTTATATCCCCTTTATACTAAACATATTAGGTCGGTGCTTGTTTTATATAAAAATATATTATTATAATAATAATAATAATAAAATATCCATAGCTATTTAATTCTAGTATCAGAGTACTGAAAGACTGAAATCTACTGGATTACTAAAGTGGTTTTCCAGTTTAATAAAGTCAGTATGCATTCATGCTCTGTAGTCGGTTACAAGCTTAATAGTGTTTACTAGATCAACAGCGAAGCAAGGAATGTGGAAGCATTGAAAGTTTACCACACTTGTTTCTAAGTAAACATTTACTAGGACAACATCAGGACCATTAGACATTGTTTTAAAAATTTTCCACATTTGCCATCCTTCCTGGACAGCCAAAGAATTTTTGTCCATAGAAACAAAATAAACTCACAGGCCTTTGAAGTAATTGAACTACAATATTCACTAGCAAGTGTTAGTTTCTTGGTCTTACTTGTTTAATTTGTGGTTCTAACTTCATAAGTCACCTCCCCCTATCAAATAGATATAACTAATTTATAAGTGGTTTAATGCTAGTCTTGGTTTATTTTAAAAATGAAGTAACATAAGCACTTTTACATTCACAGATTTGGAAGAGCACCAGTGGCTGTTATACTACACTATGGCAACTGAATACAGAGACCAATATGGCAAAGCTTAAGTAAAATATATCTAACAATGCAAAAATTGGAGATAGGGTTTTAAGTCTTGATATCATATTGTTATGATTAGAACAAGTGAGACTATTAAATACATTATGAACAGGCTTCTAGCATCCTTCCTTGATGATGATTAACAGTAACACAAAGCCCAATTCCATCTGCTTGTCAAAACACAGGTTACTGTGTACTTAGAGCCAGATCTCTCAGAAAGGTCACATAGAGTCATGTGTCAGACCAATGAGAGTATATATGATGTCAGTGTGTCATTTGTCATACGAAATGTCCTATGGATGGTGGATTGGCTGTAATATTCTCATTTGTGCCTTTACTTGTGTAGTTAATGTAAAAAGACAAAAATAAAAATAAATTAATAAATATATTGATATAGATTGTTTTTCTGATATAAAGAGTGATCTTCAGATTGAGAGCAGGGATATTAGGAAAAGGAAATTTAAGCATACTGTGCGTAATTATGCTACCCATTAAAATAAACCTGATTTCTGCTCTGTCGCAAACTTTAAAGTCGTTAAACTTTATTAAACATGTTTTTAAAATAAATTCTTAAATAATCTCTAAACCTAATCACAACAATTAAAAAAATCTCAGACATTAAATAATATTTTTGTTGTCTGGTTCATTGGTTAATATACCTCAGCAAAGTAGGGATTAAATGCTGCTTTTATTAGCCCAGATAAGGCTGTATGTTTTTTTTCCCCCAAAGTGTAGAATTTAATTAGCTATATAAATGCCAGAATGACAAATAAGGTGCCATTGTCTTGATATCTCCTCAGGAATTGGTCCTTTAAAGTGAATTTGCTGTATTAATCACCTAAAAATATTTTTGATCGCTGAATTAATAGCTTGCAGGCTGCTCCAGGTACTCATTGGCATAGGTGATTGCCTCTTAATTACTGTATGGACGCTTTCTATTCACTTTTATTAATTCATGTTTTCTGGCAAAATCCCAAAAGACAGCCTTCCCTCCCCTATATCTCCTAATTACTTCTGTAATTGAATTTGCCCACTTTTTCAAGTCTATTTTTCTAACTTGACTGTATGTATTCATTCTTTATTGTATCTGTCTTGTGTTGGTTTTCAGCAAGCATAATGTACATTGATTCTTCCTCCGTTTCTCATTAATTTTCAAGAGCTTTGCTACATGACTGTTTTTCTCAGCCCGTCAGCCCTATTGCTTGGGCCAAAGAAGATGCTTATTATTTAAGGTTAGGTAAAAGAGAATGAAGTTAATTAATTCATTAGTAACTCAGAGCCAATTATTACAGGCTTCATTTACTTATGTACTTGTTAACAAGACACAAATGGGAAGAGGCCAATGACAAATGGATATCCTTTAAAAGCTGACCAAACCTAGTACAGACATAGCACCTGCAAATTAATCTTGTGTTTATCCAGAATGGAACTTTTTTTTTCTAAGTTTTGGTTTCTGTATAGAACATAATCCTAGCTCACCATGGGATCAGTAATTAATTTTGGCTCAGGATCATTAGTAAACTGCTGTGTGAATGTCTGCTTAATCTTTACACTGAAAACACTACCGTTTGTTCCACATACTGTATATGTAATATATATATCATTTTTAATTTTTTTACATTGAATGAAAGCGATTATTACTAAATTCTAAATATATATTTTACAAGCGTAGATACTGTATTGTGTACATTTAATAAAACCACCAAGTTTTGTGAACGAAAGTAATCAATAAAAATTAAACAATATTAAAAAGTGTAGTCACGTGTGGTAATTTAAAAAAAATAATTTAAAAAGTTATATATCTTAGCAAGCATCAATCTTGCAAAAAAAATTTTTTATCAAGTAAATGTTAATTCTTGTGAAGTTCATATTAATATAACAATTATACACAGTGTTCCAGGGGAAAGTTGACTACTCTTTTTCATGGTGCATATTACATTGATAACTAATATTTTCGTGAAAACTCAGTTATATTATATGACATTTGCAACAAAAAAAAATTCATATGCAGTCTTTGACATAATATTTTGCAGGCAAAATTGAAATCATTGGTTTCAACATTTTGAATATCAAATCTCATAAAAAATTAAGCAGTTTTTCTTAGGGTGAGTCTGAGATTGCTCATATGTAGCTCAACATGTGATCTGTGCAGATGCAGAGATTCTTAAAGTTCAGTACAGTTACTAACTACAAACATGTTTATGAAAAAACTAAATGATAGCTGGTTATGATTATCTCATGTCTATGGGGCAGCCTTAGTGTCTGGTGATAATCTCACTGCAAAATGCAAAAATGCTTATGGAAACCAATTTTGAGGGAAGACTATATTAGCCAGGTTGCCCTCTGGGTTCTTCAGGGGTGCTAGGAGATCATGAATGCCAGTACATTATACCTGTGATCTGCTGTCATTATACAGTGGATCACAGGTGCTCTCACACAATACCTGTGATCCGCTGTCATTACACATCAGATTACCAGAAAAGAGCACAGAGCCAATCAGAGCAACTCTGTGCCTTGTGGTCTTTGTTGTGGTCAATCACAAATGTAAACATACCTTGTTTTTTCATTTGGGAGCCCTCCCCTTCCTTCTCTGCCAGCACTTCCTGCTGAACCTCTTCCTTCCTCCTCACAATGTTACAATGAGCAGAAAGGAGGGGGGGCGTGCTGACCACCACTGAGCAGCAAGCGGGTACAAAGTAGGGCACAGTGTCTTCCAATGTGTGGAGGCACAGATACTGATCACTTATGTAAGGGGCACAGACACTGAGTTCCAATGTAAAAGACACAGCACTGACCACTAATATATGGGGCATAGACAATGAGCGCCAATGTAAGAGGGCACAGACAGAGACTATCAATAGAAGAGCTATAACTGTGACTACTGATTTAGGGGACACAATACTGACCACAAATGTAAAGGGCACTACACTGACTGCCAATGTAAGGGAAACACAGACACTGGCATTGCAGGTTAGAGCTATTGGAATATGTGCCTTTCACATGCCAACATTTGTACACATCCTCCCAAGCTCACATTTGCCATTGATGGTAAGTAACTTTTGCATTCACACCTTCGCGTTTTTACGCCCTACGCCCGACGCTACAATACGCCTGACCATCGAATTTACATTATTCTCTATGGAGATCGTTCACATCTCCTAACGCCGAACGCCGAATGCCGAAATTCAAACAAGTCCCGGACCCTTTTTCGACACGCGTAACGGCGGCTTTGGCATTCCGCATAGCCCACAATACAGTATTAAAAAAACCGAGGTTGAAAACGGCACGTTTTGTCGCCGCAAATCGCGGGACAAAAAACGCCTATTTTATGTTGCCGCAATACGCCGCAAATCGCCTAAGCCTAGGTGTGAATGCAGCCTTAGACTGGGCTGTGTTGAGATTTTGAATACTTTTAAATGGTACAGTGACTGGAAAAAAGTTTAGAGACATTGGAATAGATCATCCAGGGTGCATATTCCTGGCCAGCCACCCCTGTTATTGTGAGATAAGATTTGCAACAGTGCTATTTGCTTTGTGCGAAAGCATGTGTTTTTATTGATATTAGGGTCAATTTTTATGTCAAGGTCATTCTAAAGAGAAACGGTATGATCTAATCTTCCAGCTACTACCTTCTGTCTAGGGAGACCTTAAGGCCTCGTACACACGAGTAAATAGATTTGTTCAAAACGGTCTGTCCGACCGATTTGAACAAATCTGTCTGCTGGCATTTTGGTTTGCTCGCGTCACCGCACCAGGAAGTAAAACACTTCCGTGCATGCGTCAAAACCATTCCGCGCATGCGTCAAAACCATTCGGCGCGTGTGCGAGAAGACATGTCTGCTGGTTAGCGTACTAACCAGCAGACATGTCGGGCGGACGGGTTCCCAGCCGACAGATTTCAAAGCATGCTTTGAAATCTGTTGGGTGGCCAAATCCGTCTGTTTGCCCGTACACACGATCGAATCTGTCTGCTGAAACGTTCTAGCAGACCGTTTCCAGCAGACAGATTTGATCGTGTGTACGAGGCCTAAGACTTCATAACCTGTGCTATGTGTTTAGTGTACAACCTGGGGTGCATTATAAGTGGAAGGAATGCAAAGTGGATGAACCCTTTTAATATTTAGGTATATGGGACCTGAAGTTGGGCTATATAATTTAAAATGTAAGATGTGTACAATTAACCACTAATAATTATTGCAAGCACATGTATACTCTGGTCATGCAACAAGGGGAATGGGCAGGGGATACGCAGAAGCTCCCATTACAAGTCTTATCCTAAAGTAAACATAGTAATGTGATGAAAATGGTGACTATTCTGAGAAAAATCTGTCTGTTTTATGTGTTGGTACTCATTTGCATTAATATTGGGCACTGGGTAGAGATCATCCTACATTTATTGTTTGCATAATCTATCCAAATCTTGGGCCCAAGGGTGATACTTAACAATCAAAAATGGTTCTTCAAACTGACCAACATCAGACTTAACCATTTTCCTATTTCTGTTTTAATTCTGAATGTAATCACAAAAACAAAATGATTTATGTCTTGGTTATGTTAAATAAAATATGGTATATACTGTTTAGGAGGGAAAGGCACCTTCCAGCACAGTGCCAGTTAATGGACTGGGTGTTTGGTTAGGCCAATGTTCCCCACCAACAGTTCATGTTTTACAAGAACCCAGACACTTAGGTGGCCTAATTAGTATAGTTTAGATCTCCGTATGGATATCCACAAATTGTTGGTGGGATTAGAATACACGTATACCCGGGTAACACCATGGGGTTGATTTATTAAGGGAGTATATGCTGTAGAATTAGCAAAGGGAATTTAAACGTTGCTTAGTGAATGAGGGGAATTTTTGCTGACTCATCCAATCACATGTGAGTAAAAATCTATTTAAAAAAAAATTTCCTTGCACATGACTGGGTATTTAAAGTAAACACAACTTCACCCCTTTGCCAAACTTGGTAATTGCACACAGTACAAAATAAACATACTCTACGTCTTTAGAAAATCAACCACCATAAGGCAAAGTGTGAAACATAGCATTGGTAGGACTATTATGAGGACCTCAGTTCATCATCTTCACCTGTTACTCCATATGTACAGTTAGATGGTGCTAACAGTGCAGAGTATACAATTTTGTTACTGAAGGTGGCTAAATTGCACATATATAAAATAGAGAGTCTTTTTTAGGATAGGTGTACAGACTCCCCTGGATATTCCCTATAGATACATTTGTTTTCTGTAGGACCTACAAACTTGTAAACCTACACCCACATCCCAGTTGCCAACATGTATATTCTTTTTATGCCACCATGCTAATGGTTTCTGTACTGGACACGCAGTTTGGTAAGATATTTTCACAACAGTATGGAAGAAATCCCATTCTCTTTAAAGAAGACTTAGGTGAAAGTTGAAGAGCGGAGAAAACCACGCCATGTCGTGTCTTTACCACACATGTTCTGCATAGTCACTGCACAATAGACACTATCAATCTTCTACTACTGTTGTATTCACCCAGAGTAAAAGCATTCATTTAGCAACCACACATTTGGTACATTTAAATGGAAAATGAAGGATTAAATGGTAGTACTTAGTTTCATGTTACATTAAATACTAAGGATCCATTTATATTTTAAGCATGAGCTGCCATGGAAATCATTTTAGGATGAGTGAATTTAATGTAGGATTATCAGCTGAAATATAGATGTCACATACCATTTATTAATGTAAACTGTCTATAATATTACAAATTAATAACCCTTGAAGTATTCCATCAGACATGTAGCAATAAGTAGAGAAAATTCTTACTGTGTTGAACATTGAGATAAATGACTTGGATTCAACTCACTGCTCATGTCGACAAGAATGTCATCTACTCCAAAGCACAGTTGGCTTGCTACAATGTGCCAAAAATGCCAACTATTAATCTATCTCTTTGCTATTATATTAAAAATAGAACACTAAGCCCTTCTATGATGTCTGGTTCATGTGTTATTATCCTTTTATTTATTTTAATTTTTTTTTTATAGTTCATTAAAAAAAGAAACAAATTGGTTGCTCTAGACCATAAAAGCGTTTTGAAATGATTGTTGTTCTACTTTTTGTGTATGCAATCCTACTTGTTAATAAAATTGAGGATGATAAACAAACAATAAGCAATTTTATAACAGATGGCTAAGCATTAAAGTGGCTTTAACAATGCCCAGACACTTTGGGGTTGATTTACTAAAACTGGTGCAGCTGTTCATGGTAGCCAATCAACTTCGAGGTTTTTTTGTCAAAGTTTAATTGAACAAGCTGAACTTATGCTGGCCATACACGGGTCGAATTTCGAAAGATCATTCTTTTGAAAATCCGAAAATTTGCACATTTTGTCATCTGATGGTGCCACCATTGATTTCGAAATTCGACCAACCAAACCTTCAATTTCACCTCATGTTCCTACAGAAAATAATTTTCATGTCTGGGAATCTTCTTTTCTTTCCGGGAACCTTAGTTTTTCTGGGAATTCTTGCACATGGGCATTTCTTTTTTGATTACATTTCTTGCATGATTCTCCCATCATTGATTAGAAAATTGTTCAGTTTTTCAAAATATATCTAACATGTTGGATTATTAAAATTCGATAACCGCCCGAAAATCATCGGTTGCTGCAGCCCACTAATGGTGGGAAATACGAACGAAAATTCTTAGATAAGATTTTCGAAAGAAAGTGCTTTCAAAATGTGCCCCGTGTATGCACAGCCACATCAGATTTTGTACAGTTTTAACAAATCAACCCCTTTGTACATAGCTGGCATCCTAAAGCAAGATGCTTCCCAATGTTAAAGTGTTTGTTAACATAAAAAAATATATATATTCTGTTCCTTTAAAGCATGTGCCATTTGGCCCCCTGTAACACCTGAAATACCCGGCTGATCCTGCCTGGTTCTGCCTTCCCCATGGTAAGCTGGAGAATAATCATGGCTGCTGAGCCTTGACACTGTGGTCAGTTTACTGCCTCTGTCATCCGCTCTCTCCTCTGTTCTCCTCTGTGCTCTCCTCCATCCTCTCCCTCAACCTGCCTGTCAGCTCTGTGTCCATTCCCATCCCCTTCCCTCCTGCTGCTAACATTTCTGTAACATTTTTACAGTATCCTTTCTGTTTATTAATGTAATCTGCTTCTGTGTCTGTCACTTATAAAAAAATTCAGCTATATACCTGTTTTCAGGCGCTCACGTGACCCGCCGCCTCTATCCTCTCTCAGCCTGACGGCTGCAGTAGGTAGGGCCACCTCTCTCCTCCTCTCCTTCTCCCCTCCTGACTGATGTCGGGGGGTCCTCAGCCCAGCCTGCTGTAGCTGTCAGGCCGAGAGAGGAGAGAGGCAGTGGGTCAAGTGAGCACCAATCGGCACTCTAAAAACAGGTATATAGCTGCATTTTTTATAAGACACAGACACAAGAGCAGATTACATGGTTAAACAGACTGTAAATTTTACTTAGAGGGTTAACAACCACTTTAAACTTAGTATATATTACTTGACGGTAACAATGTGTTCTAACTTTAGCTGTCACTCCAACAACTAATTAATCTCTTAGTTAGGAAGTATTAAGTATGCAAACCCATACTTTGCATAAATGAGGAGTGTCTTCGATATTCCATTATGACTTAATGATTTATTAACCAGTTGCCGACCAGCCCACCGTCATTCTACGGCGGCAGGTCGGCACTGCTGGGCGAGAGCACGTAGCTCTACGTCCTCCCTTTAGCGGCCACTAGGGGGCGCGCGCGCGCCGCCGGCGGCCCGCGCACACAACCCCTCATGCCCCCCGAGTCCCGCGCGCGTGCCCGGCTGGCGCGATCGCCGCCGGGCGCGTGCGCTCATTCGTTACAGAGCAGGGAACGGGAGGTATGTGTGTAAACGCTGATCTCCTGTTCATACAATGTATGAACAATGTATGAACAGAAGATCAGTGATTTCCCCTAGTGAGTCCACCCCCCCATACAGTTAGAACACACCCAGGAACACACTTAACCCCTTCCCTGCCCCTAGTGTTAACCCCTTCACTGCCAATGACATTTTTATAGTAATCCAATGCATTTTTATAGCATTGATCGCTATAAAAATTACAATGGTCCCAAAAATTTGTCAAGATTGTCCGATGTGTCCGCCATAATGTCTCGGTACTGAAAAAAAACGCTGATCGCCGCCATTACTAGTAAAAAAAAAATATTAATAAAAATGCCATAAAACTATCCCCTTTTTTGTAAACGCTATAAATTTTGCGTAAACCAATCAAAAAAAGCTAATTGCGATTTTTTTTATGAAAAATAGGTAGAAGAATACGTATCGGCCTAAACTGAGGAAAAAAATGTTTTTTTTATATATTTTTTGGGGATATTTATTATAGCAAAATGTAAAAAATATTGCATTTTTTTCAAAATAGTCGCTCTATTTTTGTTTATAGCGCAAAAAATAGAAATCGCAGAGATGATCAAATACCACCAAAAGAAATTGAAAGCCAATTTTGTTTGGGAGCCACGTCGCACGACCGCGCAATTGTCAGTTAAAGCGACGCAGTGCCGAATCACAAAAAGTGCTCTGGTCTTTGACCAGCAATATGGTCCGGGGCTAAAGTGGTTAAAGAGAATAAGTAGTCCTTTCTATTTATTTTAGATTTACATATGAAGAGATTGCCTTGATCTAAGCAATGTTATAAAAGTGTGATAATGTTTCTATGTGTACTTTTTAATTCTTTAAGTGGATGTGGGCAGAAATATTTGTTTAATACATATGTTCTACTTCCTGCTTTGTAGTGCTAGTGTTTTTTCTTTTTTATTCTTGCTCATAATGTAAAGCAAAACTTCACCCAAAAAGGATAAGTTCTGCTTGTTTGTATCCTCCAACCCCCCCCCCCCCCCCCCACTGCCACATTTGGCACTTTTTGGGGTGAGGGGAGAGCAAGTACCTGGTTTTGATAGGTACCCACTCCCACTTCTGGTCAGATGTCCTTCTGTGTGATCTGAGCTGAAAGTTCAGTCCCCCTCCTTCCCCTGCAGCTTTCTCGGACACGTCACAGGTCCCAGAAGACTGCAAGACCATTCACAAAGCACAGCCCGGTTTGTGTATGCACAATAGGCGATTTCCCTTACTTAAGATGCCGACGCCTACACCCGAAGCTGAATGAATAATTGGCTCAGGTGAGAACTGGACCGGTAAATGTCCTTATATTAAGAGTCAGCAGCTACAGTATTTTGGGGGGAATTTTCCCTTGCATTTAATAAATCAACCTATGTGAGTCAAGAGACTCTTGTATAGCAGATATCTTTTTTTTTCAGCAGTTGTTGAATGTAACCTGTAATGTGAAAGTATGAAGGCTGTCATTGCATTGCACTGGTTCTCATGCTAAAGGTACTAAGTTACTGACTTAGGACAAGTATGCAGATTAGTTGCTCTGACATTTCTGATCAGTTTGATATTCCTGCTTGCTCCAGTTTAGAGTACAGTGGAACCTCAGATTGCAAGTAACGCAGTTATCGAGCGTTTCGCAATATGAGCACTGTATTTAAAAAAAATCCTAACTTGGTTTGCGAGAGTTGTCTCACAAAAGGAGCAGGATTCAGGCCAGAGTGGTGTGCAGTACGACGTTTGGCCTGAGGTGCGGAACGCCGGAGCCGAGTGGAGCCGAACTGCACCATTTGGAAATGTGCGAAAAGGCCGCCAGGACCTTTCTGCCCATTTCACAGGCTCCACAGCCATAGAAGTTAATGTGGAAAGAATTATTTTCATTTCCATTGACTTCAATGGGCAAACTTGCTTTGAGATGCAAGTACTTTGTATTACAAGCATTCTCCTGGAACAGATTATGCTTGTAATCCAAGGTTCCACTGTATTGTAGTGTTTAAGAGACTATCTTTGCAGAATAATGATAGTCTATAAATATCTCTCCATACATATTTTCTCTTAACAGGGAATCAAAATAATACCAAATCAAATACAGAGCTCCCTCTAGTGAATAACCTACACATATTTGTATTTATTACAATGCCAAATATATAGATGAGCAAGTACTTAAAGCTGAACTCTGGGCAACAGGGCTATGCCCGCACTACACGGTTTAACTGCAAATATTTGTCTAGGGGATTGGAGAGCGGAGATATTCTTCCCTAATCTTCCTCCCAGCACAAGACTAGTCCCTGTGGCTTTTGCATCCCCCTGTAACCTAGCGGGCTTGTGTTGTGGACTGTTCCTGACGTCACCCATATACCTGCTCTGGACATGAAGATTTTAGGAACAGTCTACCTCTAGATCCACCGTTTGCTGAGCAGAGAATTGGGTGAGTATACAGCTTTCTGGTCACCCCTTGACAAAATTAACAGTTAACCCATGCAATGCTGGCACTGCCCCACTGCATGGGAAAAGTTTTTGTTGACCAGAGTTGAACTTTAAAAATGTGAAAGGTGCAGCAAAAATGAAATTACGATAAATACTGCATTAAACTCAAAGTGGCTAAATAGAAGTGCACGTTACTTTCCCTTGCAATACAGTTGTTTGCAAACCTAAATTTTCCAAGCTTATTAATTAAAATGAATAACATGATTTCTGAAATTCAAATATATTAAATTAAAATTTTGTTCAAAAGTTAAATGTCACCTGAAACATTCCAGATTCTGCTCTGTTAAATCATCTCGGGCACTCAGAGTCTAGTGGACAGTTTGTAAGCCGAGGCAAACTTTAGGCAACCTACCACCCTCTAATTAAGGTGTCCGTTTAATAAACTGTGAAGTTTTTTCTCCGTTGAGTTCACAGCAGTTCACGGCAGTTCTCAGGAGAAAAATGATCTCCTCTGCAGCCGGTTTAATAAACTGAGAACTTTAGTTCTCAGATGGTGAACAGAAGTTTTTTCTCTGAAAACAGCCGAGATCTGTGTAAAAGTGGGTGGACTGCCTGTAATCCCGTGAGATATTGTGAGATTATGGTGCAGCCGAGTTCAAAAAGTGAAACTAAAGTTTAACAGAACATGTAATTAATGTTTCAGACATGTGATAACACAGGGCTCAAAATTTCAAGTCCTGAGCTACTAGCCAGGCCTCAAGAGTTACTCGCCACCAGTTGCTCCACCTAATTCATACACTGCCCTGCGCCTAATTGCACCCATAAACACGCCCTCGTAGGTTCTCTCATGGAATGACACTGTTAAATGTTTTATGCAGAATCAAGTTACAAAATTAAATATTACCAACAACAACTTTAACAAAATGGGACAGGGCACTGGGGGCAGACCAGAGGAACAGGGCACTGGGGGCAGACCAGAGGGACAGGGCACTGGGGGCATACCAGAGGGACAGGGCACTGGGGGCATACCAGAGGGACAGGGCACTGGGGGCAGACCAGAGGGACAGTGCACTGGGGTCAGACCAGAGGGACAGGGCACTAGAACTGGGTCTCTTCCCCATTCTCTTGCTGTCTCCTCTGAAACTCCCATCCATCCTCTCTCTCTCTCTCTCTCTCTCTCTCTCTCTCTCTCCCATTCATCTCATCATCAGGAGCCTGTGTGTGCGGCTAGACGCTTGCATGTCCCCACTTCCCCCTTTTATTCAGCCTGTCAGTGAGGAGAGGAGCTGCAGCACAGCGGGAGGGAGTACAATCCAGAGCTGAGATCCACACAACTGCACAGCCATTGACACCATAGCACAGCACACACTGACACCGCACAGCACACATTGAGACCAGTCTGTTCACAGTGCTCAGGCTGAACTGTTGGACACTTACATAAAGCACAAGGAGAAGAAAACTGCACAAACTGGAAGGCTGCCGCTTTCATGTCAGGGCAACTTTCAGTGAGTGCTGCACCAGAGTGGTAATTTTCCCAATCCTCCACCTCACTCATTACTTTCTGCTCTCCAGCTACATTGGTCGGGGGAAGGGGGACAGGCTCAGAGAGGTCATACTGTTAGGTCCAAAGGCTTAATGAGAATTGTAAGGAGGAGAGCACCTGTGTACTACTCTGCCTGTGCACGGCTCACCAGACTATTTTTCCCGAGCATGCACCTTTCCTCTTTGGCCGCCAATCTCATCGGGACTCTAAGTGTAGGCACAGATTGGAGGGAGATTGGTCATGTAGCCCTGTCATCACTCGCCCCCAGCTTAAATCCACTTGCCAAATGCTAGTAGGCGAGTGGAAATTTTGAGGGCTGTGATAACATATATATATATATATAAAACAACATATATATAAATACTGTATATATGTGTGTGTATACATATATATATATATAAATACTGTATATATGTGTGTATACATATATATATATATATGTGTGTATACATACATATATACCATATTTATCGGCCTATTGTGCGCACCCGCGTATAGCGCGCACCCCTACTCTGGACGTGAAATTCCTGAATTATTTTTTTTTTACTTACAGTTTTGGTGTCTTGCCCGTCGTCCGTCGGCGGCCTTGTCTGGTCCGGCGCCCGTCTGTGGCCTTCGTGGTGTCCTCCACGCTGCTCCCGCGCTGTCTCTGAGCCGATCTCTGCTTCCCGCGCTGTTTGAATGCCGCCGCCGACATATACCGAGCGCAGTACACTCGGGCACGCTTAGCCACGCTCGGCTCCTCTCGCATAACCGCGAGGGGAGCCGAGCCTGGCCGACTGTATCCGAGTGTACTGCGCTGGGTATATGTCGGCGGCGGCGTTCAAACACAGCACGGGAAGCGAGTATCGGCGTATATCGCGAATCTACGATTTTGCCCTGATTTTAAGGCCAAAAAAGTGCGTAGTATACGCCGATAAATACAGTATATGTGGGTGTGTGTGTATATATATATATATATATATATATAAAATATATATATACTGTATATATATATACACACACGTGTTATATAGATACTGCGTGTGTGTATATATATATATATATATATATATATATATATATATACACACACATATATATATATATATATATATATATATATACACAGTATCTATATACACACACGCATATATTGTTGTTAATATTCATTTTTAACCCACTGGTGTTGATATTAGGAAGAAATAAGCCTTCTTCCTCTTAGCACACCAGCTTCTCTCCCAGATTCTCCACCTCTGAGCTGGTGAATCTGGAAGGGAGATATTTCAGTGGAAGAGCTGTGAAATCTTCAGATCACGGTTTATTAAACTGGCCGTTTGAGACAAAACATCCACGTGCTGTGATGTGAAGTGGAGAATGTGTTCTCTGCTCCTTATCACAGTTTATTAAACCGGCAATGCTCTGTGATAAGCCGTGATCAGCCGTGATCATCATGATCTCGGCTTATCACAGTTTATTAAACGTACACCCAAACTTAAAGCAAAACTAAACGCCAAAAACTGGTGGTGGTCTTTTGCATAATGTGCAGGTATGTTGTGCAAACTTACACTTAAGGCACACCTACCACTCTTTGCCCTTCTCCGGGTCCAGGTTTAGTTTCTAGTCATCACTCTGACCAACGGTGATGCAATCTCCCCTGTTAATGGGTCCTGTGTGTTCCTTTTCAGCCATTGGACAGCAACTAATGACATAACTTGGCACATGCCCACAGGAGACCTATGGTCCCAACATACTTTGTGTAGTGTACATGGCAAAAGAAAACACTAGCACCTGACATTTTTTGAAAGTGGGACTTTAGCAAAGTAAATAATGGGCAAAGAATAATTGTCAGTGGCAGCTCTCATATTTCTATCCTAATAGGTTCTATTTACAATAGTTACTATTGTGGAAAATAAGCATTGCCACATACTATGGATAACCCCTGCTTATTTGTGAAGTCCCGTAATTTACAAAAAGTACTGTATTTTCTCACTTAGCAGACTAAGTAGGAAATATTTGGAGCATTGGCAACTGTATTGGTAACATTGAGAATTAGAATTGACAAGCAAGTGTAGCTATAGCACTAGTGTTGAGCGGAATACGCCATATTCGATTTTGCGATATTGCGCGAATATATAGAAGAATATTCGCTAATATCGAATATTCGTGATATTTTATCCAAAAAAAAATTTGCAAAATTTCGCTAATGCGAAATTTCGCTAATGCGAAAATGATTGCGAAATTCTCATAAACGGAGATCATTTCCTGTATTACTAACTAACACTATGCACTAAACACTAACTCTTCACTAACTCTACACTGACACACACTACACATAAACACATTTAACCCCCGCGATCGCCCCCCCTCCCCCCTGTCACAGTGTCACTGAATGCAGTAATCGTACATGTATGATTACTGTATTTAGTGTCAGTGTGACAGGCAGTTAGTGTTAGGTTCAGGGTAGCCCCGTACCCCCCCTAATAAAGATTTAACCCCTTGATTACCGCCCTAGTTAACCCTTTCACTCCCTATTGCCAGCATCACTAAGCGATCATTTTTCTTATCGCTGTATTAGTGTCGCTGTTCCCGCTAGGTAGCTAATTTTTTTTTATTGCGATTTTTTTTTTACTAATGACATAAATAAATTGTGGCCTAAATGTTTGACTAAAATTTCGTTAATTTGATTTTTCTTATAACAAAAAGTAAAAAATATTGATTTTTTTTCAAAAATGTCACTCTATTTTTGTATATAGCGCAAAAAATAAAAGTCGCAGAGGCGATCAAATACCACCAAAAGAAAGCTCTATTTGTGGGAAGAAAAGGACGCAAATTTTGTTTGGGAGCCACGTCGCACAACCACGCAATTGTCAGTTAAAGTGACGCAGTGCCAAATCGCAAAAAGGGGCCTGGTCATTTTCCTGCATTTTGGTCCGGGTCTTAAGTGGTTAAGCAAAGTTTAGGAGCTGCCACGTTTAGGTGAGGTTAAACCTGCCTCTCCTGAACGTGGAAGAATCGTGTAAAGAACAGGAACGTTTTGACCGCCAGCCACAGGAAAACACAAATCATGGCAAAATCGCAGTAAAAAACTGCCATGCCTTCCCGCGACTGCTGTCAGGGTAGGCTAGTGTACATGTAGCCTAAATTTTTTTTTTTTATAATGTATGTATGTGTATTTACATAGGGTCAGAGATGTACATACAGAAAATGTAATATATTATAAAAAAATATATTTTTACTTGCTTAATTGTTCTTAAATGTATTGTAGATATGTCTCAAAACAGTAAAAAGATGATCAATACTGAATATGATTTCTTTCCTTGTTTACCTAAAATGGAATGTACATATTTCCCTTGTTACAGTGCATTACGTTAGGGTGATGTCAGTCAAATGTACTTATTGTGACAATGTACACAAACTCATCATTTGCACGTTGCTACGATATTAGTATAGGCAATCTTTCCATGGGACACCCCACGTTAGACAGTCTTGCGCTACTTACAACTCTTTCAATTGGTTTTGTCACTGATAAACTGTGACATTGCTTTGTCTTCTTGTCAGTGGACATTATGCCTGCAGTTCAGCAAAACATTTTTTCTCCTTCTGAGCAAGGCATCTCTCAGACTTTCCCTTCTTCTATTGATTTGTTTTCTCCTTCCCCTTTCTCTTCCATTGTTTTCTTATCATAGCTGCAGGTTATTACGTAGGAAGTATTGATGGGAGTGGATGGCCTGGGTCGATGCAGAGCTAATGCATCCCTAATCCTACTATTGTTACAGAGTTGTGCTTTAGTCTGGTCCCTGATGGGGAAAAGGTACAGAGCTGTTGATCTGAGTTTCATTTGTCACAAACCAATCCATCAATCAACCCCAAGCATGTCTGAATGGTGAATGACATGTGGGTTTCAGCTGAAAAAATTCGATAACACTGTATTGTCAGATTGCTCACTTTCCCTCGATAAGAAAATACATTGGCCTGCAACAGATAAGCATGAAGCTGGTAATGATTTAGAGAGTTATATATGACAGTGGAGGTTATAGATTTTCAGTATTAATACTACTTATAGCCAAATAATATTGATTAAATCCTAGCCACATAGCCTGCCTGTCATCTAAATGACTTGTAATTGCAGTATTTTAGAACCTGCTGAATATATAGAATTTTTTAAGGGAATTTTCTCAGCACACTGACTTCAGTGTTAAAGTCTCTGAGGAACTATCAACTCTGCTTAATAAACACGGCACTGTGACCTGTTTTATCTTTACGGGCACCTCCTATGGCTCATCTCTTCACTTTAATGGAAACATCAATAGAAAACACTGCATTACATTACACTTGCATAGACATTTTTCAGTTGATGCAAAAGCATGAAGTGTTAAATTACAACAAGTACCACAAAGACATTTGGGAGAGTGTGGAAATGCAGGTAATCCCCACTGTGTGTAAAATATTTATGTTTCTACGTTTTTGTTCAAAATATATTCAAAAATACCTTTACATTGTATATATTCATACATAACATGACTTCAGGACCTAAGGGTCTGGAGCCCTCAGCACAGTGACTGTGTAGCCTTCCAAGTCTTTTTCATACACTGCTTTTTCTGGTGGTCTAGGGGTTCAAATTCTATATGTCTACTACAGCGGCTCCTGCTGGTATGATCTAGTATCATGTCTCCTGTGGTCAGATAAAAACACATTCAGTAAACTCATTTTTTATTGAGGGTCTGGCTTTAACCCAATGAGAATTTGAAAGTGAAGAACAAGGATCCCATAGCTATTTTATTTGGGGTATATGAGCAAGGTTAAATTAGTAGGCAGATTTTACGAAAGGAGCATCCCCTTTATTTATTTGAAAGTGAAGAACAAGGATCCCATAGCTATTTTATTTGGGGTATATGAGCATGGTTAAATTAGTAGGCAGATTTTACGAAAGGAGCATTCCCTTTATTTATTTGAAAGTGAAGAACAAGGATCCCATAGCTATTTTATTTGGGGTATAGGAGCAAGGTTAAATTAGTAGGCAGATTTTACGAAAGGAGCATCCCCTTTATTTATTTTTTATAAATCCAAATATATCTGTCATTAATAAGAACAGGTTTCATTATCAAGCTTTAATGGGGGTGCATATATAACATTTAGTATCCAATTACAGGGAAAAAAGTTAAAACTTCTCATGTCCGATTATCTTTCCGCTGTGGTATTTGACTCCAAAACTGCTAATTATTCACTACAAATTAACCAAAAATGGCAACATAAATGTATAAAGAAAAATCAATATTTTCATTGTTAAAGTCAATTCCTCAGAAGAATTTAAACACTGACTCGCTGCAATAGAAGACTCTGAATTCTTACCCCTCTTACCCCTCCATCTTCCAGTCCTGCAGCTTCCAGGATAGTCTTTAGCATTCCCCACCTCTGAAAGCATGAAATTAGGGTGTCCCTGTGGTTCCTTCCTCCATGCATGTGTCACTACAGGACTTAGAAGTGACATGGGGCCGATGAGAGAACCATAGCGCATGGCGGAGATGCAGGCATTCAACACTTCTGAAGTGTCAAAAGATTTGCCAAAGGAAGACAGAGGATTTGGGACTTTCTGCCCACTGGAGGGTTGGGTATTTAAAAAGATGGGCAATTACAGATCCAGTGTTTAGATTTTTGATGGGATGCAACAGAGTCGCTTTAAATCTACTTTACAAAATTGTGACCTTGTTTCACATATGGCAGGTTAACTTGTTACCTTTACATATATACATATATTATGCCTAATGAGCATTTTTTTTTTTTTACCCATTTATTATTCGGTGGAAGTCATAACATTGGCAGAGATACAATTAACTGTTCTGTACTAACATTTGTTTTCTCATCTCACTGTGCCATAAACATCTGTGTATCATCTTACAGATTATATGAAACAATCTTCCGGAAATTTGAAAAATGAACAAAAATGCACTGACTTTAAAAAAAAAAGGCTAAAAAAATAAACATTTTTTCTAGCTTTTGTTATAGCAAAACATATCTCTTTTTTTTTTAATAACTCCAATTACTTCCAATTGGAAATATTTCTGTCTCATTTTAATAGAGATTTGCAAAGTTATAATTACAGTGCAAATTTGGTATCTCTGTGCCATTATTCCAGTCATTGAATTGTACAGTTTAATATGTTATGAAAAAAAAAAATACAGCCGTCTGGGTATGTACAATTTTCATTTCATTCCTTATTCCAAGTTAGCAGTATGCAAAAAAATATATTTTTAAACATTACATTTTGCCATAGGTAAATACATTGTAAAAAGGAATTTTTCCTCTGCCATGGGATGTTTAAAAGCCATTATGTCATACCCATTAAAGTAAACAGATTGTAACATTAAAAATGTTTTGAGATGACCTGTAACGTGTATCTGACTGAAAACAATAAAATAACCTGGAAGGCAAGATGTTGGACATTAGGTAGCCTCGAGTATTTTTTAAATAAGATCTTTCTTTCTGAGCTCGGTGGCTTGCAAACTGCAAAAAAATCAATGTTGGAGTGCTGTAAATTTGTTGGATAAATTACACGTGCTTGGCTGCTCTATTGTATCTGTCCCATATTTCCGACTAGATACTTTTAGATGGAACGATCCTATAGCAAACATACTCAATATTGATTTTTATAGATTAAACAGAGCTTGAATTGAGCTCCATGGGGCCAGTAGCATGAAGAACTTAAGATTTCCATTTCTTCACAGTGGGATCCCATTCCTAGTGGATGCTTATTAGGAAAAGATTAGTATCTTCAGAAGGAATGCTCTTACTTTATGACTGAGCTGGCAAATGTAAGGTACAATGTATGAATTCTTTTGTGTTACCTATTTTTTAAGGTTTATTATAGTTGGGTGGTTAAAATCAATAGCTTCAGACTTTTTTTTTCCCCGACACCATAGTGAATACAGACATTAATGAACCCCTGCAGAACGTAAGGTCAGTATATGCTTCCAGTCTTGTGATTATAAACACCATCTATACCTTAATATGCAATGTTTAAACCAGACTATAGGTCTTTTCTTTTGTAGATCTAATTATTATAAATGGGTCTTAGTGTGCCATAACTAGCCCCCTTCCTTAGAAACTTTGTGACCCCAGAAGCTTTAATAGGTTTTTTGATAAACTGCTTTAGTGATAATCACTGAAGAATAAAATAGGAAATTGATATGAGCAGATACTAATTATAAAATTATGGATTTAAAACTAGTGTCACATGGGCTGGAGTGGACAGTGATGTCACAACAAAGGTTTTCTCTGAAAATAGGTGCAGGAACTCAACCATGACCCCCGAAATCTCTTTCTCCCCCACACCCACACCCACCATCAAATAGTAGGTGTGGTCAAATTGCACAATGGATGGCTCTTAGAGAGCATTAAATACCAGGAATGCATCACATACAGAGAGCAGAATTCGGGGGGGGTTATACACAGAGTGCAGAGTTCAGGATTGCATTACGTGCATAGTTTGGTGGTACACTGCCTGCAAAGTTCAGGGGTGAGCTACACAGAATGCATAGCTCAGCCTTCTTCCACAGCTCCTTACCTCTGCATCTCACTTTCACCCCTCTTCAGCTCTAAACCTCTGCATGCAATCCCCCCACTGCTTTATTCTCCCCCCTCCTTAAAATCTCCATGATCTTCCACATGTCCAACTTTTAATGCAGTGTCAAGCTCTACTACCCTCCCTCACACTGTAGTTTGCGTCGTCTTTCTCACTTGCAGGGGGATCATCCAGTGGGGTTGTTGGCATCCACACTGCACCCTGAAGACCTGCATCTCCCTTTTCTCCATCCTGCACTCAGTGGGAGCTGCTCAGGAGATCAGATCTGTGGGAGCCATTGGGAGAAAAGCTGTCACTTGTAAACACAGAAGCTGGACTTCTGTGTTTACAAGTGGTGGTGGTGAGCAGAGAGCAGAGGGCCTGAGCCAGAGGTGGTGGAACTGAATTCCATCAAGTTCCAGCTGAAAAAAAGCCATGTGCAGAAGTAATAGCACCTCCAAAACTCATGGCCTGTGGAGATTCATGTCTGTTGCTGATTAGAAAATACTCATTGATTATATCAATATAATTTACATTATAATGAGCTTAATTTATCCCCATAATAAGAGGCATTTTTTTAGTGCACCATAAAAATCCAGTTGAAGTCTCACACATTTTTCTCTTTATATTCTTGTACTGGCCAACGTAACAATATTTAAATAATTTGAGCTGGGAAATGCTATAAAATATTCCTTTTAGTGGTATTGCACTTCTTGCCATTACACTATATGATGACAATGACAGCCACACACCTTATTACAAGTGTCCCTATATACTGTAAATTATATTGCTAAGGCCTAATTCTCATGCTATAAATTGCCCATTTTGTGACAAGCATACAGTGATTACCTGCAGCCAGGATCCTAGGTGTTTGAATTAGCAGGAAACATTCAGACTATACAAGTCAATAACAGGCTGAAACGAGCCAGGGCTATCCACAGCTGTAAGCATGTATACACATGTATCTGCACCTCTAGCGGTTACCTGGGGTTAGGGCCAGGTGTTCAGCTCTTTATGCACTTTGTGCCCAGAGTTGAACATCTCTTCTAACTGCAGGTAACCACTGGATATGCAGATAAATGTGGATTATGCTTACAACCACGGGCAACCCAGCTTTTTCCCGCCTGTAACTGAGTTGTTCAGGCTAAGTGGCTACTGCTGATTGGAACACCTAGGATCCTGGTCGCAGGTATCGCCAGTATGCGTGCCAAATCATGACCAATTTTTGTAAATCAAGCCTAAGAAAGGGAGAGTTTGTGGCAAAGCTGCCTGTTAGATTATAGAGTTCAATAGACAGTGCAGTGAAATTTGGAGATGGTGGCGGGTTTGGGGAAAATGTACAACGATTGCTGAAGGAATGAACTGGGGATATTACGCATTTATGTTGATAGATATATATACGTGTGCTGCGCCACACTGTTTGATTCAAATGCTTGTGCTCTGGAGCTCTTTGTTTCTGTTTATATTTTTGTTCATTAAAAACTTTTGTTTGAGAAAAAAAAGACAGTGCAGTGAAATTCAAATGCTTGATGTCTACACAATCACATTGAGAAATAATAAATACTCGCTATAGCGGTATCTGAATGAATGTCTGTTTTACGATCATTTATGCTGTAAACTAATTTGTTGCTGTGGGGCAATCCAAGCATTTCTAAATTCAGGTACTTTAATAAAAAGGATGACATGTATTAGTTGGGAGGGTATTTCTTGTTTTTACGTACTGTATGTTACAAATTTTGTATGTCTAGTAGCCTTTAAACATTAAAGTGATTATAAAGTCTTGTTTTTTTTCTCTAAAAATTGCATGTTATACTTACCTGCTCTGTGTAAAGGTTTTACACAGAGCAGCCCAGATTCTCCTCTTCTCTGGTCCTTTTTCTGCTCTCCCAGCCCCTCCCTCCTGGTAAATGCCCGTGCGGTTAGCAGTTTGCTATGGGGGCACTCAAGCCAAGCCGCAGCTGTCCATTCAGACACACAGCCCTACTTTGGCTCATCCCTCTGTCTCCTGATTGGCTTACTGACTTTAATTGACAGCAGTGGGAGCCAATGGTGCTGCTTCTGTGTCTCAGACAATTAGGAGGAGAGTCCCGGATGGCCGAGGAACTTGTGGACATCGCTGGAGAGAGATGGGGCTCAGGTAAGTACTGTGTAGGGACGGCTGCTGCACACAGAAGTTTTTTTTTAATCTTAATGCATAGAATTTACAATCACTTTAAATATTGTAGCCTCCTGGTTCCCATCTTTAATCAGTACTCAAAGAAGCTCTCCCCTAGGAGAGTCTTACAAATGAGATCTAGGATAAATATGAAAAATGGATGACCTAGATCCCTTCATATTGTACAACCAACATGCTTGTCACAGTCCCTAAATCACTAAGCATGGAGATGAGGATAAGAAAAATAACCCCAAAGAATGTCCCTTGGAAAAAAAACGAGTAGTGGCAGCTCACATACACTATATTACTAAAAGTATTGGGATGCCTGCCTTTACACACACACACACACACACAAATTTTAATGGCATACCGGTGTTAGTCCATATTGAGTTGGCCCATCCTTTGCAGCTATAACAGCTGCGACTCTTCTGGGAAGGATGTCCACAAGGTTTAGGAGTGTGTTTATGGTCTTTATGAACCTTGCTTTGTGCACTAGTCCAAATAATTTGGTGAAGGGGGGATTATGGTGTTGGGTGGTTTTTCAGGGGTTGGGATTGGCCCCTTAGTTCCAGTGAAGGAAACTCTTAAGGCATCAGCATGCCAAGAAATTTTTGGCAATTTCATGCTCCCAACTTTGTGGCAATAGTTTGGAGATTGTTTCTTCCTGTTCCAACATGACTGTGCACTAGTGCACAAAGCAAGGTCCAAAAGACAAGAGCAAGTTTGGGGTGGAGGAACATGCCTGGCCTGCACAGAGTCCTGACCTCAATCCGATAGAACACCTTTGGGATGAATTAGAGCGGAGACTGCGAGCCAGGCCTTCACGTCCACGCCATTCAAGTGCACAGTCATGATACAACAGGTAGGGGCCATCCCCAAACTGTTCCCTCAAAGTTGGGAGCTTGAAATTGTCTGAAATGTATTAGTATGCTGACCCCTTTAAGAGTTCTCTTTACTGGAACTAAGGAGCCAAGCCCAAACCTTGAAATGGGATGAATTAGAACGGAGACTGTGAGTCAGATCTTCTTGTCCAACATCAGTACCTGATCTCACAAATGTGCTTCTGGAAGAATGGTCAAACATTCCCATAGACACACCCCTAACCCTTGTGGACAGCCTTTACAGAAGAGTTGAAGCTGTTATAGCTGCACAGGGTGAAATAACTTAACATTGAACCCTACAGACTAAGACTGGAATGCCATTCAATTTCATGTGCAGGCGTGCCAATACTTTTGGTAATTTAGTATTTTCTGGTCTTGATTGAGTTTCTTTAAGCAAAACCTATGCCTGACTGTAAAGAGACATACAGTCCATTCCCCTCCACCAGTTGGGAACTTTTGCATTCAGCCCATTTACCTTGTGCTGCTCTACCCTTTTTTCTTTCCTGTCCATGTTATACTGATGTGAATGGATATTTATACTCTATAAATCACTGTGTAATAATGATGCTGATAGAGCCCCAGTAACCTCATTGTGATATATTTTAGAGCTGTGCATTGGTTTAGATTTTACCTTGTATTTGAGTGTCTTATAATGCTGCATTTTCGGACATTGTTTGTATTTTAGTATTGTTAGCTAATTTGAGTGTTTATTAGTTGCCTGTTCTTCTTGCTGTGTCTTACGTGCTTTGTTATAATTGGTTGAAAATGTATTTTTTACCTTCTCAAAATAAACATATTTTGCTTATTCTGGTGTCTGTTTCTTCATTGCAAGTTACCAGTATGGTCACATATCTCAAACAGGATACTTGCATGGAAGCCTATGCAGCTTTTTATTGTCCTCTTGCCTTGTCCCAAAGCTGGGTAAAACCACATTTTTTGCTCTGGGCCAATACACATGTTTTTTTTTATTTTTTATTTAAGGCACTATGATAAAGAGAACCATGCTTGCTGCAATAACCTCATCAGAAAAAACTTGGGGAAGCTACAAATGATTGCATGTTTAGTTTCTATATCATCTCCCTGTCCATCCTAGAGTGGAGACCATCCCCAAAAGGCCATGTCATGCACGCTTCAAAAATGGCTTCAAAGCAGGCCATTAGAGGACTAAAGCTTGGTCCTCATCTGTTTTTCAGGCCAGGATTTGCCTGCTTAAAATTCCTCCACAGCGTGTCATGTTTCTGGTTTGTAAAACCTTTTATGATCTAGTAAATTAGCTAGTGCTTGCTAGTTCGCTAATCAGTGACCAGCTGTAGCTGGCCTGATGACAAATACAATTATAGCCAATTGTTATGTCAGTAATTACAGTCACAAAGCAAAAAAATATGTGAATTCTGCAGGCGTCATTTTTTTAAAGTATGAAGTTGTCACGATGCAATCTCCATGCACCTATAGCAATGAATCACCAGTATACGATAGGTTACCCCAAAGATAACACTCAGGCGGCATACACACGACCGGTTTCCTCGGCAGAATTCAGCAAGAAACTCGATGGGAGACGTATTCTGCCGAGGAAACCAGTCATGTGTACACTTTTCGCCCAGAAACCCGTCGAGGAACTCGTCGAGCCAAAAAGAGAGCGTGTTCTCTATTTCCTCAATGGGCAATGGGAAAATTTGGCTCGACGAGTTTTTTGTCTGCTGAACAAGGAACTCGACGGGGAAAACTATGTGTTTCGCCCGACGAGTTTCTCGGTCGTGTGTACGCCGCCTAACACAACACCAAAAGCGTAACAATTTTTGTAAAAAAAAAGTTACGTTTACATTTTTGGCAGTATTTGTAAAAAATAATTCCTATTTCTTGATCAATATTTGACATTTCTAAAAGATGGTTATTAGATAGTACCTTATAATTTCCTAGGTCTCATTTCAATTGTTTGTGCAATTTTTACATTGAAATAGCAAGCAAACTGTTTGTATTTACCAAGGTAGGCTGTACTATTTTTTTTCTGTTGCTAAATGTTTATAAATCACTGTGTTTTTAGAGATACATGAAATGGATAGAGAGTGGTAGAGAACATTTGAGTACCCATTGAAGGTCAAGTACTCAGCTTAATGTATACAGTGTATAGTACCAAGACTGCATGTACATTTATTCTTTACATAAGGTGCATATAAAAGTGTTTTGTAGCCATGCCAATTGCATGTCCTTCATGTGCACAGCCTCATGGTGTGTAAGCATCTGCATCCTTTAACCACTTCAATACAGGGCATTTTCACCACCTTCCTGCCCAGACCAATATTCAGCTTTCAGCGCTGTTGCATCCTGATTGATAATTGCGCGTTTGACATTTCTATCATTTTTTTTTACACAAATAGAGATTTTTTTTGGTGATATTTATTCCCTCTGCATTTTTTTTATTTTTTGCTAAATAAACAAAAGAAGGTGTTTTTCTTTGTTTCTGTTATAAAATGTTGTAAATAAATAATCTTTCTTCATATATTTAGACCAAACTGTATTCTGCTACATTTCTTTGGGGAAAATAACCCAATCCGTGTTTATTTTTTAGTCTGTAGGAAAGTTATACAGTATTCATAAACTATTATCGATTTTTAGATATACTGTATTGGCATATAACACACACTTTTTTACCCTGAAAATAGAGGGTAAACTGTGCCTGCGTGTTATATGCAGGAGGCTATAGAAAGCTTTTTCCTGAAACTTCCCTGTTAAAGTTAGGGTGCGTGTTACGCCTGTGTGTGTTATACCCCGATAAATACGGTATATACCAAAATTGATCAATTCTGATGTACTGAGCCCAAAAATGGCATGACAAATATACAAATGACCCTTTTTTGGAAAGTAGACAGTCCAAGGTATTTAGTAAAAGGCATAAAGAGTTTTTTGAAGTGGTCATTTTTTTGTTTTTTGGAAAATTAAACATTGTCATTATTTTATTGTTATGTTTTTTATATACTGTCACCAGTGCAGTACAGCATCATCACATAAGTGGTTTTTTTTTACTTTTTAACACACTGTGACCAGAGCAATACAGTGTTACCATAGTAACATTGGCCCAGATTCACATACAATTAAATTCGCGTAGAGTATCAGAAATACACTACGCCGCCGTATTTTACCTGGCTCTACGTGGAATCCCGGTAGATTTTGTCCAGTAAACTACGGCGGCGTAGTGTATTTCTCCCGGCGCAAGCCATCTACGTGAGTAGGGGGCGTGAAGCATTTAAAATAGGCGCGTTCCCGCGGCGATCGAACTGCGCATGCTCCGTTCAGAAATTTCCCGCCGTGCATTGCGTGAAATCACGTCGTTACGTCATTCATTGTTTGAGTAGCGTCGTTTACGGACATTCCTATTCCCGAACGAGTTACGTAAAAAAAAAAAATAATAATTAAATTTGACGCGGGAACGACGGCCATACTTAACATGGGCTACGCACCGTTAGACCAGCAAATAGCTGGTCTAACAGTACGTAGCAAAAAAATGACGTAAGCGATTGCGAAGACCACTCGTATCTTCGTGGATCGCCGTAAAAAGTCATTTGCATATCCCGACGCTGAAAACGACGCAGACTCCTCCCAGCGGCCGCAAAAATATCGCAGCGTAGATCCGAAGGCTTACGAAGACGTAAGCCTTTTGGATCGAAGCCCGAAGCCGCCGTATCATGGTTTGAGGATTCAAACTAGTGATACGGCGCGCAAAATTTGAAATTACTCCTGTCTAACACCAGTTAGACAGGTGTAATTGCTCTGTGAATCTGGGCCATTGTAATTTTTTTTTACACATTATGATTGATTATACCAGTGCATTTCACTAATATAAGAAACCATTTTTACTAAATGGTATTGATTCATTCAGTGGGGTTGATTTACTAAAGCTGGAGAGTGCAAAATCTATAGAAACCAATCAGCTTCCATTTTTTTTTGCTAAAGTCGATTGAACACTGTGGCCAATCACAGCTATCTAAACATTTTTAAACAATGAATGGCATGCATGGAAGTCATCCATTGTTTACAATTGTTATGTGATCTGCTGTGATTGGTTACAGCGATCAGATGGTACCAGCAGTGGGCTGGTACAGTTAGCAGTCTGGTGGCCACAGTCTGTGATAGATCACACTGTAGCATGGCCCCATGGTCGAACACAAGGCACATTCTGGGAGAACAGTATATGATGTCCATCCAGAATTAATAAGTTGATAAACCCAATCCTGCTCCATATAGATTGGTCCCCTAGGCTCATTGATCAGGTTAGGAGAAGACAGAGTCCATGCTGGAACACAACTGATGTACATATTTACACACTTTCAGGCATCCCAGCAGTGATGGTACAATCCTTGTACCTACAAGTTGCAAACAGATAACAGCAGAGGAAAGAACCAAGTCAAAGAGCAGTCCATGCCCTCAAAGTCCTACATCAATTACCCAAGGTATGTCAGAAGTCCCATAGACCTCTCTTTTCTTGCTTCCCTGAGCTGCTAGAAGCTAGTGCCTCAAAGATTATACTGTATCTTTACTGTGATTGTCTTTGTATTGATTGCCATGACTAGCTGACCCCAAGTAGACTCCCATTATTTGAACAGAGTCAGAAATGCCCAATGGTGGTAGGGCCAAGGCTGGTACATATGGTACACACCATTTACTACTCTGGGGACCTCTATCAACTGCTTAGGCAACTACACTGTGTACTTTTACTACAGGGTTCCAAAGTCTTACTATGGTGATATCTAGTGGCCAAATTGGGGAAACACACTGGGCACCATGCCCCAACCCTACAAACCTATAGGCTTTACCATGTTATTGTCATTTAAAAAAAAAATGGCCCAGATTCACAGAGCAATTACGCCTGTCTAACTGGTGTTAGACAGGAGTAATTTCAAATTTTGCGCGGGGTATCACTAGTTTGAATCCTTAAACCATGATACGGCGGCTTCGGGCTTCGATCCGAGAGGCTTACGTCTTCGTAAGCCTTCGGATCTACGCTGCAATATTTTTGTGGCCGCTGGGAGGAGTTCGCGTCGTTTTTATGCGTCGGGATATGCAAATTAGTTTGTACGGCGATCCACGAAGGTACGAGTGTCCCTCGCAATCGCCTACGTAATTTTTTGGCTACGTAATGTTAGAGGAGCTTTTTGCTGGTCTAACAGTGCGTAACCCATGTAAAGTATGGCCGTCGTTCCCGCGTCGATTTGAATTATTATTTTTTTTTTTAACGTAACTCGTTCGGGAATAGGAATGTACGTAAACGACGCTACTACGACGTAACGACGTGATTTCGCGCAATGCATGGCGGGAAATTTGCGAACGGAGCATGCGCAGTTCGATCGCCGCGGGAACGCGCCTATTTTAAATGCTTCACGCCCCCTACTCGCGCATATGGATTGCGACGGGAGAAATACACTACGCCGCCGTCGTTTACTGGACAAAATCTACCTGGATTCCACGTAGAGCCAGGTAAAAAACGGCGGCGTAGTGTATTTCTGATACGCTATGAGAATCTAATTCTCTCTGAATCTGGGCCAATGTTTTTAATCTTCTTAAATATGCATCTTTCATTAAAATATTACCTAATGACACTGATTAAAGGTCATTGTTCAGAAACAGTGTCTCCTGTGTTGTCTTGCCTGTCACTTGTGCCCTTGGTGTAAACTAGGATATGATCTGCCATAATCATTTTAAGTAATCTCATTCAGAAAACTGGTGTAAATTAAACACTGGAACAAGTGCATGAAAACAGGGAGTGATTGAAGAAGACCAGAGGACATCAACAGTTCTGAGAGATAAAAAAAAAAAAGATAAAATGGTGAAAATAATATTTATGTCACAAAAAATGACAACTGTTTGATACACAATGCTTCTTCAAACGGCATACAGTTAGAGTTTAGATTTAGTTTAATATCTTAAATGTAAGGCTTTGTTGTGTTTTGCAGAATATGATTGATGCATACTTATTTGAAGCAAACACAATTTAATGTGTTTATTTTCCTTTGAAATCTTTTATCATTTGGTAGCGATCATAGCACCTCTTTCACTGATAACTGCAGTTATAGTGATAAAGGTCAAGAAAAGGACTGTTCTAAATCTTGATAGAGCAGCCATTGCTAAAAAAAAATTGAAGGTGAATAGAAAAAAAGTGTAGCTCTCCCCGTCATCTGTTGTCCAGAAGCTCATTTTAATTAATGATTTTGTTTTCATTTTGTGCATTGAGCTTAACATAACCTCCTTTTCCTGGCGTGTGATCTCATGAGAAAGAAATACTTCCTCTTTTGTCTTTCTTTAATTTGCTGTGATATCTCTTCAGATACTATTGATCCTAACCTACCACATTTCTTTCTCTCATCACTGTATCTACACTTTCATCATCATGAACATGTCAGTGAGTAGGCCTATCATGTCTTATTCTCTTCCTGCCTCTGCCACTATGTCAATATTTAATGTCACACTCTCTTAATCCAGTTATCTGCTCTGTCCTTCAATTATTACTGGCTAAACTTTGGAAAGTTAATTCGGTAAATTTCGTATTATACATATCCCTCTAGCTATGTCTATAATTCAAAATCAATAAGCATAGTACTTGTACTTCTTTTCATTTTATATTATACATTTATGTTTGGAACTATGAATCTGCATACAATTTTTGCTTATAAAATCCTGTTTTTTTTGTCATATGACGTCCACAGGTGGGATCTCCCATCCTGGGTGGACGTCATATAACGTCCTGGGCTTCCCGGCCGTCTGGGGGGGGGGCGCGCGTGCGCCGGTGATCTATGTGTCAGATAAACACACAGATCCACGGTCCTGCCAGGTAAGGAGACTGATGTGTGTTCCCAGTACAGAGGAACATACATCAGTCTCCTCCCCTTGTGAGTCCCCTCCCCCTTATTTTAGCAACATCCAAAACGAACATTGTATACTCTGTTTTTAACCACTTAAGGACCGCCTCCTGCACATATATGTCCGTACGCCCGTGACCCAGTCCGAAGCTCCGTGACCGCGGCCGCGATCGCCACTGGAGTCCCACGATCAGTCTCCGGACCTGAAGAATGGGGAGAGCTGTGTGTAAACACAGCTTCCCCGTTCTTCACTGTGGCGCTGTCATTGATGGTGTGTTCCCTTATATAGGGAACCACACCATCAATGATGTCACACCTACAGCCACACCCCCCTACAGTTAGAAACAGAGATGAGGTCACACTTAACCCCTTCAGCGCCCCCTTGTGGTTAACTCCCAAACTGCAATTGTCATTTTTATAATTTTTAATGCATTTTTTGCAGTGAAAATGACAATGGTCCCAAAAATGTGTCAAAATTGCCTGAAGTGTCCGCCATAATGTTGCAGTCATGAACAAAAACGCTGATCTCCACCATTAGTAGTAAAAAAAAAAAAAAATAATAAAAATGCAATAAAACTATCCCCTATTTTGTAAATGCTATAAATTTTGCGCAAACCAACCGATAAACGCTTATTGCAATTTGTTTTTACCAAAAACAGGTAGAAGAATATGTATCGGCCTAAACTGAGAAAAAAATTTTTTTTATATATTTTTGGGGGCTATTTATTATAGCAAAAAGTAAAAAATATTGAATTGTTTTCAAAATTGTCGCTCTATTTTTGTTTATAGCGCAAAAAATAAAAACCGCAGAGGTGATCAAATACCACCAAAAGAAAGATCTATTTGTGGGGAAAAAAAGGACGCCAATTTTGTTTGGGAGCCACGTCGCACGACCACGCAATTGTTAGTTAAAGCGACGCTGGCCGGGTCCTTTAGCTGCCTAAAGGTCCGGGTCTTAAGTGGTTAAATAATTATCAATGCCCTGATCACAAAAAAATTGGCCAAAACACTGCTTTAAGTGAGTAATGGGGAAAAGATAAGCTGCTGGGAGTACTCTGCTTGGTGTTTTTTTATGACACAGTTTGGGTCTTCCTCAAAGCTTTCGGTTTCTTTGGCCCAGAACAAATATCCAACGCAGGAAAGTTGATAAAAATTCAGTATGCTAATCTGCATACTTTTGTAAGTCATTGATTTAACATTTTACAGCAAGTGGGTCAGAATGACAGGAAACTAGATGTGTAACAAAGAGAACTATGGTAGCCTCTGTGTTTTTCTCCAGACCATTTTCTTTTAAGCATTGCAAATATAATAAGCATGCATATAACAAAGAAATGACACGTTATATCAAGATAGCAAGGAATTGAATGTCCTTTAAATCAACAATTTCAAAGCAAACCAAAATAATTATAGGTAACATTAATTACATTTTAAAAGAGTGAATAATTTTAAAAAGGATGAGGTCAGTATTATTCAAAAGAAATCTGAGAGGCAATATACTTGGCTGTGTTAATTTCTTACATAAGATCTGTCTCTGTTTGACCCGAGGGACCCTTGTACATCAACCCCATCTACCAGATATTGATGACAGAGCACTAAATACTATTGAATTTGTTTCCATATTTGTTGGCAGTGAGGGTTAACAAAGATGTGTTAGTCAGCCATAACTCGCTATAATCACTTGTGAGCTCAAGAAAAATAACAGTAACAGCTGACAGCTTTTTAAAGTTGTGTTTTATCACATCATTGTCATGTAATGTTTAAAGACATGGATGGAATCACACACTTTCCATTGACAAATTTTATTATTTCCTGACACGGAAATTTAAGCCAAATATGTCCTAAATCTTCATTCCATGTACAGTAAATGAAACATACATATTTAGTATAGAATGTCAGATAAGCAAATGTATTAATCCTGGGAATATCAGTCATTATTTATCCCATATTATTAACCACTTAAGACCCGGACCAATACGCTGGTAAATGACCCAAGGTGTTTTTGCGATTCGGCACTGCGTCGCTTTAACAGACAATTGCGCGGTCGTGCGACGTGGCTCCCAAACAAAATTTGCGTCCTTTTCTTCCCACAAATAGAGCTTTCTTTTGGTGGTATTTAATCACCTCTGCGATTTTTATTTTTTGCGCTATATACAAAAATAGAGCGACATTTTTGAAAAAAAAACACTATTTTTTACTTTTTGTTAAAAAAAAAATCAAATAAACGAAATTTTAGTCAAACATTTAGGCCAAAATTTATTTAGCCACATGTCTTTAGTAAAAAAAAAAATCGCAATAAAAAAAAATAGCTACCTAGCGGGAACAGCGGCACTAATACAGCGATCAGAAAAATGATCGCTTAGTGACGCTGGCAATAGGGAGTGAAAGGGTTAACTAGGGCGGTGATCAGGGGGTTAAAACTTTATTAGGGGGGGTGGGGGGGCTATCCTGAACCTAACACTAACTGTTTTTTACACTGCCTGTCACACTGACACTAAATGCAGTGATTAAATCACTGCATTCAGTGACACTGTGACAGGGGGGTGGGGGGGGCGATCACAAGGGGTTAATATGCCTATGTGAGTGTGTGTCAGTGTTGTGTTGGTGCACACTTACTTGTGATGTCTTCTCTCATCAGCAGCGCTGGGAAACAGCGCTGCGATGAGAGAATACATCATTTCCTCCTTCCTGTGTAAACACAGGAGGAGGAAGTGACAGGCTGGGAGCGCGCTCCCATTGGCTGGGAGCGATCGCGGAGGGGGCGGATATCACGGACATCCGCCCGCAGATCCCGGATCGCTCCCAGAGGTAGGGGGACCCCCGCACGCCGCGGAGGGGGTCCCGATGGGACCCCCGAACCGCACTCAGGCGGGGACGTAAATTTACGCCCTTGTGCCTGTACGTGCCATTCTGTGGCCGTATATGGGCGTGCGGGGGTCCTTAAGTGGTTAAACAATACAAAACGGTGCGCTCATCTGTAAATGTGTGAAATTTAAAAAAAGCTGCTGCAATTAAACACTACTTGAATAGTGAGGAGAACGAAAATTGTAAAATAAAAAAGATGAGCTGTTTTTGACTAAAATATTATCCTAAAATGATGCAATAAACAATGTGCAATAAGCAAAATAAATCAATAGCGAATGTTCATAAATGGCAAAGGGGGTTATTTTTGAAAGGCAAATCCACTTTTCACTACAAGTGCACTTGGAAATGCAGTTGCTGTAGATCTGAGGGGGACATGCAATAAAAAACAGCATTTTTGCTTGCACATGATTGGATGATAAAATCAGCAGAGCTTCCCCTAATTTCAGAACTTCCCCTCACATCTACAGCAAAGCTACAAAGTGTCTTTAAAGTGTACTTGTAGTGCACTTGTAGTACAAAGTAGATTTGCCTTTCATAAATAACCCCCAAAGTGTCACTTAATAAGTGAAGCTCCGGTTGTCTAGAACGCTGTATCAAGTGATTTACATCAAGTAGCCATGATCTGCTCACAAAAAATGGCAAATAATAAATGGTGTAAAAAGTTCATAAACTGTCCAGTTCTCCACAATTCAATGTGTTTATTGAAGAGATGATTCTCCAACATTCCCACATGCAAATACAACAAACTATTTGTAGTGCAGCTGAAATCATCCACAATGGAAAGTGTGTCACCGCTCTGCTCTAGATGTGCAAATTGGCCACCAAGAAATCATGGGCCAGATTCACGTACATCGGCGCATTTTTGGACCGGCGTAGTGCAACTCCTTTAAGTTAGACCGTCTTAATTTCGAGGTGCAAGTACCGTATCCTCGTAGTATTTTCGTCCAAATTTGCACCGGTGCAATGTAAATTCCTAGGCGTAAGGCGGTGTAATTCAAAGTGGGAAGGACGTGGGCGTGTTCCATTGAAATGAGCCGTGACCCCATGCAAATGAAGGGCCGGCCAGACTGGGCATGTGCACATGAAGCAGACTATGGTCAGCACCTCTCTGAGCATGCTCAGAACTCGGCACGGCGCACTCAGTTAGACTTAGTGAGCTATGCACTGTGCTTAAATAGACCGAGAGAAATGCCCTTCCATTGCAAAAGTGCATCCAATTTGTTTCCCTTCCTACAGCAAGGTGCTTTTGTTCTGTTGTTTGTTAGTGTTTGTTGGTTTGTGTCGTGTCTTTGAGATTTTTGGAGAGTGATTTGGAGAGTGTTTTTTGCTGAGTTTTTTTTTTTTTGCTGTGTTTTATTTTATTTTGCTGGGCATTTTTTTTTTTTTGTTTTTTTTTTTTGATTTTTTTTTTCTGTTTGTGAATGATTTTTGAATGTGGGGGTGACATTCCTGCCACCACTCCACTTGTACGCTGAAAAGAGCCACTGGCAAGGAAATGGAGTGTTGCCAGGACCTTGCCCAGTGGCTGCACTGCATGTGAGCGGTGTGTTGGGCTGGTGATGTCCTCCTGCAGGGTTGTGGTTAATTCCAGGATGGCATGAGGGGTGAATCTGAAGATGCGATACACCTCAGAATCACTCATGCCAAAGATGTCTATGCATGTGCGGTATATCCTCTCCCGTGCCCTCCTCCGTGCCCTCCTACTTCTGTGCTCATCTAAAGTCAGTAGTATAGATATGAGCATGGATGCCCCTGGCATGTTGGCAGGGCCGCCATTAGGAATTATGGGGCCCCTTACACAGCTTCAGGCATGAAATTAAGATGCGGGGGGGGGGGGCTGCTGCGAATTGAGAAGCGGGGGGGGCCTTTACAAAAAAAAGAAGAAATAAAGAAAAATACATATAAAAAAAGGGGGGTAGCCATCCAGGGACCTCGGGGCCCATTAATAAAAAAATAAAATAAACATATATAAAAAAATTATTTTTTTTATAAAAAAAATAAGTAAAAAAAGAGGGGGTTGCCATCGCCCAGATGGCAACCCCCTCTTTTTTTACTTATTTTTTTTATAAAAACCTCCGGACCCTCCGGACCCCTTTTTTTTTTAGGGGGTTCCCATCCGGGCCCCTGGGGACCCCTGGGCCCCTTACAGGTGTAATGCTTGTACCCCCCTGATGGCAGCCCTGCATGTTGGCATATAGATTGTTGTCCTGCAAGTGTGACTGCTCAGCTCGTCCCTAACGGTGTTGCTTTAGCTGACATGTAGACGGATTGTCTAATTTTAAACCTGCTTTTATATGGTCTAATTTTAGACTTTCCGTGCAGCTGATGTGCACAGGGCGTAGCCTGCACCGCACAAACTTACTTTTGTGGATCCCCGTAACTCCCTCATTTGCATATTTGCATAGGAAATCAATGGTGTGGACGGAATAAATGTGCACCTAAGATGTGCAGGCGTAGGCAAGTTAGGCCGGTCGGGAGTAGCCTATTTTGGTGCTTACCAAGTTCTGTGGGTACGGTGCAAAAAATATTCCAGAGCAAATTTAGACTTAGGCGGCACATCTCGAGATACTCCGGCGTAAGTGCTTTGTGAATCTGGCCCCATATGCGTGTAAGTGGAAGAGCCTCTAAAGGCAAGTCGTCAGTGAGACCCTGCACGCTCTCCACGGTGGTCGTCACATTACTCCTCACTCTTTGTCAGCAAGGTTTACCATGCAGTCATGGTGGATTGCTATCCATGCCTGCCATTCCATCTTGTCCTGTTTGCACTGCTGGGCCCTTCTAATCCCATATCCATAGTTCCCGGGTCAGACATTCCCAGATGACTATCATTGGGTCATAAGCATGTGATGTCTTGCAGATTTACAATTGTATGTGCATCAACCCCTGAGGAAGTGACGCTATGTCATGAAACACGTCGGGTTACATAGATGCAAGTTTACATCCATTATGGATTGATCTTTGAAACACTGTATCTGGTTATGGAGTTCGTATTTATATATTGACCAGTCTGCTTGACTATATGGCAAGTATGTCGCTGTTGATCTTTTGGAAATTGTGTTTACCAATAGATCTTCACTTTATTGATTTTATTATTGAGTGTGTTGCGCCTCATCTAAAGTCCCATGGGCAATTCATGTTTCTTTTTCCCATTCATTCTACATGAGTAAGAGCCAGTCATAGGATGAATCCAGAGTCTAGTCTCGGGAGGGGCACTGCCAGAAAATAAGAACATTTTCGGGCAATTTATTTGGGAAATGTCTGGTGTTGGCGATTCAATTATCACGGCACCATGGTTGTTATGGTGTCAGGATGATTAAAGCGCATTATTTATACAGTATTATTACATTGGATTAGAAAATGAAATGGTTCAACTCACCATAATGCCGAATCAGTGGGAGCCCCGAGTGTGTCACTTGCCACCGTCGCCTGCCACCAGATGCAGACTGTCACTTGCCACAAGTTGCGGATTGTCACTTGCCATGTCACCTGCCACAAGTTGCAGATTGTCACTTGCCACACGTTGTGGATTGTCCACTTGCCACGTCACCTGCCACACATTGCGGATTGTCACTTGACACAAGTTGCAGATTGTCACTTGCCACGTCACTTGCCACAAGTTGCAGATTATCACTTGCCACAAGTTGCAGATTGTCCACTTGCCATGTCACCTACCACACATTGCGGATTGTCACTTGCCACGTCACCTGCCACAAGTTGCAGATTGTCACTTGCCACATGTTGCAGATTGTCACTTGCCACATGTTGCAGATTGTCACTTGCCACATGTTGCAGATTGTCACTTGCCACATGTTGCAGATTGTCACTTGCCACGTCACCTGCCACACATTGCGGATTGTCCATCTGATACACGTTGCAGATTGTCCATATGCCAAATGTTGTGGATTGTCACTTTCCTGCTAAGGTGGGGATTGGGGATTGTCACTTTCTTCCTGTGACCCAGAGTCAGGCAGCAGAGACTGGATGCTGGACATTTTAATGCAGTTAGTGTTAACAGCAAATCCACATAAATGTCCATTCAGAAATCCATGGAATGGAGTGTTGAAACCAGAAATGGGTCATCACATAAACCATCTGACAAAGGAGTGAGGTAGAATACTCTTACCGGAGCCGATGGATCTACTTATTAGGCAGATCATTAGAGCATGCAAAATCCTAGTGGCAGGCCACATCTGCTTGTCTGAAGACTCAAGGTGGACCAAACGGATCACAGATGACGACCCTGGGAAGTGAACCCGTCCTCAAAGGAGACTCTGGATATACCAGATATCCACATGGTCCTCAGGCGATGATTTTGTTGATTTATTTTATTGTTATTTTCACTTTGAGGCCAGTTCCATTTAGTGTGACTTGGTCTCTCCTAATTTTAGCGCTCACAATCTTTATATTTTAGTCACATTTTTTTGTAGCTGCTCTTAGTTGTTTTTCATCCCCTTTTATGGTCTTTTTTCAGACTAGTGCAATATTTTTTCTTTATTTCCAGTGTTAACAGCAACACACACATCACAACGTTATAAACCTTAGGTGTCACTTCCAAAGCCAAACACTGCAGTAAACAACTGCAGTGTTCCCCTGTTTAAGGCTCCTATCACCGCGGCATGTAACGTGCTGCATTTTGGCTCTAAGATTCCAAGTCCGACGTCACATGACTCACTGACGTCACTCGTTGTTAAATGCCAAGTGGCCCAGGCGCTAGCGACAAATGCAGGGAAGAGGCTCCACCCACCACCTCCTCCTGGTCAGTACGGCACAGCGGCGTAATTACACACACTAGACGAGTCTCTCTGTGCCTCTGATTGGCTGATGTGAGACAGAGAGAGAGACTCAGGTAGAGCAAGTGACATTGTTTGTGTGATATTTTCAAGGGGGACAATTGCCCTGTCCCCCCCCCCTGGATCCGCCCCTGTCTCAGAGTGGAAGTACAATACAGACCAGAGTTTGCACATTATGTGCTGGAACTTCTGGCTTACCCTACAGACAGTGTATTGTCCGAAAGGGTCTTCAGCACAGATGGAGGTTTTATTACAGAAAAATTAATACCCCTGTCCCCTGAACCAGTTCTGGGCTACAAGTGACTGAAAATCTTTGCTGCTAATGCCACAGAAACTTTTAACTGCCATCCTCAAAAAAAAATGATACCTGCCACCATTAACAGCTTCTGCCACCACTCCTGGCCTAGTCTAGGTTTCTGTAACTGGAAAGATGCCTCGCAGGATGCATTAATCATGTTCTGCTCTTCAAAGTTTGCTGCCTATTATAATGCTCTTACACTGTAAAAGTGCCACACAATGTTTCAGCAGCTGGAACTTTTTTTTTAGCAGCTGCCAAATTTCTAATATTTGCTGCAGGGTAAATTCTATCTCACATTTTGCAGTTTATTCCAGTGCTCTGGAACTTTTAGGATGCCACATAATATTTCTGCAGCTGGACCTCAGCAGATCATAATGTTTGCTGCAGAGTAAATTCTGCATTGCGCCTCAAAGTTTACAGGCTGTTCTGGTGCTCCAACATTGTACAGGTGTGAGACCTCAGCTGACATATTTCTAATGTTTTTTTCTGCTAGGTAAATCCTGTGGTATGCTTTAACTCTTGTGGCATTGTCAGGGAAGAAACTGGAGAAGAACTGGCAGATATGCCAATACCCGTTATGGACGCACTAATCCGTACATGTGCATTAGCAATCGGCGCATAGCGGCGAACGCACAGTAGCAACGGCTAACGCGTCTACGCATATGTGCTAACGTTCGTACGCAAACGTGCTAACGTTCGTACGCAACGTGCCAATTACCAGTGTTTTGCTGGCCTATATAAGGACTCCAACTGCTAATAAATCATTGGATTATCATCAACTCTGTATCCTGTGTTCCTTGCTCATGTTTGATTACCTGTTACTGACCCGGCTTACCCTGACCTGCTCTGTCTTCTCTCCTGCCTCTGAACCTGGCTTGTTTCACGGACCTGCTCCTTGCCTGTTTTTGACCCTGGCTTGATCACAACTACACCTCCTGCCTCTGTCTCTGACTGCTCTCCTGTGTTTGACCCCGGCCTGGCTTTCCACCTGCCAAGATCCATCAGTACCTCCAGGGAATCATTGGCTGTGACCAACTGCTCTGCTCTGACGAGTCCGCCTCTGGAACCATCAGACAGCTTTATCGGCAGGCAACCCATGCATCTCTAGGCAGAGCACCCTCTGTCTCCAACTCCAGGGGTACTCTGCTCTCAGACTCAAGGGGAGCCCTCTCATCACCTTAGCCTCCAGCCTGGTACATGACAGGCATATTCCTATGCTCCAGCATGATAAGGATGTCACATAATGTTTCCAAAGCTGGACCTTAACTTCTATACTTCTAATCTTTCCTGCAAGGGAAATACTGCCTTGTGTCTCATAGTTTGCAGCCTATTCCAGTGCTCAGGCACTGTAAAGCAGTCACACAATCTTTCCACAGCTGGACTTCAGCTGCCAAATTTCGAATGTTTTCTGCATGGAAACCCCTTTGTTGAGCCTCGATGATTGCAGCCTAGTCTAAAATTATTTGTACTCAAAATTATTTGTGTTTTATGTCTCCAAGATAATGGATTTAATGTTTATTTCAAGGTAAAACCTGTGTCATCTTTCCTTCTTCAATTTTGGCCTAACCAAGTTGCTTACATACTGTTCAGCTATCAACTATATTTAAGGCTTTTGTCGCTCAAATAATAAACTCCAATGTTTTTTTCAAGATAAAACCTGTCTTGTCCATGCCTTCTACCGTGTTTCCCTGAAAGTAAGACCTACCCCGAAAATAAGACCCAGTGTTATTTTCCAGGGGGGCTGCAATATAAACCCTACCCCGAAAATAAGCCTAAGTTAGAAATACTTGTAAAATCTTACAATCCACTATATTACAGTAGTATATAATGTACAGTGTGTGTGTTTCTGTAATATAATTGGGGGGGAGAGCTCAGGCGGGTCACAAAAGTGCAGAGCTGTGCCATAACGAAGGTATTTGGCACAATTATATTAGAGAAACACACACATTGTACATTTTATACTACTGTAATAGAGTGGAATATAGGATTTTAAAAGCATTTTAACTCAGTTCACACTGGGGATTCCTGTCAGGCAGGAAGAGAGTGGCAGGAAGACAGCACATTACATGGTAAGACCTACCCCAAAAATAAGCCCTACTGTGTCTTTTGTTGGCAAAATTAATAAAAGACTCTGGCTGAGTTTCGGAGAAACATGGTATATTGCAGCCTAACCAGGCTCCTTGCATATTGTTCAACAACTGAACAATATTTGTGGCTATTTTCTCTTAGGCCTCGTACACACGATCAAATCTGTCCGCTGGAAACGGTCCGCTGGACCGTTTCAGCAGACAGATTCGATCGTGTGTACGGCCGAGCCGACGGATTTGGCCACCCGACAGATTTCAAAGCATGCTTTGAAATCTATCGGGTGGGAATCCGTCCGCCCGACATGTCTGCTGGTGAGTACTCTTACCAGCAGACATGTCATCCCGCACCGCCGTCGCACCGCCGCCGAATGGATTCGGCGCATGAGCGGAAGTGTTTTACTTCCTGGTGCGGTGACATGGCGGCGTCAATGTCACCGCCACGTCACCGACACGTCAGCGCGCTCTTTGCTGGCGGGGATTTTGGTTTGCTCGTGTGTACACGCGAGCAAACCAAAATCCCAGCAGACAGATTTGTTCAAATCTGTCGGACGGACAGATTTGAACAAATCTGTCTGCTCGTGTGTATGGGGCCTAAGATAATATTCTCTGATTTGTATTACAAGATAAAACCTCCATTGTCTCAATGTATTTTCTTCCTATTGATGTGCTTGCATACTGTCCTGACACTAGCTAATTTCTACCAAACACATACCTGAAGTCTGAAATTTTGGAAATAACTGACATGGAGGGGGGTTCAGGGAATGTGGAGTTTTGTGTGCCTTTGTGTGTAGTTTTGAATTGTCTTTTTGCATGATACTTTGATAGAAGATGCAGTGTCGTACAGTGGAAAAAAAGAAACTCACAAACTATACTGTTAAACCTTTGTGCCAATGGACAATGTACAAAGTTAGGGGCTTAACTACATTTTTTAACTATAATCTTTCTTTTTTTTTTACTTTTTTTTTCACATCAGACTCCGCCACGTTCAGAGACTCGCTCATGTTTTCACATTAAGAGAAGAGCCGATCTCTCCACTTTGGTTTCGCATCATTTGTGAATATATACGTAATTTTTTTTTTCTTTCTATTTTATTTCAAAATAAAAAAAGAGAATATATATATATATATATATTACTTTCGAAGCTTAATATTGGTAACTCCTCTTGACTCTACTCTTCCTCGCTTTACCCTCTAGTCCACCTCTCTTCCTTCCTATCTTCTCCTACCAACCTCCCTCACCCCCCCTCCCATCGCCACCCTCTCTTTTCCCTTCCCATGGTTTGTTCCTAAGTCTCTTATTCTGTGAGCACTTTCTTCATGTATTCTTCCGTTGTCTTGTAGTCTTCCCATCGTCTCCATCTTTTGTTATATTTCTCAAGTTCGCCATGGTCACAACTGCTGAGATACTCCAGTCTATTATTGTTTTCCATCCGTGGAAACCATTCTTTTATATCTCGTTTGTTTTTATTTTACCAGTTTTTTTGGGATCAGTCCCTTAGCCGCGTTTATTATCTAAGGGAGCAATGTTTCCCTACTTTTATTCTTGGGAACCTTTAAGTTCGTGAAACAAACACGCATAGGTACTATTTTCTAATTCCTCCCCAGTTATTTCCTTTGCGACTTCCTGGATTTCTCGCCAGTATTCTTTTATTTTGGGGCAATCCCACCATATATGCATGGTTGTTCCGATTTGTCCGCATTCCCTCAAACACAGTGAAGAATTATCTTTGTTGAACTTACTTATCGTTTCAGGTGTCCTATGCCATCTTGTGATACACTTATAATTCATTTCGATTGTGTTTATGTCTGTTGCGGTGTTATGTACGGATGCTATTATTCTTTCAAGTTGTTGCTCTTGAAAATTATTTTTCATTTCTATTTCCCATTTCTTTATAAATCCCGGTTTCTCTTGTAGCTCCATCTCTGTCAATATTTGATAGACTTTTGATATCACGTGCTTTACCGGAGTTTGTATAGCACACAATTTTTCAAATGGTGTTAGATTTCTTTCGTCTCCAATCTCTATAATCTTTCTAATAGCTTTTAAATCTGTTGTGGCTACTACTAATCTCTTGTGGCCGCTATGTGCCCACCTATAGGCTTCAGTGGGATTCACTGTTTGGGTTTTGCTCATTTCAAGCAGGATTCAATTAACTTTCCGAAAATCGAACCTGGACAGATTAGTCCATCTTTAAACAAGTCTAGATCCAGTTAGCTGCACCATGTATGGTATAAAATATACAAGTAAAAACATTTTTTATCTAGATTATATACTATTCATCTCATTAAGGATTGGTGGATTGGACACAATAAGTCACTGAACAAGCATGATAGTTAGAAAACAAGTATTTTTGATGGATGAATAAGTAATGGCAGTCTACTTATTTCCCCCTTTAAAACAATAGCTCAGAGGAAAACTTTTTTATTTATCTGTAATTATGTAGTAAGTGTGTTAAAATATTGCTTGCATGTTGCAACTTTGCACATTATTTGTTTTTCTGGATTGATTAAAATTCTTTGGATTTTTTTGTACAGACCTTGAGTTGATTGATTTTGTTTTAGGATGAATTGAAAGCCCAAAAGCCAATTTGTAGTTTGACCTATTTTACAAATATCTTGGCTGAAAAAAATGCTATGTACAGAATGGTGACCTATTGTATTGTCACACCACAAAACAATAAAGATTTTATTGTTACAAGGGCCTTCTTGCAAATGTTATAATTAACTTAGAACATCACATTGTGTATCAGCTACATGCATTTATTATGAAGGACATCTTGTTTATCTAGCATTATTAAGGAAAAAACACAACACATAAATAAGTGCAAGCATTAAGCTTTTATATTCTTTTTATTTTTTATTTTTCTCATGAAAGCATTAACCTTTTGTTTAGAATGCAGAATGTTAATGATTATATCACATTTGCATAATCAAACCCAACATGTTTTATTCTCCATGCTTCTTTGAAGTTCTGCAATTTTAAAAGTCATACACATACAAGATTATTACTTCTCTCTCTTATGTACTGTACTAAGGACATACTGAAATATGAATGATGCTTAGTTTAAAATCGGTAGAACAATAGTTTTTCTTATTTGACATTCCAATTAAACTGTGATGAGAGGTACTGTATAGTTTAATTCGGCATTCTAATACTTATTATTGGAAACAGCGAAACTTTACAGATTGTGCAGCCATATCCATAATAAGTTGGATCTGACAGTATACGCCCCCAAAAAAATAAATTACAGTGGTTCTAAGGGCCAAAGGTTTTGTTTATGCATGAAGTAAAAAAATATTTTGTGTGCACCCCCCCTCCATCCTACAGCCCCACTAATACTTGCAATTTGCATGAGAGCAGCTGCTCTCCAAGCTCTCTCCCCACTCATTGGCTCAGACACAGCAGCAAGAGCAATTGGCTAAAGCTGCTGTCAATCACAAACATGGAGGAGGGAACAGGCCGGAGCCCTGTTTTTGTCAATGAATACACAAAACAGAGCTCGAACAAATGCCCCCATAGTAACTAGCCCACTATGGGAGCACTCAGCAGGGGAAGGAAGCCAGAGCACTGACGTGGGACCTGAGAAGAGGAGGATCGGGGCTGCTCTGTGAAAAGCCATTGCACAGAGAAGGTAAATATAACATATTTGCAATTTATCACTTTAGATTGGCAAGAAGAATTTGGGACAATATTAAAGGGGAACGCCAGCTATATGAAAAAAATGTGCTGTACACTGCTGATCCCCCCCTTCTCTGGCTCCCCAGGCTGCATGTTTGGATAAAGGTCTAGTATGGATTTTAATAGAGACTCACAGAAACGAAAAGAAAAAGAAAATGTTGTGGGGGTTAAAAGATGAACATAAAAGAGATAGCCAGATGGCCTCTTACATTAACCACTTAAGATCCGGACCAATACGCTGGTAAATGACCCAAGGTGTTTTTGCGATTCGGCACTGCGTCGCTTTAACAGTCGTGCGACGTGGCTCCCAAACAAAATTTGCGTCCTTTTCTTCCACAAATAGAGCTTTCTTTTGGTGGTATTTGATCACCTCTGCGATTTTTATTTTTTGCGCTATATACAAAAATAGAGCGACATTTTTGAAAAAAAAACACTATTTTTTACTTTTTGTTAAAAAAAAAATCAAATAAACTAAATTTTAGTCAAACATTTAGGCCAAAATTTATTTAGCCACATGTCTTTAGTAAAAAAAAAAAAATCGCAATAAAAAAAAATAGCTACCTAGCGGGAACAGCGACACTAATACAGCGATCAGAAAAATGATCGCTTAGTGACGCTGGCAATAGGGAGTGAAAGGGTTAACTAGGGCGGTGATCAGGGGGTTAAAACTTTATTAGGGGGGGTGGGGGGGCTATCCTGAACCTAACACTAACTGACTTTTACACTGCCTGTCACACTGACACTAAATGCAGTGATTAGATCACTGCATTCAGTGACACTGTGACAGGGGGTGGGGGGGCAGATCGCAAGGGGTTAAGTATGCCTATGTGTGTGTGTGTATGTCAGTGTAGTGTTAGTGCACACTTACTGTGAGGTGTTCCTCTCATCGCAGCGGTTGGAAATACCGTTGCGATGAGAGATTACATCACTTCCCCCTTCCTGTGTAAACACAGGAGGAGGAAGTGACAGGGTGGGAGAGCGCAGGGATTGGCTGGGAGCGATCGCGGGGGGGCGGGCAAACACGGACATCCGCCTGCTCGTCCCGGATCGCTCCCGGAGACACGGGGACCGCCGCACGCCGCGGAGGGAGTCCCGATCGGACCCCCGACCCGCTACTGGGCGAGGACGTAAATTTACGCCCTTGTGCCTGTACGAGCCATTCTGTGGCCGTAAATGTGCGTGCGGAGGTCCTTAAGTGGTTAAGAAGTGCCTCAGGGCACTGGGGCTGCAGACGCGTTAGATTTAAAGTCTTGGGATCCCGCTCGTTCTAACCTCCCAGCCACGGCATGTACTCCCTCCACCGAAGATACCTCAACACGCTGATACCTGGTCACGTGTATACCCACGCTCTTAATGTAAGAGGCCATCTGGCTATCTTTTTTATGTTCATTTTTTAAATAAAACAATTTTACGCTATGGGCACTCTCGGTTTTCTGTTCTTATCTGCATTCCGGGCATGAGGCAATAATCCCAGATCCAGTCAATCCTACTACGTGTACAGGCACAATTCTGTCAAAGCTTTGTGTGACTGTCTTTTTCATTAAAGTCATATACTTGTAGTAAGCGCAATACTTACTTTTGAGCACTTCGGGTGAAGATGTTGTATTCTCTATGGTGAAGGAACACAGTATCACATTGAAACAAATTGCATGCATGTTTGAAGAAAAATCTGCTGATTTCGCACTTCACATATATATTGGGACATTGTTATTTCACTAACATCGGTACTGGCCGGCCCAGCGCTGACACCATTATTTCACAAGGATTTCTATGTTGTGTATAGCATATTTGTTATGAGCACAGTAATTGGTAATCTATGTTAGTTATATTTAGTAATTAGAGCACCCTCCAATTCTTTATTTTATCATGACCATATGTAGTCAAAGACATCACCCGGGTTTCCTTGGTCTCTTTGTTTGCAAACATAAGCTGGCTGTGGATCGGCACTAGTGGATCAAAAGTCGTTTTTTGTTTTTTCATGTTACTTTTGTAGTAGTATATCTAATAGAAAAAGGGGGGGAATCGCGCTAAACGTGAGACAATGCCTAGTGATGGCACAATATATTGTCAAAAAATATAATGTGAAATACAAAACCAAAATTGCTATTAGTGAAGTCCACAAAATAAAATTATATATGTACAAAAAAACCTTATAGGTCAAACGTGAACAAGAGGGGTTAAGTTCTTGATGTTGGTCAAAGGTCCATCTGTGCAGCCAATGATGCTGGATTTTGATATGCAAAAACGTGAAAAGAAAAAACCAATGTCCCGTTACCACTCACGAAGGTCTTGCACTTGTAGAATTTCAATATGTAGTGACAATACCGGAAAGAAAAGAAAAAACTTTCATAGTGTGATACCGTTATAAATAATATCCACCCGTGAAAGATAGCTATATAATAGACAGGAAGCAGTGACAACCCTTCACCATGGAGCACAGTTCACACTGACCCTTACCAGATAGTATGACCCTCTTGAGGTCAAAAACAGCCTTAAGGATGGTGAATATGGACTTCGCTTTACAACATCATGTTTTCCTCGGTGAGAAAAAAAGAAAGACTTTTCATAGTGTGGATTGCATGGAATCTGATCACAATCACACGTGGAAAAAACAACAAATACTGTGAGGGAGAGGAGTGCTGGTACCACCACCGAATGCACACACTGACCCTTACCAGATAATGAGATCCACTCTAGGATCAATATAGGCAGCAAGGAGGTGAATACACTGTTTATATTGTATCAGAGACCAATCCTCGATGAGTAACAGCATGAAAACAAAGGGAAACTAAAATAGTGTAAATCCGTAAAAAAAAATATTCTAAAAAGCCAAAAAAACGCACTTACAAACAGATGCAGATTCAAGGCGTATGTTAAAAGATGCCGGCCGGCATCCACAATCACCCGTGGAAAAAACAACAAATACTGTGAGGGAGAGGAGTGCTGGTACCACCACCGAATGCACACACTGACCCTTACCAGATAATGAGATCCACTCTAGGATCAATATAGGCAGCAAGGAGGTGAATACACTGTTTATATTGTATCAGAGACCAATCCTCGATGAGTAACAGCATGAAAACAAAGGGAAACTAAAATAGTGTAAATCCGTAAAAAAATTTATTCTAAAAAGCCAAAAAAACGCACTTACAAACAGATGCAGATTCAAGGCGTATGTTAAAAGATGCCGGCCGGCTTGTGGAACGCGAACGTCCCCTCGTGTAGTTGCGATGACGTGAGAACGTCTCCTCCCAAAAGGGAGGAGACGTTCTCACGTCATCGCAACTACACGAGGGGACGTTCGCGTTCCACAAGCCGGCCGGCATCTTTTAACATACGCCTTGAATCTGCATCTGTTTGTAAGTGCGTTTTTTTGGCTTTTTAGAATAAATTTTTTTACGGATTTACACTATTTTAGTTTCCCTTTGTTTTCATGCTGTTACTCAAAAGGGAGGAGACGTTCTCACGTCATCGCAACTACACGAGGGGACGTTCGCGTTCCACAAGCCGGCCGGCATCTTTTAACATACGCCTTGAATCTGCATCTGTTTGTAAGTGCGTTTTTTTGGCTTTTTAGAATAAATTTTTTTACGGATTTACACTATTTTAGTTTCCCTTTGTTTTCATGCTGTTACTCAAAAGGGAGGAGACGTTCTCACGTCATCGCAACTACACGAGGGGACGTTCGCGTTCCACAAGCCGGCCGGCATCTTTTAACATACGCCTTGAATCTGCATCTGTTTGTAAGTGCGTTTTTTTGGCTTTTTAGAATAAATTTTTTTACGGATTTACACTATTTTAGTTTCCCTTTGTTTTCATGCTGTTACTCATCGAGGATTGGTCTCTGATACAATATAAACAGTGTATTCACCTCCTTGCTGCCTATATTGATCCTAGAGTGGATCTCATTATCTGGTAAGGGTCAGTGTGTGCATTCGGTGGTGGTACCAGCACTCCTCTCCCTCACAGTATTTGTTGTTTTTTCCACGGGTGATTGTGATCAGATTCCATGCAATCCACACTATGAAAAGTCTTTCTTTTTTTCTCACCGAGGAAAACATGATGTTGTAAAGCGAAGTCCATATTCACCATCCTTAAGGCTGTTTTTGACCTCAAGAGGGTCATACTATCTGGTAAGGGTCAGTGTGAACTGTGCTCCATGGTGAAGGGTTGTCACTGCTTCCTGTCTATTATATAGCTATCTTTCACGGGTGGATATTATTTATAACGGTATCACACTATGAAAGTTTTTTCTTTTCTTTCCGGTATTGTCACTACATATTGAAATTCTACAAGTGCAAGACCTTCGTGAGTGGTAACGGGACATTGGTTTTTTCTTTTCACGTTTTTGCATATCAAAATCCAGCATCATTGGCTGCACAGATGGACCTTTGACCAACATCAAGAACTTAACCCCTCTTGTTCACGTTTGACCTATAAGGTTTTTTTGTACATATATAATTTTATTTTGTGGACTTCACTAATAGCAATTTTGGTTTTGTATTTCATATTATATTTTTTGACAATATATTGTGCCATCACTAGGCATTGTCTCACGTTTAGCGCGATTCCCCCCCTTTTTCTAGTCTATTTTATGTTGTATAACATTTTTGAATCGCAGCTTTATCTCTATTTTTGTATATATGGTACGCGCAATTTTCTTTTCACTTATAGTATATCTAATAGATGCATCACTTCACGGTCAGGTTTAAGACATCCTCCAAGCATGTTTTATAAAGGAATTGTGTATTTCTAATGTTAAAACTGTATTTAAAGACCTGCTACCTACTGAATGGCATTTTTAAAAATGTATTTTACATTGGTACATGTTCCCCATGATAGTGACCCATGGAAATGTTATCAAAAGCTTTCAAACCCTGAAAAATTACAATATTTGGCTTGCATAGACTTGAATGGGGTTTAGATACTATAATTCAGGTTTGCACTTTTTGACATGGGAGTCAGGCATGACTATCCCCTCCCGTGATGCACACCTCACAAGTGGCACATGCATGACTAACATCCACCTGTCTTTTCCCTTCAAGGTGACTCTGCATATGAACTGGAACCCCATCTCATGACCCCATCTCATGCCAGCTCACATTATGCATCTTTGCACGTTAAACACACACATTAATCATGGCACAATGAGAATGCATGCATGCACACCACTATGGTCCCTAGCACACACACCCCACATCCTCATCAAATTGGATTGGCACCAGTCCACCATGCAAGACTGGTGAGCAGTAACGCCACGTCAAGGCTCCAATTATGTCACTGTACATTCATACACCATTCACACGGACCTGGGAATCACTTCTCCCTGGTCCTGGGGAACCCTTCTCCACCAAAATTGAGGGTGACACCCCTTTTCCAGCAGGAATGTCACCCCCACATTCAAACATCATTCACAACCCAAAATATGCCAAAAAAGTCAAACAAACAAAAATGCATAGAAACAAAAAATGCATAGGAAAAAAAAAATGCTTAGAAAAAACAAAAAAAAGCAGAGAACAAAAATAAAAAAGCTTTCAAAACAAACAAAAGGGGGAAAAAAAAATTATTGCCCTCTGCCTGAGCCACGCCTGGGGCGCCCCCGGCCACGGCCCCGGACCCTCAGGGGAGACGCATGGGGGAGGGGAAAAGCCGGGGAAGGAGGAGCAGCCCCTGAGATCTGCCCACCTGGCGGCCTGCCCTCCAAGGCCACGGCTATTCTGTCCAGGGCAGCACCAAGTGTTGCCGTGTTGCCCTGGATAGCCTGGGTAAGGGCCCTCACATCCTGCCCAACGCCTGCTGCTGTAGTTTGCAGGTCATTTAGGCAGGTTGTGGAGGCCCGGGAGTGGGAGTCCAGGTTACCCAGGCTATCATTAATGGAGGACAGGCTCTGATCCACCCGCCCCATAGTCTGGCAGAGCTGTCTCAGAAGGCGGGTCTGGGTGGCCAGGTTCCTTCTCAGACAGGCGGGCATGAGATTGGGCGCCCCCCTGGTGCTTGGGGATGACCTCCTGGCTCCAGCTGATGGTTGTGGCCGGGGAGAAGGGGAGGCCCTTGTGAGGGGAGCCATGTTGGGGGAGGAGGGGGGGGGGCTGACCCTTAGGGAGGGCAGGCTTCTTGCAGCCAGAGGGGAAGAGTCCGCAGAAACCAAAGGGCCAGTGCCTTCCATGGACTCCTCCTCCTCATGATTCTGCTCCTCCTCATGATCGTCCTCCGCATGATCCTCCCCCTCCTCTTGTTCCTCCTCTGCGGACTCTGGCCTTGTTGGGGGGGCCTCATTAGGCTGCTGTCCTGGGGTTGGAGCGGTCAGTCCAGATGGCCCTGCACCCTCCTGCACAGCTGTGGATGACACAAAACATTCACAGGTTGGAGGATCCACACACTTGCCACATATTCCCTTTCACCCCCTCCCCCACACATGCTACACACCTGAGAGAAATAAAAACCTTACCTGGCACCGCGGGGACCGGACTTGTGTCAAAGCCTGGCAGGCCCTCCACTTCATGCCGGTGAAAGGTCAGGGCCACCACACGCTCCGTCTCTGAAAATCTAACCCGGCATGGTGGGCCCCCTCCTGTGCCCCTGGCATGGGCATTTATTGCGGCCAGTTTTTTTTTCACCTCACGCCGGAGGTCATTTATTTTCTTTTCTATCCCAGAGCGGGTCCGTGTCTCCCCCTCCCCCGATGAATTCACCTGCTCCGTGATCCTATCCAAGATCTCCCTCCTCCTGGCCGGGGTGGTGGTGGCACTCTGCGGGCCGTGGAGAAAACGCCCATAGTCGGTAATGGCCCGGGCAAGAATTCTTTTTTCCCCCACAGTAAAATTGAGCTTTCTTTTTCTCTCAGTCATACTTCCAAACAAACTCACTAGCAGTCACCAAAAATCTGTTACAAATACAAGCACAACCAATCAGACAAGAACACACACAAAGAGAAAAAGAACAGCCAAAAATCACACTAGCACTCAGCAAGAAACACACACAAAAAAATCAGATGAAAAAAAAAAGCAAGAAAACAAACGCTCAGAAATCTATCAATCAAACAAACAGTCTCAAACACTTATCAAAATACACTTTCACAAAACTACCAACAAGCACAAGATCACACAGAACACTAATCTGACAACTACAAAACACACTCTAACGAACAACAGAGCAAAAGCACTTGATTCAATGGGAAGGGACACAAAGGGATGTACTTTTGCAATGGAAGGGCGTTTGTGTGTGTCTATTTATGCTGTCTGCGTAGTTCACAACATTGCCCTAGTCCATTTCCAATTTCAATGATTGCGCCGCTCCCGAGTTGTGAGCATGCGCACAACGGAGCTGACATGGTTTCCTTCACGCGCGCATGCGCGAGTCGGCCGGCCCTTCATTTGCATGGGGTCATGGCTCATTTCAATGTAACACGCCCACGTCCCTCCCAATTTGTATTACTCCTCCTTACGCCTACGGAAAAAACCTTACGTTTGCGCAAGCTCTTGCGTAAAAGCTACGTGAATCGCCGGATTACGCGGCTAGATTGCGCAAGTCTAACGGAAAAGTGGTGCGCTACGCCGGAATGATAATGCGCCGATCTACGTGAATCTGCCCCGTGATCGCTATGTAAGCAGGGACATAGTGATTACATGCAGTTTGGAGTTTTCATTGAAAAAATGAGCCTTCAGCTTGCAAGTGAACACTGCCACCTTCAGGTGGCACTGTCCTCTATTTAATGATGTAATTGTCACATACAATTACATTATTTAAATTAATAATACATTTAAAAATATTGCAACATTTATGCCGCGTACACACGGTCGTTTTTTGCGATGAAAAAAAACGACGTTTTTTAAAACGTCATTTAAATTGATCGTGTGTGGGCAAAACGTCGTTTTTTTCTTCAAAAAAACGACCAAAAAAAAATTCCAACATGCTTGAATTTTTTGTGTCGTTTTTCAAAACGTCGTTTTTTGTTTCACAAAAAGTCACCGTGTGTAGCAAAAACGTTGTTCAAAACGACGTTTTTCAACCCGCGCATGCCCAGAAGCTAGTTATGAAGCGAGCTTCAATGGAAAAGAGTGGTGAACGTAACCTCGCTTTTTGTGAAAAAACGATGGTGTGTATGCAAAATTGTCTTTGAAAAGTGACGTTTCAAAAACGTCATTTTTTACTTCACAGAAAACGTCTTTTTTTTTCATCGCAAAAAACGACCGTGTGTACGCGGCATAAGCCTGAGTACCAAGATATCAATGTCCTCTGATCATGAAAGTATTTGAAAAATTGCACTTTTCCAAATAGACTGTTGGAGAGGTTCATGGAAACATGATGCAACTCATACATGACTGTCTTAAAAATGTATGCATTGCTCTGTTATAGCCATTTTCTTTATCTTTTTTTTTACTAGTTACAGACTCATTATTCCCTCTTTTGCCTCTACGTTGCTCCTTAGTTGACTCTCTCATGAGTCATTTGTGCACAGCTTTTGTTTACCCTACTACTGGTCTTTTTCTGCTTACTTAATGCCATTTTTTTTTTGCCAAATACACATACATCCTGTTGCCCTGTTTTTATATTCTCTACTGTGTTGCTTCATTTTATTCAAAGTCTATGTACCAAATTTACTCATCATTCAGCTGATGTGCAAAGTAGACAGTGATGTCAACAAATTATTGCATTTCATTAGCATGTCCCAGTCAAGATCAAAGATTTCACAAAAACACTGTTCCTTATGCCGCGTATACACAATCGGATTTCCGATGGAATAAAATAAGATGGAATTTTTTGTCGGAATTCCAATGAAGCCTACTTTCATCAGTCTTGCCTACACACTATCAGACTAAATTCCGACCATCCAAAACGTGGTGACATAAAACACTATGACGAACTGAGAAAAATGAAGTGCAATGCTTCCGAGCATGCGTCGACTTGATTCTGAGCATGCATGGATTTTTCTCCGATGGAGTTCCACACAGAGAATCGGAATTTCCTAACTTTTTTTTTCATCAGAAAAATGTAAAACATGTTCTATTTTTTACACGATGGAAAAAAGTCACATGGGGCCCACACACGATCGTTTTTCATTTGACTTTTTTCATTGGAAAAAATGATCGTATGTACACGGCATTACTGTGCACTTTTTGTTGTTCGTCTGTCTACGCCTATAATATAAAATGTAATACATATTTATTTTTTATAGTTCAGATATGCGGATGGATTATAATAATACTATAACTTAACAATGAGTGAGCTTAAAACCAGGACCCTCTGAATTGAAACCAGTCAAATAACCCCAGCTGGGGGCGCACAACAGGACGTAAAATGTAATTCCATCTTTGTAGCCAAAGTGCAATAACACCTAATTTTTATTATTATGTATTGTTACATGTTCCCATTCATATAGCTTTACTAATTGCAGCTTGCCTTTTAGATGATCTTTTCTGAAAACTTCAGAATTAAAAAAAAGGTTGAAGCAAAGAAAATCTCTTGATTTCCCCATCAACACAGTCACTGTTGAGGGGGAAACCCTTTCGCTGCACTATTGCATTCTGACAGCAGGAAGATTCTCCCGCCATCATAAAACAATGAACACTGCTGAAGGCTTTAGCCAGCAGCAGGGATTGGATGAAAAAAAGCCTGAAAGGCTGGTTGTATTGATGTCGATCAACAGATCAACTTCAGTACAACTAGCCTTATCATAGATGGATCAAAATTAGGCCGGTTCCTGCTGAAGTTTTCTATTGGGACAAGCTCACACGTGTTCAGAAATGCTTGCAGTCTGTTGTGACACTTTAATCCTAAGAAACAGGAGTGGTAGTGTAAACAAAAACAAAATGTGAGATTTTTAAAGGTGTGCTGTGTGAATGGGAACACAAAACTATAGTAGGCTTTTCTCAAATTTGCTACAAAAGTGAAAAATACACTTTATAATTTGCCCATAACAAGAATATATAGGATCATTAGAAAGAAAATCAGCTGTGTGTGGGTAAAATCTCCCCTGTGGTGTTACGTTGTCATCTCTTCCTTTTGACTATTTATGCTCAAAGCAAGGTCCACTACATTTATTTAGTGTAATAATAGTAGTCTTGAATTAGCTGAGTCCTTGGCAACCTTAACGGCTGAGGTTTGCACATGTTGTTTAGGTTTTGGTGCTTTGTGCTATTAGCATTATTGTATTTATTGTATTTCCAACACCATACTAATTTAGGCAGCTTGTCTACAATCTTAGCCTCTCCAAGAAAATCGCTTGATTCCCCCATCAATACAGTCAGCGTTGATGGGGAAATTCCCTTGCAGAGCTATTGTGTTCTCCAGGCAAGGGGTTAGCCGTCCCTGCCTGGACAACACACAGTGATTATTGCTAGTGGCTTGACTTGGGTACAATGAGCCTGACCATAGACGGTTTGAAACTCGGCCGGCCCCTGGGGAACTGGCCAGGAATTGAACCGTCTATGGCTTTGAGAGAAAATATGGAACTAGCTAGCTCTCACTTTAAGCGACAGCATCAACATTTCCATAAATGGGCATACTTTGGATATCTTATCCCTCACCCCAATGCAATGCAGTCACTGTTCCAAGTCATTGACTTGTGTGCCTAAATTTAAGCTTGAGTAAATTATCTCTATAAACAGGCTTTTAAACAAAAGAACAGAGCTAATAATGGAAACCGTGTGAAAAAGCCTAAAGTGCCTCCTTCTGACTGGATAGAAAAATACATATTAACATGCAACATTTCCTATTTACTTAAATAAAAACATTTTTTTTAATCTGAAAGAAAAATTTGAAAAAATCTATGATACATCCTGTTATAGTATGAGCTAGCAATCCTACCATACCACAATCATTCCCTCTAAATCTTCATTTCATTCAAAAGTCTGATATTTTACAATGAGTAATGTGTAAAACTGTCCAAAAATGTGGCAGGTAAACATATCACATATATGTATTTCAGCAGTTTGCCCGGTGTTCAGTTCAGGTCTTTGGTTTTGACGGGCAGATTTCAAGTCTACTACATGCTTTATTATGCCATATATTTAAACAAAAGCCTTCTTTTCACTTTCAGATAAAATATCTATTACCTTGCAAAATCTATTTAAGCTCTTCAAATCCTAATAGACCAACACTCATGAATAAACCACACACAACACTAGTCAGTCAATAAAAATAACTGCGTTGATTAACGTGTTCAAAGAGCACTGGACAGTTCCCTAAGGATTGGATCAAGAATCAAATAATTGAACTGTTCTGACTGATTTCACAGCCCTTTGTCCATAAATATATCCATAGACATGGTGACTTTATTCTTCAAAACACTCAATGACTAACATTAGCCCTGAGAATCTTTTTAGGTATAACACGAAATGTAATGAAATCTACAGGAAAATGCTCCTGTCCTCTGTCATTTGAGTAACTGATTTGGAACAAGTATGCTGCAAAAAAAACTTAGTAACATATTATTTGGTCCAGGACAGTGGCCTAGAAGTCATTTAAGACAAGGATCAGCATGACAGACAATCGACTAACTAGTATCTTCACAAAGATTTGTCAGCAATGGAAGCCTACATATTTTCCTCTGCACAAATGTATTTTTAAAATAATGGCCGATGAAGTGAAATTTGATAGCATTTAAAGAAATCATTTAGCATGATGAAAAATATAATAATAAAATCTGTATTTTACATTTGCTTTAAAGATTTACCCATTAATGTCTGCCTGAACCTGACCATTCAAAGATTTCTTGTGAAGACCATTTTTCGAAATCCGTATGGACCAAACATTTGTAAGAGATTTGTCCGACCCCAACCTTTGCTGCTCAACTGAATAAATATCATGAAGCTGGCAAATATGGCACGACTTTCCAAGTCCTAATAAATAGATTCCCATGTGACAGATAATACGTAATTGATATAGTGATGTTAGATTAATTAGAGAAGGGATTAATGTCATACTGTGTGATCTTCAGAATGATAGATCTACCATTTTGTGCAAGCAAAACATATGAGAAGGTATACATTTTGCAGTGCACTTCAGAAAACTACAATTTCATACAAATTAAAAGAAATATATTGTGTGTCTGTGTGTATATATGTTATTATTATTTTTTTACGCTTATAGAGATTTTGGATGTCTAAATGTGCTTTTTCATAAACATTAGTGTTTCCCATCCCCATGCAGTCTTTATGAAGCATATTGAATTTACTAATAAGAAAGCTTGTCAGTTATACGTTGTATCATCTGGCTATCTCTAGTTAATTAAAACTTCACAGTAGAAGCTAACAATGAGGGGTTGTTGTCTCTACTACTACTTCTATATTCATAATATAGTGTTAAAATTACCTAGTGCAGCTAGTTAATGTGGAAGTCTGCCCACACCTAGAAAATTAAAAGTCAGCAGCTACAAATACTGTAGCTGCTGACTTTTAATACATGGACGCTTACCTGCCAGGGAGCCAGCGATGTCGGCACCGCAGTTGATCTTCCAATCGACTGTTCGGTGCAGCCGCCACCATTGCCAGTAAGAGAACATAGCAGTGAAGTCTTTTGGCTTCACAGGCAGTTCCTTATTGCGAATGCGCAAAGCATGCTGTGCTTTCTAATTGGCCCTCGCAGCGGAAGAAGGAGGAGGGGGCCGAACTTCGGAGAGATGGCGCCATGGCCCTGTCTCTGGGAGTGGGGAAGGGAATCCCTCCCCCCGAAAAGTGGCAAATGTGCCCCCGGAGGGGAGGAGGAGACGTACAAGTGGAAGTTCCACTTTTGTGTGGAACTTCGCTTTAAGAACTGACTTAGGCCCCTTGCACACTGCAGCTTGAAAAAGCTCAGTACATATGTTTTACTGAGCTTAAGTAAAGCCCATTAATTGTAATGCACCTATGCACACAGGCCCGCAAAAAGGAGCTGTGCATTCTTCTGTAAAAAAAATATATAGAAAAATCTAAATTTTTGGTCAATAATTTATGCCTCATGCGTGCAAATGTGCACAAATGCACACAAATGTCTCTTTCCATCTTCTACAGAACAAGAACGCAAGAATAAATTTGTTACAAAATTGTGTGTGAAATTGCACAAACGCATATATGCGAAAATGCACGCAAATTTTTTTTAATTACAGGAATATCATGTGCAAGAGGCCTTAAAGTGTTACTAAACCCAGCACCCTGCATTCACTAAATCTGATCTCTCACAGTACACAGAACATTGAAATGCAATTATTTTAGTAAATATAAACTGCTAAATACCTTTTCTCATCAGCAGTATATAGCAGTCTCATGACCTCTATCAGTGTCCGGCTGAGCACTGGTTAAAGCTTGTAGTAGCAGTTTTCATTCTCCTCTGACAGTCCCATGAGGCTGCTTGACCCTCTGTAGCAATACGCACTAAACTGAGCACGTGTAGAGTGACTACAAGGCTCTGTTCCATCTGGAGATGGATTTGGGACAGTAAAAGAAGGGGAGGATCAGAGAGGTCAGGATCAAACAGCCTCTTTACACAATGTGGAAGATTAACCTCTTAAAGTTTAGGTAAGCCCCCCCCCCCCCATCATTTTCAGCCAAGGAAGCTTCCATCTTTGCCTCTGTTTAAACTACAACTGCCATTAAGCTGCACATATGATCAGTTATGACACCAGCCATTGGATGGTTTGATAGTTTGGTTGAGAGCACAACCAAAGGGAGTGTTACATTTCCGGCACGTGCCGGAACTTTGTTATGGATGGGTTTACTTTAAGTTCCACAATAAGTATAACACGCATGCTTTACTGCTAAGGCCTCCTGTACACTGCTGCTGGTAAACGGACGTTTAGGAACAGTTGGGCATTTTTTTTAACTCTCCTGATAGCTTTTTTGTAACGCAAAAAAATGGGTTCAGAAGCTGAGTTAAGATAACTCGGTAACTCGCGTTTAGCGGCGTTTCGTTTACAGGAGTTTAAAATTATGCACAGCACATCTTCTGCACAGTGACTGCATCATGGCCACAGCCTTTAGCTCAGCAGGAACATGGATTTTACTGGAAAATCATGAAGCCTTATTAATACCCAATATTAAAAATAATAAAAAAATTAAAGTATGCCCAAGCATTAAAATAAAAAAAAAAACATTTTAGCCTGTCCCCACATACACTAACTTATGTAAGTAAATGCGCATGTTGGTATGAAAACATCAATTAAGGTACACATTATTATATATTAGAATAATGTTTACACATTAATCAGCATTAAACCCAAAACCAAAAATGTAATATATTGCTTACAAATCATTAGACGTGATGCTGCATTAGTTTTCTTTTCTTATTCTTTTTTTCCCTCTGTTTTCACCTGGTGATCTGGCCAGTAACACACCTTCTGTATTAGAGAGCCTCTACTCTGGTTGAAAAAATACAGGGGACAGCAGCATTTTTAGTCTGGGGCGGGGGTATTAGGCGTTAGATTGACTGGCAGATTTAGACACACTAACAATTTGAAGCCAAACTCCAGCTCACACTTTATAAGCAGTTACGGCAAACAATTTATTTTCTTTTTAGGATGAAGGTTTTGTATGAATAAATAAAAGCTGATCAATGTAAGCTGCTAGTGTTTGATTTGGTCTCATCTCTGATAACTGATACATTCTGCAGGAGAGCGTGTTCTCTTGAAAAACAACAGACTTACTGGCTGGATGAGCAGGTGAGAACAGAAGAAAGAAAACCAAAAGCCAAAAAAAAGAAAACAAATACAGCCATCATATCTAAGAATTGGTAAGCAGCAGTATAATAATAAATGTCTTTTTTTCGGCTTATAAACCATTGTGCTAATATTGCATGGAATTAACTACCGCCATTATTCTCTTGGGTCTCTGCTTTCATTAAATATATACTGTTTAAAAAAAAAATCTTTAGGATGGGCAGCTAGAACATTTCCCTTTAATTATTTCTAAAATAAAGTGAGTGCTATACGTCAATAAATACAGTGTATATATATATATATATATATATATATATATATATATATATAATAAAAAGACTGTAAAAAATTGCTATACTTGGAGATACATTGGAAAATACAGAAAGAATGACAGCGCTACCTTTACAAACAAATAAATGGTGTCAATGTGTGCAAACATAATACTGTATTGTAAACACAATGTGCATGAGCCATTCAAATTAAACTACAAACCTAAAAGCCATCACATGTAAAGATTACACATATCATACGCATACCATTGTCATATAAACACATTACAGAACTGTATCACAAAAAATGGTGCTAAATAAAATCCACATTAAAGTGCTATGTGCTGTATGTGAAACAAGTCCAAACCAAAGTGGTGCAATTTTCCTCAAAGACCAATATCTGTGAACTTCACTACACATTTGTGATCTTTGTGCACTCTCAGATGCTGCCCGCACTCACCTGTTATAGTTGACCTCTTGCGCTAACAAGTGAGTGAAAGCACTCCTAATAATTTCTCCTGCTTCCTTTTGGTGGACCTGTACAAACATGCACCCTTTCTAACTCAACAAGCTTGTGGCATACCATGTGACCAGTACTATAAGGAAAAGTATCTTTAAGTTATTTCCAAGTGAATATTAATTGAAGCCTAATGCCTTGTACACATGATCAGAATTTCCGATGGGATTAAGTCCGATGGAATTTTCCATCTGAATTTCGTTCAAGCTGTCCTGCATACATACTGTCAGACCAAATTCCGACCGTCCAAAACACAGTAACGTAAAACACTACGACAATCCGAGAAAAATTAGAAGATTAGAATTTCCGATAGGATATTTTTCCATCGGAAAAAAATAAAACATGTTCTATTTCTAAACTCTGACGGACAAAAAGTTAGATGGGGCCCACATACGGTCGGAATATCCGATAAAAACATTCATTCCGGCTTTTTTGTCATCGGAAATTACGATCGTGTGTACAAGGCATTAGTGTAGTAAAAAAAAAAACACACAAAAATCAGCACAAGAGACATGACTTACTATTATTGTGTCTCTTGCGCTACTGGTTTCCTTGGAATTTTCCTCTAATTATCCCCTCCTTAATGGAGGAGAAGGGGAACTGAGAACAGAGGGCGCTGTCATTGCACTCTTCAAGAGTTGCCGACTCTGCCCGCCCTTTCCACTTAGCTCTGCCATTCATAGAAGCCAGTACTACAACTTCTATGATTGAGAAACAATCTATGAATGAAGGAGGCAGGCCTTTCAATCATCTGCTTGTACTCTATTCATAGAAGCTCTAGTACCAGTTTCTATGAATGGCAGAGCTGGACAGAAAGTGTGGGCATAGTTTGGCACTCTTGATGAGTGCAAATGACAGATCACTCTGTTGTTAACCCCCGACACACCTGAGGAATATGACAGTGGGATGAGGGAGGATTGATGGAGGACAATGCCAAGGAAACCTGGAGCATGCAGAACAAGGGACACAGCATATTAATATTTAAAAAGAAAGCACTCCTATGGCCACCTCCGTATTAAAGTTTTGTATAAAATAAAAAAGAGAGGGCAAAAAAGGTCGGACATTTAGGACAAGAATGAGCAGTGAAAAGTATACAAACTTACTAGAATAATATTTATTAGATACAGTACATGGTACAGAAAACATGAGAAGAGTTAAAAAAGCACAAAAAGCTTTCTCAGGACACATTCAGGGATCGTTGGAAAAGAAAACAGGTCTCACTGTCTATAATAAAACATATGCATAAGAATTTATTATATAATAACACACATCTTAAAAATAGACCAACATCATATCCAGGCAACAGAAAGGCACAAACAAAACAAAACCAAGATAGCACCTTGTGGTAAGGAGAAGTCCGTGGCACATTCCTGAATGTGTCCTGACGAAGCACCCTCGAGCACAGGCGTGTTGTGATGGAGACAGGAAGCGGCCAATCTCCACTGCAACCAGCGTGAAACGCAAGATGGTGCTGGGCCAGACTTGACTTCACAGGAAGGGCGTGCTTGGCGTGCTGACGTAAGAAAGGCAGTAATGTATTTCAAAGCTACTGCTTCTTCTTCAGACCCCCGTAAGTTGCCATTTTGATTTTATTGATTAAACCAATGGTATTAATACTGCACTAAGTCTGGCACCCTTCTGTACCAGTTTAGAGTTGCACAGGAGGTCTGGTGCTAGAATTATTGCTCTTGCTCTGATGTTCATGACAATACCTCACGTGTGGTGATATCACCGTTTACATATGCATGTGGGAGTAACTTATGCGTTAGTATTTAAGCACATGTAAGCACAGTGGGATGGGGTGCTCAAAACGAAACAATGTCCCTTGTGACAGCATTGCTGTGACAGGTCCTCTTTATGGAGAGATCTGGGGTTGATCTGGGGACCCCAAATATCTCCTCTAGCCTCCTATGCAGCTGATTAGACACAGATCAGTCCATAGCCAGGTAAGCAAAGAGCCGGAACAGGAAGTGGCAAACTTTTTTTCTCTCCTGTTTTCCGGGGTTACAGAGGGAAACAACATCAGTTCCTCTCTCTCTGTTTGCAATTGTACATTAGAACCCGGGAGAGGCAGCGGCAGGAGGGGGGTGGGACCCCTTTTTCCACGGCAGAAGTGATTCAGTGGCTATGTATGTTAGGGAATCGCTGGCTGAAAACATACATACTTGAATAATGCCTGTAGATGCATGGACATCCTCCTGGCGGGAAGTGGTTAAAAGTCAGCAGCTATGGTATTTATAGCTTCTGACTTTTATTTTATTTTTTGGAGGGGTGTCCCTGTGTGCAGAGATTTTCCTTTACTTCCTGTCCCATATCCAAACAGGAAGTGAGGGGAAATCCCTGCAAATTAAGGGAATTTCTGGGGAACCCCCAAGTCGCCAGAACTAGTGCCCCCATTGGAAGCTTTCCCATCTATTACTTTTCAGGGGACAACCCAAAATTTGTGACTTTCACTTTTGATGATAATGGTAAACAGGACAAATAAGGGGGACACAGACAGCAAAAAAAAACTCTATCCCCCAATCTTTATATGCTTCCTATCATGGAGAGTGCACTAACTAAATACAATTTTACGCAGGAAGGACAGAAGCAGGGCTGTATCTATAAGTCATTAATAGTCCAGTGCCCAGGACAGCAGGGTTAGAGGACAGTGGCAAGTCTCTAAGTACAAATTGTGGTAAAATTCTGAAAGAGAACTGTAGGGATAAGGTGGTGAAGGGAATGTCTGAAGGCTCTTTATAGTTCAGAACACATTAAACCAATTTCCCTTTTTCTATTTTGGTGGTCTCTACAGTTGAAAAGTAGCTCTGCATATAAATCAGATACCATGCTGCCTCCTGTAGCACATTCTAGCAATAGTATTTTATTAAAATAATCCCAAGGTACAAGGGGTGAACATTACAAAAGGAAGTCATCGTTCAGATGTTCCTAGGGGAGCATGACATCTAAATACTGTGCAAATTTAGATTAGAAGATATTTTACATTTATCACTGTTTGCCATGCCAAAAAATGAACAACCCTCTTTGTAATTAGCATAACTTTAGTACCAGCAGGGGCTCCTGTTCATGGGTAGACAAGGAGGAAGACAACCTCTATGCTTGCCGGGGATTGGTTTGAAGGGCACATGGAAATCTAGGGTGGGGGCTCCCAAAATTTCCTGTGCAATTTATAATAAATTATTACAATATTACATAATATTTACAAGTAATTACAATATTACATAATATTACAATAGTATGCAACTTATAATTACATTTTAATTATATATATGAATGTAATATGTATTATTAATTAAATATTATATTTTATTACCTGACAGATACAAGTGCAAGTGCCCAACATGGCTAATGATGTCATGCAGTAAGTTGTGGTACCTGAACTTTAAAGAAGCTGCTAAACTACGCTTTATATATATATATATATTATAAAAATTTGAGTGAGCTCACTTATAATAAAAACATAAAAATAATTTAAAAAAGTTGGATGGGGGTGATATATACAGTATATATATATAAATCTATATACATATGTAGATATATATAGATTTGTATATATCTATATAGATAGATATGTATAGATATATACCGGTGTATATATATATATATATATATATATATACAGGCATACCCCACTTTTAAGTACACAATTGTGTTTATTTACTAAAGCTGGAAAGTGCAAAATAAGGCTCACTTCTGCACAGAAACCAATGAGCTTCCAGGTTTTATTACCAGGCTTAATTGAACAAGCTGGGGTTAGAAGCTCATTGGCTTCTATGCAAAAGTGAGCCTGATATTGCGATTTCCAGCTTTAGTAAATAAACCCAATTGTGTACTTAAAAGCGGGGTATGCCTGTATATATATATATACAGTGCAGAAAATAAGTATTTGAACACCCTGCTATTTTGCAAGTTCTCCCACTTGGAAATCATGGAGGGGTCTGAAATTGTCATCGTAGGTGCATGTCCACTGTGAGAGACATAATCCAAAAAAAAATTCCAGAAATCACAATGTATGATTTTTTTAACTATTTATTTGTATGATACAGCTGCAAAGAAGTATTTGAACACCTGTCTATCAGCTAGAATTCTGACCCTCAAAGACCTGTTAGTCTGCCTTTAAAATGTCCACCTCCACTCCATTTATTATCCTAAATTAGATGCACCTGTTTGAGGTCATTAGCTGCATAAAGACACCTGTCCACCCCATACAATCAGTAAGAATCCAACTACTAACATGGCCAAGACCAAAGAGCTGTCCAAAGACACTAGAGACAAAATTGTACACCTCCACAAGGCTGGAAAGGGCTACGGGGAAATTGCCAAGCAGCTTGGTGAAAAAAGGTCCACTGTTGGAGCAATCATTAGAAAATGGAAGAAGCTAAACATGACTGTCAATCTCCCTCGGACTGGGGCTCCATGCAAAATCTCACCTCGTGGGGTCTCAATGATCCTAAGAAAGGTGAGAAATCAGCCCAGGACTACACGGGAGGAGCTGGTCAATGACCTGAAAAGAGCTGGGACCACCGTTTCCAAGGTTACTGTTGGTAATACACTAAGACGTCATGGTTTGAAATCATGCATGGCACGGAAGGTTCCCCTGCTTAAACCAGCACATGTCAAGGCCCGTCTTAAGTTTGCCAATGACCATTTGGATGATCCAGAGGAGTCATGGGAGAAAGGCATGTGGTCAGATGAGACCAAAATAGAACTTTTTGGTCATAATTCCACTAACCGTGTTTGGAGGAAGAAGAATGATGAGTACCATCCCAAGAACGCCATCCCTACTGTAAAGCATGGGGGTGGTAGCATCATGCTTTGGGGTGTTTTTCTGCACATGGGACAGGGTGACTGCACTGTATTAAGGAGAGGATGACCGGGGCCATGTATTGCGAGATTTTGGGCAACAACCTCCTTCCCTCAGTTAGAGCTTTGAAGATGGGTCGAGGCTGGGTCTTCCAACATGACAATGACCCGAAGCACACAGCCAGGATAACCAAGGAGTGGCTCTGTAAGAAGCATATCAAGGTTCTGGCGTGGCCTAGCCGGTCTCCAGACCTAAACCCAATAGAGAATCTTTGGAGGGAGCTCAAACTCCGTGTTTCTCAGCGACAGCCCAGAGACCTGACTGATCTAGAGAAGATCTGTGTGGAGGAGTGGGCTAAAATCCCTCCTCCAGTGTGTGCAAACCTGGTGAAAAACTACAAGAAACGTTTGACCTCTGTAATTGCAAACAAAGGCGACTGTACCAAATATTAACATTGATTTTCTCAGGTGTTCAAATACTTATTTGCAGCTGTATCATACAAATAAATAGTTAAAAAATCATAAATTGTGATTTCTGGAATTTTTTTTTTTGGATTATGTCTCTCACAATGGACATGCACCTACGATGACAATTTCAGACCCCTCCATGATTTCCAAGTGGGAGAACTTGCAAAATAGCAGGGTGTTCAAATACTTATTTTCTGCACTGTATATATATATATATATATATATATATATATATATATATATGCATATACCTTTTTATTATTTTTACATTTCTGTTATAAGTACGCTCACTCAGATTTTTGTTGCTATCTGTTTCGTGAACCTGGCTAACCCCAGTTACAGGAGGAACAAGAAATAAATAGTGTTTCTCCCCAGTGGGGTCACTTACAGAAACATAATCTAGGTTTTAACCCTTCCTTGCTCACACACACACACATCATGTGAACAGGTTTCCAGCCTCTTCATTCGTATTGCGTGCTCTTTGCACATCCCACTTCAATTTTCCTGGTTGTGATGGGTGTATCCTAGGAATGCCCTAGGTGTACAATAATGGAACGGACCTGCTTACATTTTTCCAGTCTCATGAGAGAGACACATGCAGGGAAAGCTCATTTAATACAAATAAATACAATTGTAAGTGCAGAAATATAAAAGTAATAAGAATGATAAAAGCCTTGTGTCATTTTCAGAACTTGTTTTGTCTTGTAGATTGTTTTAGTGCCACCATTTTTTGCTGGTTATACATATTAAAAATACCCAACCAAAACAGCAAACAAAAAAAAAAATATATAATTTGTTATTTTCTACAGTAAGAAAGTGACATTTTACTTTAACCTTAATGGTTGTTTTCTAGAAACTCAGGTACATAAGGGAAGGTGGTGTTGGTGTCTGACGGTCTGTCTTGTACGTAGACGTTCTTGTTATTACTATAGCAAAAATTGTTAACAAGATATTTCACATAACAGACAAAAAAAAAAGTGTAAAGACAAATAGTCTAGGTTTTTAGTGTGAGGACAATTGTCTGGTTGGTTGTATTGTGGTGACAGATGCTGGCAGAAAGAACCAGCTAAAGCTTACAGCTGTGCACTACATGACATCCACACAGGAGGGGAACAGATGTTCACACAACTGTCAAGATCGGCTGACACACAACAGCACTTTCAGAGGAACGATGGATTCCTGGGCTCCTCTTTTACCATCAAAGTTGGAAAGAAGCATAAATCAATCACATCTTTTCTTTAGCCATTGCAAACACTGGCTGTGCAAACACTGCTATTACAGAACTTTTTCTCTGTCCTGACCTACTTGTGAAATTCTCCAAGGTTAGAGTAAATATGAAGATCAGTACAATTCCGCAAGCACCTTGTACTGTTACACACTGAAGACATCCATATAGTTTAACCCTTTGATCCTCATGGAAAAAGGCAAAGTGCAATAACAACCAGTCATTAACCATTCATTGCTGTGGCTAATCTGAAAAATACTTTGTCTAGGACTATATGGCCGTTCCAAATGCGCAAAAACTGATATGTACATGGAGTGCATATTGAATTGCTCACAATTACTGCTATGGGGGCAATACAGTGTTGTGATTATCTATATCTGTTATATCAGTGGAAAGCATCTGCAACTTCCTGTGTTCCAATGCTGAGATATTTAATGCAGGGCCTTTTTAATGCATGGGCGTCCTAGGTGCACAGGGGCACCATGATAATCTTGCATTGCTTCATACTTGCCAACTTCCCCAGATTTGCTGGGACAGACACGCTTTTTACAAAATTGTCCTAGGATAGCCATGTGTCCCGGCTAGCATTATGGATCCCATATGGTGCCCTTCTGATCCCAGTATTGTGCCCTTCTGATCCCCCCTGTACTGTGCCTTCCCGACACCCCCACCCCCATATTGTGCCCTTCTGCCCACCCGTACTGTGCCCTTTGTGTTGATTAGTCTTTGATTTATGGCATTTTTTCAATTTTATTGATAGTACTAATAAATATAAGTTTAATTCTATCAACTATTTATACTTTAATTCTTGAGAGTAGGTGCGTAAATTGGGGCGGGCTGGTAGAGGCCCAAGTGCATTACTTTGCCCAAGGGCCCATAATGCTATTAAGACGGTTCTGATTTAATGCCCCATACAGCAACCTTTCACTGCTGAAAGTATTTCACATCCACACTATAGATGACCATACTCTGTAGTGGTGGGTAATAAAGAGAAATATGGGTATATACTGCTGGGGATAGAGGGATTAAAGCAAACCTGCTGTTTTCCACTGAATGGTCAACACCTATCTGAGTTCCTCAAGCATTTACATCTACTTAGTGCTCAATCATTCATATTATTGTTTATATGTCCCTATAATAATTACAATGCACTATTCCTAATGCACACGTTCCTGTAGAGATGTCTGTGTATGTATGTGGGTGCTGAAGCAACCACTGGCTGGAATCGTGAATATTCAGAGAGCGAGAGATGTCACTAGGACGCCAAGATCTCCAACTGGGTCCAAAGCTTTATTCAGCGATCACATCGTTACAGCAAATCGCACCATTTTGAAGCCAAGCAGGACCTCTTCATTGGACATGTGATTTTTAATTGAGCTGAGAATCCATTGGCCTCTTTCAGGCATTTTGTAAGTGTTTGTACTGAGGTGTAAATGAGGCCTACAGGTAAGTTCATGAGGATGCAAGGAACTGAAGAGTACTCAGCACCTGTGCTATGTAAGCTCCATTCAAACTCCATTTAGAGGATACATACCACTGGTCTGGAATTTGTGACCTATAAGGCTACCCATAGGCCTAATGCCTTGTACACACGATCATTTTTCCCAATGGGAAAACTGCCATGTTTGCTTTTGGTTGGAAAAACCGGCCGTGTGTATGCTCCATAGCAGTTTTCCGACAGGAAAAATGCAAGCAAACAAATGAGAACTTGTTCTCTTTTTTCCCGCTGCGATTCTCAACATGTTTTTGTTTGGCAGTTTTCCTATGGGAAACACTGCAGTGGAGCATACACACGGCCGGTTTTCCCGACCAAAGCTGTCATGGCAGTTTTCATGTCCGGCTGTGTGTACACAGGGAAAAGCAACCAAGCAGCTTCTCGGTTTTCCCGGTGGACTTTTGACCGCCGGGAAAACCGATCGTGTGTATGAGCCATAAGACAATGCTTGTGAGGCTTATGATTAATTCCTCAGTCATGCAAACTTTTCAACAAATACTTCTTCCAAAACTGAAAGACCATCTCATGGCATTAAACAAAATGAAAATAGTGCTTCCAGGTTCAAAAACGTGTGTGCACAATAGTTAAATTATTATAATATGTAAAAATATTCTTCAGATGTTGAAAAATAGGCAAATAAATCCAGGCCCACATGAATTGGACAAAATATTGGACAAAATATTCCTTAAAGTGTATGTTTACCTTTTCACAAAAAAATATGCAGTGAACCCACACTCTATGCCCTCCCGGTCACCTAGTCCACGCTGTACTTACCTTTGTGGGTAATTAGCTGTCACTGCCCACATAGACAGTGTAGCGGCCCAGAGATTTGTAATCTCCACTCTCTTTCTGTAGGGCTTTCAGGGTATAGACCAGAGCAATTCTGATTGGTCAGTGCCAACACGTGACTGATTTGACCAATCAGGCAAGTACACATCCTGCATGGGTAGCGACAGCTAATCACCCAAGGAGGTGGGTGCAGAAGGGATCAGGAATAGTAAGAGCATAGGGTGTTAGTTCACCTTTTTTGTGAAAAGGTTTACTTACACTTTAAAGCTGAACTTTAGGAAAAGCAAATATTGTCTAAATGCAAGAGGCATGTGTATTCTTACAGTTTTCTTCCAGACCTGTGCAGTATTCCAGTGTGAAACTTTTCCTCATGCAGAAACGTCCTGTATAAAGACCAGTCATAGCTGCTCTCTCTTCTTGTGCAGGGTGACTGGTCTTGTATCCACCCCTTTCTGTAGTTTCCTGATAGCACTCTATAGTACTCTCTGCACAGGCCATGTGCAGTACAGTGATGATATTACTGCTACTTTTACAAGTTACAAACTAGCTTTGAAATTATATTTGGTGTACACAAAAGGGGAGATTTATTAAAACTGGAGCACCCAGAATCTGTTGCAGCTATGCCTGGTAGGCAATCAGCTTCTAACTTCAGCTTGGTAACTTAAGCTTTGACAACAAAAGCTGAATGGATTCTATGCAGAGTTGCACCAGATTTTGTACACTCCTGTTTTAGTAAAAAGACTGTGGTCAAATGTCAGGTTTAGTGTATTTTAGGTAGGATTAATAAAAAGCATTTTTTTTAATTAAAGGGGTTATAAAGGAAAACATTTATTTTCCCTAAATATCTTCCTTTACCTCAGTGTAGTCCTCCTTCACTTACCTCATCCTTCCATTTTGCTTTTAAATGTCCTTATTTCTTCTGAGAAATTCTCACTTCCTTTTCTTCTGTCTGTAACTCAACATCGTAATGCAAGGCTTTCTCCCTGGTGTGAAGAAAGCCTCTTGAGGGGGCAAGCAGGAGTGTCAGGATGCCCACTAACACACAGCTCATTTCTCTATCTGCAAAGTAGAGAGTGTCCTGACTTGCCTGCTTGCCCCCTCCCCCTCAAGAGGCTTTCTCCACACCAGGAAGAAAGCCTTGCATTACGGTGTTGAGTTACAGACAGAAGAACAGGAAGTGAGGATTTCTTAGAAGAAATAAGGACATTTAAAAGCAAAATCAAAGGATGAGGTAAGTGAAGGAGGACTGCACTAAGGTAAAGGAAGCTATTTAGGGAAAAAAATCCTTTACAACCTCTAAGTATTTGTGTCAACTGTTGTTTCGGGGCCCTACTGCGGGTCAAAACAACAAAGTACATACTATGGCCAAACAACAAATAATATGTGGTATTGCTGCAATTGTCAGGAGTAGGAACATTTATTTATGATTATGTTTTGGTGGTAGGTTATGGTAACAGCAAGAAATATACAGTTGAATTTTTTTTTATTATATTTTTTACCATTTTGTGACATGAAACAGGAAATTTCCGTTACCATTTACCATCAAATGAAAGACCAATTTGTCGTGATAAAAACAAGGCATAATTAATCTGGATCTGCTAAGTATTTGCGATGATATGTACAATTTTATTTACACATGTCAAAGTTGAAAAACTTTGTTCAGGCATTAAAATTAGTTTAACTCCATTATGAAGGGGTTGAAATGTATTCCCACTTTTGAAGTCAGATTATAGTCACAAGGCATACCTTAAAATAATGAAAACAAATATTTCTTACTTTTCCAGTTTCTTTAGAGCTGGTTTATACATACACTATATTGTCAAGTATTGTGTCAAGTATTGTGACTCCCAGTCTTAGTCCGTAAGGTTAAATATTGGGTTGGCCCAATCATTTGCAGCTATAACAGCTTCAACTCTTTGGACTGATGCTTTTGCGTACTAACCATCGGTCCAAACCGATGGTTAGTACGCAAAAACATCAGTCCAAAAACCTGCACATGCTCAGAATCAAGTCGACGCATGCTTCGAAGCATTGAACTTCATTTTTTCAGCATGTCGTTGTGTTCTACGTCACCGCGTTCTGACCCGATAGGATTTTGGACTGATGGTGTGTACACACATCAGACCATCAGGCCACTTCAGCTGTGAACCGATGAAAACGGTCCGTCGGACCATCGGTCAGATTTTAAAGCAAGTTTTAAAACTTTGGTCCGACGGACGACGGACCGTTGGGCCGTACACACGGTTGGTTTGGACCGATGAAACTGGACTTAAGTCCATTCTCATCGGTTTGAACCGATTGTGTGTACGCGGCCTTAGATGTCAGATTCCTTGACTGTGGAGAATAAGAGGGTTTGGTTTAATTTTATTGCAATTCATGTTAACCAAATGACATTTAGTTTGCTCAAGCCAATGTCAATAATTATTCCCATTTGTTTTGTTTTATTAAAAAAAAAAAAAACATTATCCTTTGTTTCCTTTCTGTCCTGTTGATCTCCTGCAGTCTGTTTGCAGCTACTCCCTGTTTACATGCATGCACTCTTGTGATGGCTGCATGGAATTTCTCAGGTCAGATTTCCTAATAGTAAAAACAGTGGACCATACCTATGTCATCTGTATTCACAAGGCCACTTGTATTCTCCATCAGAAGCCTGTGCGATAGGATGACAATGCAGTAAAGCCTCATACACATGATTGGATTTTCATCGGACAAAGTGTAGGACTTTTTTCTGAAGGGCGTTGGGCAGGAACTTGTATTGCATACAAATGGCAAAGAATTGTCGGCCAACAAACATGAAACTACGTGGTTTTTCAGCTCTTTAGCACCACCCTTTGGGCAACTTCTGCTAATATTATGTAATGGTGAGCATTGCTTCTGAGCTTGCGTGTTTGTACTTTGGAGTTTTGTCCAATGGACTTGTGTACACAAGATCGGAAAATCTGACAACACACAATTGTTGGCAGACAATTTTGAAGCATGCTATGCCACCATGGAAAATACAACAACAATTGTACGATAGGAGCGTACAAACGGTCGTATTTTCTGACAACAGCCTGTCATCACACAATTCCCGTCAGATAATCCGATCGAGTGTATAAGGCTTAACACAATTGGGAGTCAGGGACTGGGCGTTGTCGCCCTACAACACAAAGGGGTTTATTTACTAAAGCTGGAGAGTGCAAAATCAGGCTTACTTTTGCATAGAAACAAATCAGCTTCTAACCCCAGATTGTTCAATTAAGCTTTGGCAAGAAACCTGGAAGCTGATTGGTTTCAATGTAGAAGTGAGCCTTATTTTGCACTCTCAAGCTTTGGTAAATAAACTCCTAAGTGTCTAAAGGAGGACCTACATGGTGAGATGACCCGTTTTTTATTTTAACAAAAGCTGCAGATTTAAAACTATTTGAAAATGACTTTCATAGAAATTTATTGGGTTTACATTTATTTTATTATACACCCCTAAATGTGCCTCTCTTGGGTTTACACCACAGTCCCATCATGCCACTGGAAAAAAAATATATAGATTGACAAATTTATGCAAGATCTTTTCTAGGGCAGATAGAAAAGAAAAATCCTGCATTATGCAATATAAAATATAAGGAGATTAACCCTATCTATAGATTAGTAATAGAGAACTATTGTTATTTGTAGCAAATTAAACCCTCGTTAAGAGTTTCTCTTAACATTAAAAGCTAGTCTCCAAAGTGATTTAGTCATTTCAATGTTGTGTTAACAATTAGCACAGGCCTAGTAGGCTGCCTCCCAGTTCGTATAGAAATATAGCGCTAAATTGTACATTTTCCTGTGCTTGATTCCAAATGACTCCCTGCACTTAATTATGAGGATGAGAGGGGAAGCCTATTCCTCTTTGTTATAGGATAAACTTTCAGTAATCCCAAACAAAGGAGCCAGTTCTGGAAGATATGGGATTTGCAGTCGGATTATGGTCTCAGAGATAATAATGTGCAGTCAGTAGAAGCGCGGTTTTATTTTAATTCAAATAAGCTGGTAAACAACCCATGACATAGCTGGTGCTGGGGAGAGCTGTCTTCTGCCTGCTACATTGCCTGGCCAATTTCTCAGCTTAGGAGGAATCTATTATTATACTAAATTAATAACAGATGCAGAATAGACTAGAAACAATCTAATAGAAGGCCAATGCACTGGATGGTATGGGACTACTTCAGGTTTACATTATTGGCTCTTTCAAAGGAATTCATGCAAAACAACAAATATTAAACCATTTGACTGAAATACATTTTTCTATAAAACTGGGGGAGCACTGATTGGAATGGGGAGTAGTAATTAGAATGAGGGAGCGGTGGCTGGAATGAGGGGTTATGATTAGAATGGGGGACCAATGACTCGAATGGGGAGTGCTGGTTAGAATGGGGGAGCACTGATTGGAATGGGGGGTAATAATTAGAATGAGGGAGCACTGGCTGGAATGGAAGGTGCTGATTAGAATAGGAGAGCATTGATTGGAATCTGAGGTACTGATTAGAATGGGAGAGCATTGATTGGAATGGGGAGCACTGATTAGCATGGAGAACACTGACTGGAATGGGGGGTACAGACTAGATTGGGGGTGCACTGATCAGAATGGATGAGCAATGGTTGGAATGGAAAATACTAATTGGAATTGAAGAGGTACTGATTTAAATAAGGAGAGATGTAACTGGAATGTGTGAAGTAATTGGAATGGGGTGTTGCATTGGTTGGAATGGGGGGGGGCTTAATTTAGATGGGTGGAACACTGTGGAGAGCACTGGATGGAATGGGGAGAGTCCAGACTGGAATGGGAAGAAGCAATGATTATAATGTGGGTCAGTAATTAGAAGGGGGGCTCTGATTGGAATGGTGGGAAGTAATTGGAAAGAGAAAGCACTGATTGGAATGGAGGGAAGTGATTAGAAAGGAGGATCTCTTATTGGAATGAATGGACATGATTAGAAAGAGGGGGCACTTATTTAAATGGAGGGAAATTATCAGAAAGGGGAGCACTGATTGGAATGGAGGGAAGTGATTAAGGAGGGAGAGCACTGATTGGAAGGGAGATGATTAGAAAGGGGGACATCTGATTGGATTTGGGGAAAGTGATTAGAAAGAGGGAGCACTGATTGGATGGAGGGAAGTGATTAGAAAGGGGGAGCACTTGTTGGAATGGGAGTGAGTGATTAGAAAGGGGAGCACTGATTGGATGGAGGGAAGTGATTAGAAAGGGGAGCACTGATTGGAATGGAGGGAAGTGATTAGAAAGAGTGAGCACTTATTTAAATGGAGGGAAATGACTAGAAAGGGGAGCACTGATTGGAATGGAGGGAAGTGATTAGAAAGGGGGGACACTGATTGAAAGGGAGGTGATTAAAAAGGGGGAGCTCCGATTGGAATGAAGAGATGTGATCAGAAAGGGGGAGCTCTTATTAGAATTGGGGGAAGTGATTAGAAAGGGGAGCTTTGATTGGAATTGGGGGAAGTAATTAGAAGGGGAAGCACTGATTGGAATGGGGGAAGTGATTAAAAAGGGGAGCACTGATTGGAATTGGGGGAAATGATTAGAAAGGGGAGCACTGATTGTAATTGGGGGAAGTGTTTAGAAAGGGGAGCACTGATTGGAATAGGGGAAAGTGATTAGAAAGGGGAGCACTGATTGGAATTGTAAAAGCACTGTTTGAGAAGTAGTAAGGAGGAGTAGTAAATGCGTGGCACTAATTGGAGCAATGGGGGGGGGGGGGGGTCAGTGAATAAAGTAAGGTAGCAGTGACTGGAATGGGTGGAGCAATGATGGTAACTAAGAAAGGACAGAAAATAAGTATTATTTATTATTGTGTTCTAAATTAATGGTAATAGGATGTAACCTATTTATTAGCAGAATTGCTGAGAATCATAAGCTTCACACAGCCCACCGGATAAAGAGGTATTGTGGGGATTTTATAAAGCCAACATAAATTAAGCTAACAAATAAGAGAGAGAGAGAGAGACGTCGAGTGTGTGTCTGCGATCATTTCTGCAGAAACAATTCTGGATTTGTGGCAAGAAACTGAGCGAGTGCCTCACTAACAGAGCGATCTGACAGGCGATTCGAGGAGAGCAAAGGATAACACTGCCTATGTTCAGCATCTCGCTATATAGTCAATCTCTATATATATATATATATTATACATTCAAAAAATAGATAGATATATCTAGATCTATATATATATATATATATATATATATATATATATATATATATATATATATATATATATATATATATATATATATATATATATATATATATATATAGATCTAGATATATATGTATGTATATCTATTTTTATTATTATTATTACTATTATCATTTCCATTTGTAAAAATGTATATCTATATTTATTTGGAAGATGTCAACATTTAGGAATCCCTAAAATCTCTTGAATTACAGACATAGCCAGCAATTGATGTTTCATTATTGGGCATTATTAAATCAGATATCACTGCAGTGATTTGCTGTCACTCATTGGGTTAATGTATGTGATGAGCAGACACTTTCCTGTATCCAGCAGCAGTGTCGGGATAATCGTTCTCCATACTGTACGGATAAATACTACACCAGGCGAGAAACCTTCTAATTTCAGTCTTGCCTCAAATAGCATCTTATATTTCTAATTACAAGACTATTTATAGAGAGATGCAGCATTGTTACAGGGGGAACCTACTGTGCACTATTTATTGGAGCTAGATCCATGGAAATGAATAATAAGCGGTGCCACCCATGACACCTCTGCTCTGCACCCACCCAAATATCACAGGTGATGAGCGATTTTAAGACCTTCTGCATTGTAGGGCAATCAGAGCTCTTACACTCTCCCCAGCCCGGCATCCGATGGGTTAATGTGCAGAAGAACATCTGCATGTATCTGCCTTCATTCATAGGCAATCATGCAGAGTAATGAGCACAAATATGAAGCATATGCTAGCAGTTCAGTGTGTTTACCTGGGCACATCTACACACAGTACTACTGATACTGGGACTGGGCACTTCGGTGGGTACACTCACAACACCCCATTATTACCCTACTTTTATAAATTATATATAAGAACAAATGCTTCAGATAGATCATGTATGTAGGTTTATATATAGATAGGTTTATATAGATTGATTGGTTTATGTATTGGTATACGATAGATAGATAGATAGATAGATAGATAGATAGATAGATAGATAGATAGATAGATAGATAGATAGATAGATAGATAGATAGATAGATAGATAGATAGATAGATAGATAGATAGATAGATAGATAGATAGATAGATAGATATTGGTGAAGAGTATAGAGAGAATGAAATGTATGTATTGGTATACAATAATTAGAAGGATAGATAGAATCATATTCATGTATTGGTATACCACAGATAGATACATTCAAGTTTATGTATCCGTGAACAATATATAGCTAGAAGATGGATAAGAAGAATCAAATGTATTTATTGTTGCTGTTATATATAGATGGATAGATAGAATCAGATTTATGTATTGGAATACAAAACAAATATATACATACAGATTTATGTATCGGTGTACAATAGATATATACAGATCTATAGATAGATAAATTGAAATGTATGTATTGGTAAACAATAAATGGATGATTAGATTCATAAAGGTCTACACTCATCTAAGCTTTATATTGAGGATAGACATAGATAGATAGATAGATAGATAGATAGATAGATAGATAGATAGATAGATAGATAGATAGATAGATAGATAGATAGATAGATAGATAGATAGATCGTTTCCATAGGGGACATTTGATGGATTCCAAGTAATTGAAGAGTTGTAGTGATTGGTTTCTGCTGAGTGCAGCGCGTTGTTCTCTGCTGTAAATAATCCACGATTTGATGATAATAATATATAATATATTGATGATATAAGCGGCTGGTTTTGATAGCAGGACTATAAATATTCATCGGTGGGCGACCAGTACTTTCTACAAAAGTTACCTAGCTCTAATGTGGCTTAAACCCGACATTAATCAACATATAATATAATTAAATAAAGAGGTCATTAACTTGTAGCTAGTATTACTTCACAAAGGTTAATGGAAAGAATAGGACATCTCCTCTGAATGTTTCTTAATCCTTCCCTTCTGATCTCTTACAAATAACGCGTTTTTTTTATAAATATTCCGTAGAGTTATGCAAACTTGACAAATTGTATTGTTATAAAAACTCTTTAAACTGGCAAATGTAAATAGTGTATGAAGTTCAATAGAACGCCTGTGTGACCATGAATGGCGTTGTGTGAAGTCTCATCAATAACAGCAAGTAGTGTCTTTTATTAATGGACTGCTTATGGGGAGCTTTACTCCTTTATTACACCTGTGAAGTAATGGCTCAACTGCTAACGAAATTTTCCTTAAAGACCAGCACTGCCTACAAACCCTTTGATGAGTTGTGTTCATGGAATATGGACCGGTTACCTGTAACTAATAACCGGGGCAAAGTCAGAGCTGGGTGCTGTTGGCTGGGGCACAAGTCATAGAGGTGGATTACTGTCATCTCAGGCTACAAGGAGGGAAAAGCAAGGAGTAGTATTCATTCCTATAGAAAGGTAGGCAAACACACAAGACCCCTACTGGGAACATTGTGTACAGACCCAGACCACAGCTTAGTTCTAATGCCATAAAGGCATACCAAGCTGTAGGTGACATGAGGATGCAGGATTGGGGGTACAGCACTAGGGTACCAATCCACTCCAAGCTCATATACATAGACGATGACCAAAATTATATTTATATTATATTTTATAGAAAGATACGATCAGATGTATATAATGGTGTACACAATATATGTATATATATATATATCTATATACATCTATATCTATGAACATGAATATATATGTTCACATAAGGTTCATAGTGTTGGATTTGTGTTTCATATCTGATGTATAATATATATGAACGCACAAACATACACTGATAGATAGATAGATAGATAGATAGATAGATAGATAGATAGATAGATAGATAGATAGATAGATAGATAGATAGATAGATAGATAGATAGATAGATAGATAGATCGTTTCCATAGGGGAAGATTTACTAAAACTGGAGCATGTAAAATCTGGTGTAGCTCTGCATAGAAACCAATCAGAAACCAATCAGCTTCCAGGTTTAACTGTCAAAGCTTAATTGAACAAGCTGAAGTAAGAAGCTGATTGGCTACCACCAACAGCTCCCCCCTATATAAAATAAATACTTTTTTTTTTTTTTTAGGTAGTCTCATCAAACTTTCATTAGTAAATGAAATCCCAAACTACTAACTACTCTCAACTACTCCTGATAGATAGATAGATAGATAGATAGATAGATAGATAGATAGATAGATAGATAGATAGATAGATAGATAGATAGATAGATAGATAGATAGATAGATAGATAGATAGATAGATAGATAGATACATAGATAGATAGATACATAGATAGATAGATCTTTGTAAATATAGATAGATACATCTTTTATAAATGTATATATTTATAAAACAGGTAATGTGTGAAATCCACATGACCTGTGACAACTTTTTTTTTTTTTTTTGCTGGCCAGCTTGAAGAAAGAAAAACAATATATATATCTATATATCTATATATATCTATATATATAGATATATATATATATAGATAGATAGATAGATAGATAGATAGATAGATAGATAGATAGATAGATAGATAGATAGATAGATAGATAGATTAATAAATACTGAATATGCACACACATGTCATGGTACATATATGACATATATATTATGTCTATCCATCTATATTATTGTACACCATTACATACAATTCAGTGAGTGTATCCATCTGTCTCTCTATCTATCTATTCATCGATCCATCATGAGTATACACACTCAAAAGTGTGTGTACATAACATAGATGGGCAGCTATACTTCTACCGGTATATGGTTATAAGCTTAATAGATGAGTATTTTAAATATATCTATATATGTATACATTGAACTATCACTTTTGAATCCAGTGCAGGCATGTGTCTGATTGGTCTATTTATCAGGGTTCACACACTCAAGATTCACTTTTTTTTTCTTACATATGATTCAATTTGACAGTCGTATAAAGCTTGAATGAAAACTGTAATACAAAATGTGTGTGTCAGAGTGCCTTTGTACACGATAGAAATGTACCTTATAGTAGTTTATATTTCCCTGGCTGCATATGATTGCCATGCTCTGCATGTCTCTATAGAAAGAATACAAGATTTGTGAGTAGCATATTTTTCTGTTCAATGTTTTCTTCTCTATTATACTCTAAAATCGTATAATCTGCAGCTAGACAAAACTGAAAAAAGGGAAAAAACACTCTCTTTTTTTTTTTTTTTAGGGTTGTTGATAAGATGTACAACGAGTGGTAAAAAAAAAAGAAATCTTAAGAGGATGGCTGTATTAAAATATGAAGAGATCAGTTCAACCTTGCAATGTCTCTTTCTGAAAAAAAAAAAAAAAATCTTTATCAAATCCCTATTCTATGGCTTCAATAAACAGAAGCCATTACCTCACGGCTGCTTTTGTTGGCCCTATACAAGAGAGAACAAAATGGTTATTCAGGGGAACGCTTTAGATTTTTATTGTGGGTAGTATGCACAAAGAGCACTGTTATTGTATTAAAAAGAACCATCTGTAGCAGAAACAATGCCATCAAATTATCTTTGAATACCCACTGAAAAATATAAAGCTTTTTTTTTTCTTTCTCCCTTTCTGTACGGTGGGGGCATACAGCAGTGTTAGGATAACTGATTTTTTTGTGTGAGTGTGTGTTGTTGTCGGTTCATTCTTCTCTTAAAAAACAGCCATTTGGGTTTTTAAGCCATAAACGCTGCTTCTTGTTCCAGGAGCTGCAGAGAGGAGCTGGAGAGACAGCGGAGAGGCGGCTGGATGGACTAGGCTGCCTGTACCCACTGGGCACCGCTATACCATGGCATTGGGGTCCCTTGCCCTACACAGCGACTCCCCTTTATTGCTTCTTGGGAAGACTACACCCCGACTTGAAGCCACGTAAGTAATTGCAATACCCAACTTTGACACCCCCCCCCCCCCCCCACAACCACCCTCCTCCCCCTTGGAGCTGTTTTATTTGGGATCTAGGAGCGATCAGCTAACCCGCCCATGTGCCAATCATCCACTTAGCCGGGTTCAGGAGCTCGGGGGTTAACCTGTTCACAGCTGACATTATGGGGGGTGCTCATCTGATGTGTGGGACCCCCTAAGCACGCAGGGGAGATCGCTGCCCTTTATTATTATCACCGCTCCTGCTATAGAAAACAATTACTGTGTCAATGTTAGTAAACATAATAGTTATGAGTGTGCCTGCTACAAGAAAGAAAAGTTTTATTACAACCGATTTATAAACTGCAACAATGTAGCATTTATTAAACGGGCGTACAGGTTATTAAAAGGATATTGCCTGTTATTTAACGGGAACTTTGATGATTAAACGGGATCCTTTGCTATTTATTATCCCTGGTGCAGTGGATGGTGAGGGTCCAGTTGTCCTGTGCAGGGATCCTGTAACACAGGTGTCACTCACACTTAGGCAAGGCGTCTCGTTGCCATGGAGACGGAGACACACCTGGAGCATCCTTTTCTTTTTTTTTTTCTTTTTTCATGCTCCCTGCCAACCAGGTGGCATAAAAAATGACCCTCGAGTGGCAAGTCTTCTAATGGCTGCACCGTGACACCGGCTTAAAGGGCCACACAATGGCATGTGCCTGTAAAAGGATAGCTGTATGTGGCTAGTGTCACAGCCAGGATCTAAGCCTTGCTCAAACCATTCAAAACTGCTCTTTGTCGCCTCTAGTGGCTGCTAAAAGAATGGCAGTGTGAGCCCCTTTACTGCCAGTACTGATCCCTTATTATGTTATCATTTTATTATTACATAAGCTTTAATTGTCAGTGTTCTTTTCTTCTATTTTCCAGCCGCATTTTCCATTGAATTTATCTTGGTGTTTAGGGAAAGTATACTTTTTAATTAATTATCCTTAATGACTTCTGTTAACTAAGCTTGAATATCATTTTTTTTTTTTGGGAAAAAAAAATTCAGGAGGGTTAATCTTGAGTTGAAGGATCCAGATGTGATTGACAAGAGGAAAGGTGTTGAGGGCAGGTCGTGCTGCCTTATTTACAGCCCACTGCTTGCTATAGAGCCTTTTGTTAGGGCTGCAAAGCTAATTTAGTGCTGATCAAAAGCGACACATAGTTAAAGGACTGGTAATGACTGCTAATTTCATTTCACACTCGTACATCCCCAACTGCTGTAATTAAGGACACGACATTTAAATGCAGGTGAAGAGTATTTTTTTTTTTTGGGGGGGGGGGCATATATATATTTTTTAACACGAATATGCTGGTCCAAACGCAAAGGTCTCTGATAATATGCTAATAAATGTTATATTATATATAGATTTCTCCCTGTCGTTATATGTGGAGTATCCCTTTTCTTTAAAAATGGTCATCAGAAAATAATAATATTACAATTTTGAGTGGCATATTATTTAACATATTTATATTAAAGCAAAAAAAAATGCATTTTCATGGCTTTAGCTGAACCCCTGACATTGTAAAATAAAAAAAAAGTACAATAATGTTATAAATGTTATTTAAAGCAGTTTTTATGCTGCATATTAGTGAATTGTTGCAAGTGGTGGTTAATTTTTGTCGCCAGGCTTCAAAGTATATCAGCTCTGTGTTTTTTTTTGCAGATGGGCAAAACTGACAGGAAAAAAATATTTCAGCCTTTTATCTTTTTCATCTGTGTAGACTAAAGAGCTGTAGTAGACCCCGCTAAGATTGTATGATGTATCTTGAGCAAGTGATTGAGGATGTCTCAGATGTGTGGCTGTCTCGAGCACGTTGTCTTGAGCCCCCCCTGTTGGACGCAGTAGGAGCTGCACAGTGCCAGTCCAAAGGACAGCTCATAGATTTAGCTTGTGTAATTTTTCATCTTAGAACTTTTCTTCTTTTTTTTCATCGCAGACAGAAACAGAAACGATATGTAGGTGGAATATTCCAAATTCTAAATGAGACAAAGGTCTAGCAGTGTTAGGAGATTTGAAGCATGGGGCTAGGCATGTGATCATTTGTGCCTTTTTTTATTCATTATTAGTTACTTTGATTTTTTTTAATGTTAGATATAAATGATTTAGTTTTTCTTTAACCGAATCATTAGCTCTGTAGACAGTATCAGGTTGATCTGGTATGTAAATAGGATATATTGAAGGTTTTAATGCAGCATCACAGGTTTTTGTAGCTATCATCCCCTTTAGCTTTAGGAAGCTGTTGAGCATGCAAAAAAAAGGAGAAAATTATTTAAAAAAATAAAGTTGAAATACATATATATTTAACCAAAGGGTATAATTAATGAATCAGCAGGTGGACATGTGAACACATTCAAATCAAATCAAATCAATAAACTTGTATTTGAAATGTAAAATATCACCCTAATGTGTGCCATTTGCTAACATGGACTTGACCTCCCAATGTATTAAATATAGTCTGATATAGTCCATAGTAATTGTATCAGATGATTGTATACCGTCCAGCTGTTATCAGCTCCAATGTAATAAGATTCCAGGAATGGCTAATAATTATTAATCCAGACAGGATCAGATATCTGGAATTTTAATTGGTACCTCCTTCTCATCGCAGTTTCAAGTAAATGAATAAATAATTGCGATAACACTAATTGATCAACCCATAGATCAACCACATGGAAGTTCATCGTTTTTTTTATAGCTTGACAACGGACCTGTATTGGTAGCTGATTACTTTACATAACGAGAAATCTATGGATGCCCATGTTAAAATGCCACAGGCCTACAATTTATAGGTCTGCTTGTCCATATGTTTTTATGCTATAAATGTTATAATGAATGTGATATCAATTGCCCCCATGAGACAGAGGCCACAGTTAGCTAATAACTGCTATACTGACAGGTTTTAGCATTAAACTTGCTGTGACAGTAAGATTTAAATTGCATGTTGATTCTTTGAGCCTGTGGAAGCCTGTCTACCTAGGTGGATAATATTCAATGTATAGACTCTGGATGGGATAAGGTGACTATACATGTGAACCCTGGTGCTCTGAATTCCGCTGCTATTTCAAGAGTCCTTGAATGCAATGATTGGGTAAATGTGGTCTGGATGAAGCGCCTGTTATTGTCTTCTTCTCCTCTACCTAGAATGGCACTTCTCACAATTACAATTGCTGCGCTTCCTGATCGGCCAAGAATAAAGAGCTGCACAAGCAGTTTCAGATAATCAATAATATATTTCAAGGACGCTCTTGTGCTACTGGGTAATTGTCCTGGAGTATTGAAAATAAAATCTCATTCTCCATTTACTACTAGGACTTAAATAGACGTTTCACATTCACGCCTGCATTAGGTGGATTTGGGTTATGCTCTTCGTGCACTGAACGCAGCTCTGTACTGTTGTATGGCCTATGACAATGACACTTTTCATGAGTTTCCTATCTTTATACACTCTATGCAAAGGTAATAATTATTTGAAGTGTCAGCCTTGGTGCTTTCTTGGGGTATGGAAGTCATTTCAGTTCAGATGTGTGCACTCATTTCAGGCCTCTCTCATTCTTATATGTTTCCATATTATATATGTATATAGATAGATAGATAGATAGATAGATAGATAGATAAAGAGAGAGATAGAGAGAGCTAGATATAAATATATCTATCTATGTATATATATATATATATATATATATATATATATATATATATATATATATATATGTGTGTGTGTTTTTCTATATTCATAATGTATCATTCTCTCAATATATATATATATATATATATATATATAATTGAGATACATAATGTATCACTCTCTCCATAACACACACACATATATATATATATATATATATATATATATATATATATATATATATATATATATATATATATATATATATATAATTTTTATTATTATTATTTTTTCTGGATCAATGAGAGAGAGAGGGAATAGATAGAGAGAAAAGGAATATATATCTATATTCCTTCTTTCTCTATCTCTTTCTCTTTCTTTCTTTCTTTCTTTCTCTCTCTCTCTCTCTCTCTCTAATCCAGAAAAAGATTGATATTAAATATATATGTTTTATTTAGGACAATACAAACCCATTATAAGAACTTTAACAGATACCCATTTTATGAAGTGTCAGCTTTCTAACTTAACCTAACCTAACTTTGGTGTTTATTCTGGCTGCAAGTTCAAGTGTGTACATTAATTCCAGGCCTTAGGTATAAAAAATAAGAAGAAGAAGACATATAAATGTAAAAAATAACAGAGAGAGAGAGAGAGCGAGAGAGAACAAGATATACATAGATATATATTAGAATACATATTATAATATTATATATACATGTACATATATCTATCTATATCTATCTATATATATATATCTATATATATATATATATATATATATATATATATATATATATATATATATATATATATATATATATATATATATATATATATATATATATATATATATATATATATATATCTGTATATATATATATATATATATATATCTATCTATATATATCTATATATATATATAGATAGATAGATAGATAGATAGATAGATAGATAGATACATATATAACCTCTCTCTCTCTCTCTCTCTCTCTCTCTCTCTCTCTCTCTCTCTATATATATATATATATATATATATATGTATATATATATATATATATATATATATATATATATATATATATATATATATATATATATATATATATATATATATATATATATATATATATATATATATATATAAAATCGTAGAAAATAATACATATTGGGGCAGATTCACGTAGATCGGCGCATTATCATTCCGGCGTAGCGCACCACTTTTCCGTTAGACTTGCGCAATCTAGCCGCGTAATCCGGCGATTCACGTAGCTTTTACGCAAGAGCTTGCGCAAACGTAAGGTTTTTTCCTGAGGCGTAAGGAGGAGTAATACAAATTGGGAAGGACGTGGGCGTGTTACATTGAAATGAGCCGTGACCCATGCAAATGAAGGGCCGGCCGACTCGCGCATGCGCGCGTGAAGGAAACCATGTCAGCTCCGTTGTGCGCATGCTCACAACTCGGGAGCGGCGCAATCAGTGAAATTGGAAATGGACTAGGGCAACTTTATGAACTACGCAGACAGCATAAATAGACAGACACAAATGCACTTCCTTTGCAAAAGTACATCCCTTTGTATCCCTCCCTATACAGCAAGGTGCTTTTGTTTGTTTGTGACGTGTCTTTGAGATATTTGGGGACTGTTTTGCAGAGTGATTTTTGTCTTTTATGTCTTTGTTGTTATTTTGTTTAAATTATATTTTTGCTGGGCATTTTTTATTTTTGCTCGTCATTTATTTAATTTTTTTGGTTCTGTTTGTGTATGATTTTGGAATGTGGGGGTGATATTCCTGCGGGAAAAGGGGTGTCACCCTCATTTGTGGTGGAGAAGTGATCGCCAGGTCTGTGTGAATGGTGTATGAATGTACAGTGACATAATTGGAGCCGTGGCATGGCGTTGCAGCTCACAAGTCCTGCATGGTGGACTGGTGCCAATCCAATGTGATGAGGATGTGGGGTGTGTGTGCTAGGGACCACAGTGGTGTGCATGCATGCATTCTCATTGTGCCATGATTAATGTGTGTGTTTAACGTGCAAAGATGCATAATGTGAGCTGGCATGAGATGGGGTCATGAGATGGGGTACCAGTGCATATGCAGAGTCACCTTGAAGGGAAAAGACAGGAGGATGTTAGTCATGCATGTGCCACTTGTGAGGTGTGCATCACGGGAGGGGATAGTCATGCCTGCCACCCATGTCACTCACCAACCAGCCAGCTGTCCCCATACATGTTCTGTTGGAAATCTGTGGGGATGGGGCTCTGATTGTATATGTAGCTGTCATGGGTGTCATGGGTGGTGCCATGTGTTGGGCTGGTGATGTCCTCCTGCAGGGTTGTGGTAATTCCATGATGGCATGAGGGGTGAATCTGAAGATGCGAGACACCTCAGAATCACTCATGCCATAGATGTCTATGCGTGTGTGATATATCAAGTGAAGAGTGAGGGGCTTGTATCAGATAAGAATATTGTATTAGATTAATTTAAATTGTAAATTTTATATAAGCAAATAAAAAAATTAAAAAAAACATCTCCCGTGCCCTCCTTAGTGCCATCCTCCGTGCCCTCCTCCTTCTTTGTTCATCTAAAGTCAGTAGTATAGCTATGCGCGACGATGCCCCTGGCATGTTGGCATACAGATTGTTGGGCAACACGTGTGACTGCTGAACTCCTCACTAACAGTGTTGCTTTATCTGACAATTAGACTTTTTTTCAAAATTTAGACCAGCTTTTAGGTCCTCTAACTTTAGACAGAACATTTTGCTGTTGCGCACATCGCGTAGCCTGCGCAGCAACTGCGTTTTTTTGTGGATCCCCGTAACTCCCTCATTAGCATATTTGACTAGCAAATCAATGGTGTGTCTAGCGCAGTTTTGCACGAAGGGAAGCGAATGTCTAATTCAATTACGCCGGACCAAAAAACGTAGATTTCTGGCGTATATTGTTTTGTGAATCGCGTCCAACTATACGCACGCGCACATTTAGACTTACGCACGCGCAACAGCAGTTGCGCAGGCGTAATCGCTCTGTGAATCTGGGCCATTATGTATATGACAACACAAACCAGAACCGTAGCATAACAAGAGCCACAAGCGCGTCTATAGGTGTGTATGTAACAGGTGTATTTTTTTTGTGGAAAAAAAAAAAAAAGATTTGTCTCGGCACATTTACAAAGAAAAAAAAATCCATCGGTGTGCAAGGGATGAAATGCAAACTTTTTTTTTTTTGGCTGCGATAGTTGACATTTTGTTCAGAATTGAGTTAGCAAGGCATTAATTATTTCAGAGGGAGATAAAACTCTCATAGCCCTAACAGACAAATAGGCCCTTTTCAGGATTTTAATTACAAAATAAAATGAGGCAAGCTCTTCCTTGCAAGGGTTTGTGAGTGGTTAAACAGAGCTTTCCCCCCAATACTGGTGGTCGTCAGCCTCCACTAATTAGCAATGCTGAGAAATTCCTGTTAACAAGGACATTCTCCCAGTCCCCGCTGGTCCCCTGCAGTTCTTCATTTCCATAAGAAGATTAGGAGTGCAGGGAACACACTCAAATGCAGATGCAGAAAAGAAGCGTTTTTAACAAGCAATATAATAGCGCAATGCTTGGCTAGGCTCTCACCTAATTACTGCAACTTAAACCTCTATTTGCTTCTCAGGACAAAAACACGTTTGTGCGGTTCTTCTTGGACTTTTCCCCAAACTTTTGTTCCAGCAACATTCTACCTGAGAGCCACTAATCAAACTTTCTGAGAAATGCTGCCCTATAGCACCATACATAGCTTTATTATTTGTAATAGATTTACCATATGTATATATATAAAAAAAAAAAAAACGATATAATGAAATGAATTGAAATCTTGGACATGCAACCGAAAAAAATACTGATTTAAATGAAGTATTAATAGTTATCACACTAGATTCCTGTATTTTTATATCATAATAAATAAATGTTCTGCTTCTAAATGTATCACAGCATCCCGTAATAACTTATTAGTTTTCTTTTTTATATGAGTCTATATTTTTAGAAATTAAACTACAGTGTTTTCCTTGCCTGGAAATAGTATTAAACACCAAGCTAACGTGGCGTTAGCTCGGAGCAACACGGAGAAAACAAAAAAAATCACAATATAGCGTGCTAAATAAAAGAAATCTGAACCAATACGATGGATCATTAATTATATAATAAAACCTTATTTTTAAGCTAAAGCGGCTTCACCAGGGAGCGGCGTTGCCGCTGCCGGCCATTAGGCGGCGCTCGTACACCATGAGTATCTGAAGGACTTTCCAATGAACCTGCTTCTTTAATCCAATGAATAACCACTTTACCATCAATTGGAGGGAGATCAGAAAATCTCTGGTGTGATCTTCAAACTTATTCCAAAATAATTCTTTAGAACAATCTATGCTGTTATAAGTGGAATAAGTGGGGATGCCCTAATCCCGGCAGCCCCTGAAATATCACAGATATACTATATCAAACACTTCTAGATACCTAAATAAATGTGTGTGTATACAGTGTGTGTGTGTATGTATGTATGTATATATATATATATATATATATAATTATACACTGTATACACACACATTTATTTAGATATCTAGAAATATGTGTGTTTGGTATACACATTATAATATATATATATATATATATATATATATATATATATATATATATATATATATACATACAGAGAGAGAGAGAGGGAGGGGGAGAGAGAGAGAGAGATAGATAGATAGATAGATAGATAGATAGATAGATAGATAGATAGATAGATAGATAGATAGATAGATAGATAGAATAAATACTAGATACTAGATAATAGAATAAATACTGAGGCCCAGATTCACGTACATCGGCGCAATATCGATCCGGCGTAGCGCACCGCGATTACGTTAGACGTGCGCAATCAAGCCGCGTAATCCCGCGATTCACGTAGCTTTTGCGCAAGAAATTGCGCAAGCGTAATGTTTTTTCCGGAGGCGTAAGGAGGAGTAATACAAATTGGGTGGGACGTGGGCGTGTTACATTGAAATGAGCCGTGACCCCATGCAAATGAAGGGCCGGCCGACTCGCGCATGCGCGCGTGAAGGAAACCATGTCAGCTCCGTTGTGCGCATGCTCACAACTCGGGAGCGGCGCAATCAGTGAAATTGGAAGTGGACTAGGGCAATGTTGTGAACTACGCAGACAGCATAAATAGACACACACAAACGCCCTTCCATTGCAAAAGTACATCCCTTTGTGTCCCTTCCCATTGAACCAAGTGCTTTTGCTCTGTTGTTCGTTAGAGTGTGTTTTGTACAGTAGTTGTGAGATTAGTGTTCTGTGTGATCTAGTGCTTGTTGGTAGTTTTGTGAAAGTGTATTTTGATAAGTGTTTGAGACTGTTTGTTTGATTGATATATTTCTGAGCGTTTGTTTTCTTGCTTTATTTTTTCATCTTATTTTTTTGTGTCTGTTTCTTGCTGAGTGCTAGTGTGATTTTTGGCTGTTCTTTTTCTCTTTGTGTGTGTTCTTGTCTGATTGGTTGTGCTTGTATTTTTGACAGATTTTTGGTGACTGCTAGTGAGTTTGTTTGGAAGTATGACTGAGAGAAAAAGAAAGCTGAATTTTACAGTGGGGGAAAAAAGAATTCTTGCCCGGGCCATTACCGACTATGGGCGTTTTCTCCACGGCCCGCAGAGTGCCACCACCACCCCGGCCAGGAGGAGGGAGATCTTGGATAGGATCACGGAGCAGGTCAATTCATCGGGGGAGGGGGAGACACGGACCCGCTCTGGGATAGAAAAGAAAATAAATGACCTCCGGCGTGAGGTGAAAAAAAAACTGGCCGCAATAAATGCCCATGCCAGGGGCACAGGAGGGGGCCCACCATGCCGGGTTAGATTTACAGCGACGGAGCGTGTGGTGGCCCTGACCTTTCACCGGCATGAAGTGGAGGGCCTGCCAGGCTTTGACACAAGTCCGGTCCCCGCGGTGCCAGGTAAGGTTTTTAGTTCTCTCAGGTGTGTAGCATGTGTGGGGGAGGGGTGAAAGGGAATATGTGGCAAGTGTGTGGATCCTCCAACCTGTGAATGCTTTGTGTCATCCACAGATGTGCAGGAGGGTGCAGGGCCATCTGGACTTACCGCTCCAACCCCAGGACAGCAGCCTAATGAGGCCCCCCCAACATGGCCAGAGTCCACAGAGGAGGAACAAGAGGAGGGGGATGATCATGAGGAGGACGATAATGAGGAGGAGGAGAATCATGAGGAGGAGGAGTCCATGGAAGGCACTGGCCGTTTGGTTGCTGCGGACTCTTCCCCTCTGGCTGCAAGAAGCCTGCCCTCCCTAAGGGTGAGCCCCCCCCCCTCCTCCCCCAACATGGCTCCCCTCACAAGGGCCTCCCCTTCTCCCCGGCCACAACCATCAGCTGGAGCCAGGAGGTCAGCCCAGAGCACCAGGGGGGCGCCCAATCTCCTGCCCGCCTGTCTGAGAAGGAACCTGGCCACCCAGACCCGCCTTCTGAGACAGCTCTGCCAGACTATGGGGCGGGTGGATCAGAGCCTGTCCTCCATGAACGAGAGCCTGGGTAACCTGGACTCCCATTCCCGGGCCTCCACAACCTGCCTAAATGTCCTGCAAACTACAGCAGCAGGCGTTGGGCAGGATGTGAGGGCCCTTACCCAGGCTATCCAGGGCAACACGGCAACACTTGGTGCTGCCCTGGACAGAATAGCCGTGGCCTTGGAGGGCAGGCCGCCAGGTGGGCAGATCTCAGGGGCTGCTCCTCCTTCCCCGGCTTTTCCCCTCCCCCATGCATCTCCCCTGAGGGGCCGGGGCCGTGGCCGGGGGCGCCCCAGGCGTGGCTCACGCAGAGGGCATTAATTTTTTTTTCCCCCCTTTTTTTGGTTTGAATGCTTTTTTTTTTTTGGTCCTCTGCATTTTTTTTTTTTGTTCTGTTTTTTTTTTTTTCTATGCATTGTTTTTTTTCTATGCATTTTTTTTTTGGTTTTGATGTCATTTTTGGCATATTTTGGGTTGTGAATGATGTTTGAATGTGGGGGTGACATTCCTGCTGGAAAAAGGGTGTCATCCTCAATTTGGGTGGAGAAGGGTTCCCCAGGACCAGGGAGAAGTGATTCCCAGGTCCGTGTGAATGGTGTATGAATGTACAGTGACATAATTGGAGCCTTGACGTGGCGTTACTGCTCACCAGTCTTGCATGGCGGACTGGTGCCAATCCAATTTGATGAGGATGTGGGGTGTCTGTGCTAGGGACCACAGTGGTGTGCATGCATGCCTTCTCATTGTGCCATGATTAATGTGTGTGTTTAACGTGCAAAGATGCATAATGTGAGCTGGCATGAGATGGGGTCATGAGATGGGGTACCAGTGCATATGCAGAATCACCTTGAAGGGAAAAGACAGGAGGATGTTAGTCATGCATGTGCCACTTGTGAGGTGTGCATCACGGGAGGGGATAGTCATGCCTGACTCCCATGTCACTCAACAACCAGCCAGCTGTCCCCATACATGTTCTGTTGGAAATCTGTGGGGATGGGGCTCTGATTGTATATGTAGCTGTCATGGGTGGTGCCATGTGTTGGGCTGCTGATGTCCTCCTGCAAGGTTGTGGTAATTCCATGATGGCATGAGGGGTGAATCTGAAGATGCGAGACACCTCAGAATCTCTCATGCCAAAGATGTCTATGCGTGTGTGATATATCAAGTGAAGAGTGAGGGCTTGTATCAGATAAGAATATTTGTATTAGATTAGATTAAATTGTAAATTGTAAATTTTATATAAGCAAAAAAAAAAAAAAAACATCTCCCGTGCCCTCCTTAGTGCCATCCTCCGTGCCCTCATCCTTCTTTGTTCATCTAAAGTCAGTAGTATAGCTATGCGCGACGATGCCCCTGGCATGTTGGCATACAGATTGTTGGGCAACACGTGTGACTGCTGAACTCCTCACTAACAGTGTTGCTTTATCTGACAATTAGACTTTTTTCAAAATTTAGACCAGCTTTTAGGTCCTCTAACTTTAGACAGAACATTTTGCAGTTGCGCACATCGCGTAGCCTGCGCAGCAACTGCGTTTTTTTGTGAATCCCCGTAACTCCCTCATTAGCATATTTGAATAGCAAATCAATGGTGTGTCTAGCGCAGTTTTGCGCGAAGGGAAGCGAATGTCTAATTCTATTACGCCGGACCAAAAAACGTAGATTTCTGGCGTATATTGTTTTGTGAATCGCGTCCAACTATACGCACGCGCACATTTAGACTTACGCACGCGCAACAGCAGTTGCGCAGGCGTAATCGCTCTGTGAATCTGGGCCTGAATATATACACTGTATACACACACATTTATTTAGTTATCTAGAAATATGTGTGTTTGGTATACACAGTATATATACAGTGTATGTGGTATATATATATATATATATATATATATATATATATATATATAGAGAGAGAGAGAGAGAGAGAGAGAGAGAGAGAGAGAGAGAGAGAGAGAGAGAGAGATTAAGGGGTGACCACAAATCTCTTGATACCATACAGGGAGGTGACCATCAAGAAATTATCTATCAATCTAGATATTTAGTGGTCACCCTTTATGAGCTTACAGTCTCTCACTCTCTCTAGAGAGAGAGGAGGATGGGGGGGGGGGGGGCTGTAAGGATTATGCATTTTAGGAGGGTCATCACAAGTATTTAGATAGATAGACTTAGTGCTCAACCCCTTATAAACATATAGGGGTTAATTTACTGAAGGCAACTAGGTTTTTTCACTTTTCAAGGGAAGTTTCCCATAGCTTGGTGAAAATTTACTTTGCAAAGATGAACCAATCAACTGCAGGGAAAAAAAATAGACATTATTTATGCTTGCACATGGTTGGATATTGGAAGTCAACAGAGATTTCTTTCATTCAATAAGGTATGCACACATCCCCTTAAAAAGTGACAATTCCCATGAAAGTGAAGTCTATTTGCCTTTAGTAAATGAACTCCATAGATTCTTAGAGACCACTTCCCTTTTATATACTTAGTGGTCCCCCTATAAACGTAAACCTATCTCTCTCTCTCTCTCTCTCTCTCTCTCTCTCTCTCTCTCTCTCTCTCTCCCTCTCTCTCTCTCTCTCTCTCTCTCTCGTTCTCTCTCTCTATATATATATATATCAGCATGTAACAAATGTAACATTCCCTTTGTTCTGAACAAATATGCTCAGCCATGGCCTATAATACGAATTTATGTCCTTGCACACAATAAGCCCAGTGTGTCCAATATTTATTTGTTGTTGAATGTACTTTAGATACACAGCTTTGCACAAGGGTATGGAAGTAATCTTAGAAGTGTCTTTGTCCAGCACTGTGTAGTTACAACAAGAGAAACAAAACTAGCTACTTGTAAGGGCCATGCTGCATTTCTTTTTGTGTTGATGCCCCCCCCCCCCCCTTTGAAAATCTTTAGCTGGTGACAATAGAAGAACTTCTGAAATTACACTCAGCCTTCCCCCAACTCAGACAGATCCATGGGGCTCCCTCTCCACCTTCCAAACCATGCAGGCATCTTTTTCATGTCCCCCCAGAAAAAGAAAAACAGCCAGACTTCTGTGACTATTATCATCACTTTCTATGATTTTTGCAGGAATCCTTCCTTCTTGATGTAAAATAAATAAGGTACCATGGGTTTTATTTATTAAAAATAGGACAGTGCAAAATCTGGTGCAGCTGTGCATGGTAGCCAATCAGCCTCTAAGGCTGGCCATACATATTTAATTTTATTATACAATTTTCCTTTAGATTTACCAAAAACCATATAATATGAGGTCAAAACTAAACAACGTTCAATTGTTTCCAGTTAGGCAGGCCCTTGTACTACATAGTTTAAGGTAAATCTAAAGGAAATTGTAAAGAGGATTAAACATGTATGGCCAGCTTAAAGCTGGTTACACATTATACAACTGTTGTTCAATTTCCTTTAGATTTACCTTCAACTATGTAGTGTAAAGGCCTGCCTGATTACGTACAAATTGAAAGTGTTTAGATTTGACCTCACATTATATGGTTTTGGTAAATCTAAAGGAAACAATCTGAAGAAAATTGTATTGTATGTATCCAGCTTAAAGTGGAAGTACATGCAAAAACTAAAATCCCTGCATCTATAGCCACCAACATCCTAACACTAATCTCAAGGTCCTGCCTGATTACATACAATTTGAAAGTGTTCAGGTTTGACCTCATATTTAATGGTTTGGGTAAATCTAAAGGAAAGTTGTACAAGAAAATCGTATAAAAGTTGTATAGTGTGTAGCCAGCTACTTCAGTTTGTCCAGTTAAGCCTCGACAAAAAAATGGAGGCTGATCAAAAAAACATAAACCTAAAAACTTTCAAATTGTATGCAATCATGCAGGCCCTTACACTACATGGTTGAAGGTAAATCTAAAAGAAATTGAACAACAAAAGTTGTATAATGTGTATCCAGCTTTAGGCTGGCAGTACATGTTTAATGTTCTTGTACAATTTTCCTTTAGATTGCAAGGGCAAGGGCCTGCCTGATTGGAAACAATTGAAAGCTATTTAGTTTTGATCTCATATTATATGTTTTTTGGTAAATCTAAAGGAAAATTGTACAAGAACATTGAACATGTATGGCCTGCCTTGAAGTGGAAGTCCATGCAAAAACTAAAATCCCTGTGTCTATAGCAACCAACATTCTAACACTGACCTCTCTAGCCCTGAAAAGAAAAAACGAGTATACATACCCTTTCTGCAGGTGATCCGACCTAACCTCCAGCGGCGGAAGCTCTGCTGAGTATACGTTTGATAACGGCAGGGAAATGAAAAGGAAGTGACGTCGCCCATAGAGTTATTATTGAACTTCCGTTGACGGGCGCGTCCTCTACACCCGCTTCCACAGCGAAGCCGCAGCTGGGATTAGAGCTTCCACTGCTGGAAATTGGGTCGAATCACCTGCAGAAAAGATACATATACTGTTTTTTCTTTATTTTCAGGGCTAGGTTAGTGTTAGAATGTTGGTGGCTATAGATGCAGGGATTTTAGTTTTTGCATGGATTTCCACTTTAAGCTGGATACACACTATACAATTTTCTTCAGATTTTTTCATTTAGATTTACCAAAAACATTAAATATGAGGTCAAACCAAAACACTTTCAATTTGTAAGCAATCAGACAGACCCTTACACTACATGGTTGAAGGTAAATCTAAAGGAAATCAAACAACAAAAGTTGTATAATATGTATCCAGCTTTAGACTGACCATACATGTTCAATGTTCTTGTACAATTTTCCTTTAGATTTACCTTAAACTATGTAGTGTAAGGGCCTGCCTAATTGGAAACAATTGAACGTTGTTTAGTTTTGACCTCATATTATATGGTTTTTAGTAAATCTAAAGGAAAATTGTACAAGGAAACTGAATATGTATTGCTAGCCTTAAGCCTCGTACACACACGACGGGTTTTCCCGTCGGGAAAACTGCCAGGAGAGCTTTTGGCCGGGAAAACCGGGCTTGTGTATGCTTCCTCGCAGTTTTCCTGTCAGGAACTCAGACAGGAATCCCAAGTGAAAAGAGAGAACCTGCTCTCTATTTTCCCATCGGCATTCCCAGCAGCTTTTTTTTCCCGACAGATTTATTAATACTCTATGGGAAACACTGCGAGGCAGTGCCCATGGAGCATACACACAGCCGGGATTCCCGGCCAAAGCTCCATGGCAGTTTTCCTGCTGGGTTCTAGGTTTTCCCCTCGGATTTCATGGCAGACTTTTTACCGCCGTGAAAACTGAGCGTGTGTACATGGGTTTAGCGCCTGATTTGATTGTATGCAGAGCTACACCATATTTTGCACTCTCCAGTTTTAGTAAATGAACCCCCATGATACTTTACTTTCTTTACATCAAGAAGGATTGCTGAAAAAATCATAGAAACTGATGATACTAGACACTGAAGTCTGGTTGTTTTTTTGGTTTTATGGGGGGGGGGGGGGGGGCATGAAAGACTTCTGCAATGATTATAAAGTGAAGGGGGGCCCCAATGATCTGTCTGAATTGGCAGACTGCAATTTCAGAAGTTCTTCAACTGTTTTTGGGGGGGCATGAAAAAATGTGGGGGAGGCAGAGCGTAATCTCAGAAGTTCTTCAACTGTTTTTTGGGGGGGGGCATGAAAAATTTGGGGGAAGTAGAGCATAATTTCAGAAGTTCTTCAATTGTTTTTGAGGGGCGTGAAAAACATGGGGGGAGGAAGAGTGTAATTTCAGAAGTTCTTCAATTGTTTTTGAGGGGCATAAAAAAAATGGGGGGCGGCAGAGTGTAATTTCAGAAGTTCTTCAATTGTTTTTGAGGGGGGCCATGAAAAAATTTGGGGGAGGCAGAGTGTAATTTCAAATGTTCTTCAATTGTTTTTGGGGGGCATGAAAAATGGGGGAGGCAGAGTGTAATTTCAGAAGTTCTTCAATTGTTTTTTGGGGGGGCATGAAAAAATTGGGGGGAGGCCGAGTGTAATTTTGGGTATAAAGTGATGATACTAGAGTCTGCTTTTTTTTGGGGGGGGGGGGACACAAAAGACTCCTGCAATGATTGGAAGGTGGAGGGGAAGCCCCATGGATCTGTATGAGTTGGGGAGGCAGAGTACAATTTCAGAAGATCTTCTATTGTTTGTGTAATATTGGGTATAAAGTGACAATACTAGACACTGAAGTCTGCTTGTTTTTTTGTTTTCTGGGGGGGGGGGGGGCAAGAAATACTCCTGCAGGGATTGGGGATTGGAAGGTGGAGGGGGAGCCCCAAAGAGGCAGAGTGCAATTTCAGAAGATCTTCTATTGTTTTTGGGGGTGCATGAAAAAATTTGGGGGAGACAGAGCGTAATTTCAGAAGTTCTTTAATTGTTTTGGGGGGGGGGCATGAAAAAATTTGGGGGAGACAGAGCGTCATTTCAGAAGTTCTTCAATTGTTTTTGGGGGGCATGAAAACATTTGGGGGAGACAGAGTGTAATTTCAGAAGTTCTTCAATTGTTTTTTTGGGGGGGGGGCATGAAAAAATTGTGGGGGAGGCAGACTGTAATTTCAGAAGTTCTTCAATTGTTTTGGGGGGCATGGAAAAATTGGGGGAAGGCAGAGTGTAATTTCAGAAGTGTTTTAAATGTTTTTGGGGGGCATGAAAAAATTGGGGGGAGACAGAGTGTAATTTTGGGAATAAAGTGATGATACTAGACACTGAAGTCTGTTTACTTTTTGTTTTTTGGGGGGACACAAAAGACTCCTGCAATGATTGGAAGGTGGAGGGGAGCCCCATGGATCTGTCTGAGTTGGGGAGGGGGGGCAGAGTGTAATTTTGGGTATAAAGTGATAGTGCTTGTTTTTTTGTTTTCTGGGAGGACGACAAGATATACTCCTGCGGGGGAATGGAGGGTGGAGGAGGAGCCCCGTAGATCTGTCTAAATTGGGGGGGGGGGGCAGAGTGTAATTTTGGGTATAACGTGATGATACTAGACACTGAAGTCTGCTTGTTTTTTGTTTTGTTTTGGGGGGAACATAAAATACTTTAATACTCCTGCTGGGATTGGGTATTAGAAGGTGGAGTGGGAGCCCAATAGATCTGTCTGAGTTGAGGGGGGGGAGGGGGCAGAGTGTAATTTTGGGTATAAAGTGATGATACTAGACTAGACACTGAAGTCTGGTTGTTTTTTTTTTTTTATTTTTTTTTGGGGGGGGGGCATGAAAGACTCCTGCAATAATTGTGAGGTGGGTCTGTCTGAGTTGGTGGGGAGGGGGGGCAGAGTGTAACTTTGGGTATAAAGTGATGATACTAGACACTGCAGTCTGGTTGTTTTTTTGTTTTCTGGGGTGGAGGCATGAAAGACTCCTGCAATGATTGGAAGGTGGATCTGTCTGAGTTGGGGGGGGGGGGGCAGAGTGTAATTTTGGGTATAAAGTGATGATACTAGACACTGAAGTCTGCTTGTTTTTGTTTTCTGGGGGGGGGGGGCATGAAAAACTCCTGCAATGATTGGAAGGTGGATCTGTCTGAGTTGGGGGAATTCAGTGTGTAAGTTCTTGTATTGTTTTCTGGGGGGGGGGGCATGAAAGACTCCTGCAATGATTGGAAGGTGGATCTGTCTGAGTTGGGGGAATTCAGTGTGTAAGTTATTGTATTGTTTTCTGGGGGGGGGGGGCATTAAAGACTCCTGCAATGATTGGAAGGTGGATCTGTCTGGGTTGGGGGGGCAGAGTGTAATTTTGGGTATAAAGTGATGATACTAGACACTGAAGTCTGGATGTTTTTTTGTTTTCTGGGGGGTGGGGGTGAAAGACTCCTGCAATGATTGGAAGGTGGATCTGTCTGAGTTGGGGGAATTCAGTGTGTAAGTTCTTGTATTGTTTTCTGGGGGGGGGGCATGAAAGACTAGTGCAATGATTGGAAGGTGGATCTGTCTGGGTTGGGGGGGGGGGGGCAGAGTGTAATTTTGGGTATAAAGTGATGATACTAGACACTGAAGTCTGGATGTGTTTTTGTTTTCTGGGGGGTGGGGGTGAAAGACTCCTTCAATGATTGGAAGGTGGATCTGTCTGAGTTGGGGGAATTCGGTGTGTAAGTTCTTGTATTCTTTTCTGGAGGGGAGGGGGGGCAATGAAAGACTCCTGCAATGATTGGAAGGTGGATCTGTCTGAGTTGGGGGAATTCAGTGTGTAAGTTCTTGTATTGTTTTCTGGGGGGGGGGGGGGCATGAAAGACTAGTGCAATGATTGGAAGGTGGATCTGTCTGGGTTGGGGGGGGGGGGGGGCAGAGTGTAATTTTGGGTATAAAGTGATGATACTAGACACTGAAGTCTGGATGTGTTTTTGTTTTCTGGGGGGGGGGGGGGGGGGCATGAAAGACTCCTTCAATGATTAGAAGGTGAATCTGTCTGAGTTGGGGGAATTCAGTGTGTAAGTTATTGTAGTGTTTTCTGGGGGGACATGAAAAAAGGACCTTTGTCTTTTTTTATAAACTTGCATTTTCGGCTTCTATTTGTTATTTGTAACGTGGTGCGGTGTCAGGATTCCGAAGTATTCGGTTGCTATGGGGAGTTTGTATAGAAGGAGATTGCTGGGGGTGGGGGGGGCATTAGGAGGAAGAGGTGGGGGTGGGGAGGGCTCTGCAGACACCTGCACACCCAGACTCGTCCCCCCACCCGCGATCTTTGTGAATGGGGCGAAGAAATGAAAGTGTTCGCAGACAGGTGTGTTGCGATGTGAGAAGGGGTTAATCCTCCGTGGTAGTAGAGCGAAGTTTCAGCAGTGCAGTCAGGAGAGCCCCGTCCCCCCACTTCCTCCTCTCCTAGGCGTGTGTGACCTGTTGCTCCTGTTTGATGGGAGGAGGGGGCGTGGAGAAGCTCGGCTGCTATAGGTTGCCTGCGACGCTCGGCTCCCTCCCCTTTTCGCCACGCCCACGAAAAACTGAAGCCGAAGGGGGCTGCCCCTGCCTGGCATTCTGATTGGACGCCGCGAAGCCATTTATTCCCTGACAGCCCCCATCACATGGACGGTTGTCTATTAACTTGTTTCAAAAAAGTAGCAGGACTTGTCAAAGGCGCACGATGAAAAGTAGTTTGCTGGCTGTGTGAGAGGCAGCATTGGAGAGCGTTGGAGAGCAGAGCAGCGACAAAAATAAGAGCAGAGCAAATCATTTGGGGAGCAAAAGGAGAAGAAGAAGAAGTTGTGTTATTCTGGGGCACCCCCCCACACACACCAGCCGCCTGAATGTACAACATGATGGAGACCGAGCTCAAACCCGCCGCCCCCCAACAACCTTCCGGCGGGGGCAACTCCAACCAGTCGGCCGCCAACCAGAAAAACAGCCCGGACCGGGTGAAGAGACCCATGAACGCCTTCATGGTATGGTCCAGAGGGCAGAGGAGGAAGATGGCCCAGGAGAACCCTAAGATGCACAACTCTGAGATCAGTAAGAGGCTGGGGGCTGAATGGAAGCTCCTTTCCGAGGCCGAGAAGAGACCCTTTATTGATGAGGCCAAGAGGCTCCGAGCCCTCCACATGAAGGAACACCCGGATTATAAATACCGGCCCAGGAGGAAAACCAAAACCCTCATGAAGAAGGATAAGTACACCCTACCCGGGGGATTGCTAGCTCCTGGGGGCAACTCCCTGGGCTCAGGGGTCGGGGGCAGCCTAGGAGCTGGGGTCAACCAGAGGATGGACAGCTATGCCCACATGAACGGCTGGACCAACGGCGGCTACGGCATGATGCAAGAGCAGCTCGGTTACCCCCAACACCCGGGGCTCAATGCCCACAACGCCGCCCAGATGCAACCCATGCACCGCTACGACGTCAGCGCCCTCCAATACAACTCCATGAGTAGTTCTCAGTCCTACATGAACGGTTCACCTACCTACAGCATGTCCTACTCCCAACAAGGGGGCCCCGGTATGACCCTGGCTTCCATGGGCTCCGTGGTCAAGTCTGAATCCAGTTCCAGCCCGCCCGTGGTCACCTCGTCCTCCCACTCCAGGGCTCCTTGTCAAGCGGGGGACCTCCGGGACATGATCAGCATGTACCTACCTGGGGCAGAAGTGCCAGAGAACTCTGCCCAAAGCAGACTGCACATGTCCCAGCACTATCAGAGCGCCTCCGTACCGGGCACAACCATCAATGGCACGCTTCCTCTATCACACATGTGAAAAAAAAGCACAGCAAAAAAATAATAACTTTTATTAGAGTTTGGACTTTTTTTGGACTATTTTTGTACAGAGAAAAAAAATTGGGGAGGGGGTTAAAAAACCAAAAAAAAAAAAAAAAAAAAAAGAACTTGTAAAGTATCAGAGAAGGAAAAAAAATACAGAAACTTAAAAAAAAAAAAGTTCTAGGTAGGAACTTTTTTTTCCAGAATTATTTACCAATAATATTTAGAGCTAGTCTCAAGAAAAAAAAAGTGATGACAAAAACAAACAAAAAAAAATGTTTTATTATTTGCGAAGAACTTTTGTACAGTATTTATCAGATCAACAAAGGCGATCCAAGTGCTATTGTTTTTCCAAGCTGCGACTTTGCCAATCTTTTTACACTCATAGGTCAATGCAGCTTTTTGGGAAAGGGGGGAGGGGGGGTGAAGCTGCCCTGGGAACACTTTTCTTTTTTTTTCTTTTACGATTTGGACATTTTCATTCATGACAAAAAAAAAAGTAACAGGACAAAACCACATCCATAAAAAAAGCACACAAAATTGTGTACTTATATTATTATTTTTTATTTTTTATTATTGATTGTTAAACGCAGCCATTGACTCAAAACAGTTGTTAATTTATAATAGGCTGTTTTTTTTGTTTTTTTTCAAAGTCTTCATCCTGTTCAGATAAAAAAAAAAAAAATGAAACTACTGTGTTTAAAATATTTTCTTATGGTTTGTAAAATTTCTGTAAATTTATTGTGCTGATATTTTAAGTTTTTTTTTTTTTCTCTCTCATTTTCAGTAGATGTATTTTAAAAAAAGACTCGGCTCGGTTGTTGCCGAAAGTCCATGTATATATATATGAACTAATACCACTCTTATAACAGGTACATTTTCCCGCTTAAGTTTTTACTCCATTCTGCACAGTTTGAGATAAATAAATTTTTTTGAAATATGGAATCTGACATCACCTGAAGTGTTTGATTTATTTTGTTATTATTTTCTATCGATGGCTAGCACATAAAAAAAATGAATAGGGGGCTAGTTTAATGTTATTTAATTGTTATGGCAGAATGACAGTAGACATATACCTAGATAGGTCTGAAAATTAAGTCTACTGTTTCTATGAAATGGGGGGTCATTGCAGATAGTTTCACGTGGATGATGTCATGTTTTCTAATCAAATGCATTTTAATAGCAGAGTAATCTTAATGTGGTAACAATGATCAGATGACAAGAAGCCGGCATTAATGGAACGTCTATCTGCATACAAGGTAAATGTTGCTTTGACATTTGGTGATAAAGTGGATCAGTTGTAATGCACCCGTCAAGCTTCAGCTTCTACTTTGTATTTTCAAGGCAGAACAAAAGTTCTCTGTATTGAAAACAAATTGCGACTATTACAGCTGTTTTAATCCTATCTCTAAATTGCCAGCGGGGTCCAAAAAAAAAAAAAAAAACACACACACAAAAAAACTGGATAATATCTCCAGCTGATAACAGAGAAGCCTGGCCTGGGCCCTTATACAAGAAAGAAGCATCAGCCACGAGGTAGAGTTTTACTTTTAAAAGCTAAATTCATGATGATTTTCTTTTTTTGTTTTTATGTTTTTTTTTTTGTGTTTTTGTTTGTGTTTTTTTTTTTTAAACTGTTTATTATTATATGGCTTATCCATGCTTTGTCAATGCAACATTGTTCAAGCCACAGGGCTGCCTGTTCACTGACACTCTAGATACGTGAATTAATTTATGGAGTATTGATTAGGAGATAGCGCTTCTGGTCACTTGTTATGGTTTTGTCATTGTAGGCGGATAGAGATAACAAATAATCAATATTTAAAGGAAATCTGTTGTCAAAGTTTTTCTATTAGATCACTATTTTTATATGTTCGTCCTGAATAGGCTTAGAAGTGTTAAATAGAGTTTGTGGTCTTTTTGTACTTTAATTCATCTAACCTACATTTAAATTAATCTTAAGCAAATAAGGTTTAGTAGGCCAGCAGAATTCAGAGTAATGACTGATTTTTGTGCATTATGGGCTTAGCATCGTTTGAATGGAAATGTGCGACATTTGACAACTTGGGCTGTATTGGAAGGAGGGCATTCTGAGAGGGTTTAGTTCCCTAGTTGGCAAGCCATTATAGGGTGGAACTGTCTCTTTGTCAGGCCTGCCTTTATATAAAAGGTGTTCATAGATTACCTATATAGATCGTAAGCTCTATAGACAAACAAATGATTTATGGCATGCAAAAACACTAGCCCTTTTGGTAATGCATGTTTGGCAAAGCAGAAAAGCTCAGTTTGGTGTAGTATGATAAATAGGACTGTTTACTGTTAGTATTATTACTACAGTTATACTTATATCATTTCTGTTGTGTAAGTGATAAACAGTGCACAGGGAAATGTAAATAGTAAAATAAAGTTTAATAGATGTGTAATATATATATATATATATATATATATATATATATATATATATATATATATATATATATATATATATATATGAAGATGAAGATGAATACATATATTTAATGCTATTACACATACATCATATATATATATATATATATATATATATATATATATATATATATATATATATATATTATATATAATATGAAGAAATATAGAATCTGTATGTATATATTTTTGAAACAGAGTTTTATATCTATCTATATATATATATATATATATAGATAGATAGATAGATAGATAGATAGATAGATAGATAGACATTAAAACTGAATTTATATATATATGTATATATATTTTCTTTACACATAGAGACGCATATTAGTCTTTAATTTACATGTCTCCAAGATGCTTGGCTTTTCCTCCAGCATGGTCGTTGGGGCTGGCAGCCCTGGTTGGGTTGAGAGTAATGTCTCACTAACCTTACATAATGTTTAGATGAATCCATTGATGAGATTAAAGTTTCCCATGTGAATTTTTGAAGCAGAGTGGTAAAATATTTTGTCGTATAGGGGAGTAGATTAGCAGGCATCCTTGCCAAGGCAGACTAAACTGGTAATACATACAGTCTCTGGGGAAGGCAGCTCACATTAACTGCTAAATGAATATTTGACAAGGGCTCACTGTGAGGCATTATTACTACAAACGCGTCCCTACTGGACTTTCAAAGGGTCAGAGGGCATCGGTTCAATTAATTATTTATACCGCTTGTTCTTGCACGGCGTTATCCTGCAATTGACATGTTCTTACAGTTGGAGCTCTCTGGAGATCTAGAATTCTAGATATGAAATAATAAAAAGAGAGGAGATGGATGGTTGAGGCACATAGGCTCTAGAAATAAATTGCTTTGATTTGATGGTTATCTTTATTATTAGCTAGTAAAAAATAGATACATTTAGATATAGATAGATAGATAGATAGATAGATAGATAGATAGATAGATAGATAGATAGATAGATAGATTGTTATAGAATATTTAGGCTGGCCCAGGGAATTTGTACTTGGCAATAACTACATCAGGTTCAGGAGAAATTTCAGTTGTGAATAACTTTAATGTCTTGCCTATCTGAAACTATCTAGGCTAACCTAAAATGTGCCTCATTAGGTCGTAGAAATTAGATAAACTAGGATAGATAGATAGATATTTTTTTAGAAGAGGCATATTTAGAATGGCCCAGTAAATTTGTGATTGACATGCATTTAATCAGATCCAGTAGACATTTCTGTTGTATTGGCTATTTGAAACGGTCCTAAATTAGCTAGAGGCCCATACCAAAAATGACCCATTTATATTGTAGAACTTGGATAAATAGATAGATAGATAGATAGATAGATAGATAGATAGATAGATAGATAGATAGATAGATAGATAGATAGATAGATAGATAAAGAGTCATGTCTGGCCCAGCGAATTTGTACTTGACAGTCATCTGATCAGGTCCAGGAGAAATTTCAGTTGCTTTCAAGAAGTGAATTTATTGCTATTCCTAACTATCCTAAATGACCTATAATGCAACCTAAAACTATCACTTGAGAATATAGAATTTATATAAAATACCGGTGAGAGTTTGTCAGTTTTGTACATGCATGTTAATACTTAAGAACTAAAGTTCTTTACGAAAAAAAAGGGGAGATAGATAGATAGATAGATAGATAGATAGATAGATAGATAGAGTCATAGACTGGTCCAGCAAATTTGTGCTCGACAATTATCTATTCCATTGCATGAGAAATTTCAATTGTTGTGAATAATTTTCTTTGCATTAGCTATCTGAAATTATCCCAAATTAGCTATAGGCCAACCTAAAAACTACCCCTTTAGTAAACAGCCCCTAGTTATCTATATAACCATCATTTACAATTGTAGTTAGATGTCGGGAAGGTGTAATTACCCACCACTTTAGTCTTTGAAGCTTAAATAACATTTTATGGGCTGCTTGTTCTCCGCCATTAATATAAGAGATGGTCGCCTTGGGCGGAGGGCTCTAGCGCCTAGCCGCCAGCTGTTGTATCAGCACCTAAGGCCAGTAATAACATGGGTGATCTTCTCCCAAATATCCACATAAACGGCCCGCCACACTTTCCTTTTGCTTAGCTTCTTTTTATATTTAACATTGAAATGGCTTGTGTGTTGACAAACGATCCGGCCTTTTCATTTGGGATGCCTTCTTTCTTGTTGGAGATAAAGGATTTACAATAGGGGATCTGGCGTGGTGTTTTGGCTCATTTTGTTGCCGGAAAAGATTTGGCTAGGGTGAGGGTTGCTATTAAAGTCAATAAGCCGTGCTTGTATACCGTATATACAGTGGTGTGCTGCGGCCTGGATGGCAATCATATACCTATATACACTACTATGATTTTTTGCCGTAGGTAATTATGTTAAAGGGCAATGGTAGAAAATAATTAGATCCAAACATCACAGGTGTTTAATATATCAATAAATGCCAGACTTATATGACTTCTAGCTGTGTGGGTATATAGATTCTCTGGTAATGTCTTATACCTCCAGTGGTTTCTAGGTGAGTTTAGTCCCATCTGCGTCCAGGAAGATTGGTCCAGCACTAAGATCCTAAACTCAACAGAGGACCAGTGCTTGTGACGTCACCAGGCCTTAGACTTCCAGTCTTCCCACACATAAATCTGTCTGGTAATTTCGCACAAATCCTACAGGATGCCCAATAACAAGTCATGATCAGAAGAAAAAAACTCAAATTGCAATCCTTTTCTTCCAAAAACGTGATGTTATCATATGATGAAAATTCAGGTATCACTTTTGAATAATAAAAAAAAAAAAAATATATATATATATATATATACCTTCTTCTATTCTAAGCTTTTGTTTTTTGCTCTTCAGTATGAATAACTATTGGCCTGGCAGAGTATAAAACGTGTGACTTGGCGTTAAAGTATAGAGTGCTGCAAATACCAATTCTCCTATAGACTGTGTTTAGGGGACAAAGTTCACCCCAAATTGCCCCTTCATGGAGTTTGGAAGAAAGCGATGTGTCCTTCCTTATTCTCGAAGAATTACGTTTTTTCTAAGCTCTTACAAATTGCAAAATTGTAGAAGACAGAGCAACAATGAATGTATTAGAGGGAGCAGTGTATTCCTCGAGAGACCCTTATCATCTAGCAGCAGACCGACTGATCCCCCTGCTTTATGCTAATACACCGCATGACGTCACACCCTTCTTTTAGGGGGGGAATTAGTCTGGAAATTATTTTATACATTATTTCTGGCATTGTCTTTCGGATGGATTGTGCTATTTCGAGGGCTGAATAAATATATATATATATATATAATATATATATATATATATATATATATATATATATATATATATATATATATATATATATATAGATAAAGATATATCGGTATATATATATATAGATATAGCCATTCGCTTTGTGTATTCGTTTTCCTAAAAATGATTGACTAAAGATCCACCGGATTTTCTTCTGAGAGATGAAAGGAAACAAATTCACAGAAAATAGAAGTGCCCCCCATTTGTCTGGATGCTGGAAGCTCAGGTTGGGTAGGGTGACGCACCTTTAGTAAATAACTCCGAGAACATCACTTCCCTTTTCATTTGTGTTTTGAGAACTGTAGATTTTTTTTTTTATCTTGTGTTTTCTGCTAATGTCAGGCGCACATTGTTCTCCTGTATGTGTTCTGTACATTGTGTATTAGTGGAAGTCAACAGGTCCAGTAATGAAAGAAAAGCTGCAGTATTAGTAAATGGACTGATAGCTACATGGGAGCATTCCATACCATGGGGGATATCCAGGGGGGGGGGGGGGGGGGGATTCAGCACATTGTAACTATTTGTGTGTAGTCTTGGCGTAAGAAGAAGAAAAAAAGAAAGCATTGAGGTTCAGATTTTTTCAAGGGCATAGGGGAAAGCAGTCTGTGGATGTTCTTATTCGATGTATGTTCATTTGTATACTTCACCGATATTTATCGCCAGGCCGGACACCTAGATACAAGTATCCTAAAGAAGATTACATATAGTAACATGGTTGTGTGCCAGGACATTTCACATTACTATCATAATTATCACTTCAATTTACAGCTTACTTTCTTTCTTTCCTAGCTCCATGCACACTGCCTTAAAAATCGCTGCTTCTACAAGAGTTGTGCATTTTGCTAGTTGAAGCAGCTCAATGTTATCCTTTGTGTCAGTTTAGAGGCATATTTGTATACATTTGTTTGCTTTTCTGACTGGAGCTTTCTGTCAGAAAAAAACAAAACCTCTAAACTCTCCAAAACTCACCTAAACTGTACAAAAACGCGTTATATGAGCGTTTTTGGTCCTGCCAAGGGAACTGGTGTGAGTGTGTGTGTGTGTGTGTGTGTGTGTGTTTAAGCCCAGTGTGCTTGGAGCCAAAGGAATATGAATTATTTATTTTTTCCTCTCTTTTATTTCTCTAAAAATAGAAATATTAATTCTTTACATGTGCATGTTTCTCTTTCTTTCTTTCTCTCTTTCTTTCTTTCTTTCTTTCTTTCTTTCTTTCTTTCTTTCTTTCTTTCTTTCTTTCTTTCTTTCTTTCTTCCTCTCTCTTTCTCCCTATCTTTTTTTAATAAATCTTCTCTTCTCTCTCTTTCTCTCTCCATATTTCTTTCTTTCTTCCATTTTCTCTAACTTTCTCTCTCTTTTTCTTTCTATCCTTTTTCTTTCTTTCTTTCTTTCTTTCTTTCTTTCTTTCTTTCTTTCTTTCTTTCTTTCTTTCTTTCTTTCTTTCTTTCTTTCTTTCTTTCTCTTTCTATCTTTTTTTATCATTCTTTCTCTCTCTTTCTCCCTATCTTTTTTTAATACATCTTCTCTTCTCTCTCTTTCTCTCTCCATATTTCTTTCTTTCTTCCATTTTCTCTTACTTTCTCTCTCTTTTTCTTTCTATCCTTTTTTTTCTTTCTTTCTTTCTTTCTTTCTTTCTTTCTTTCTTTCTTTCTTTCTTTCTTTCTTTCTTTCTTTCTTTCTTTCTTTCTTTCTTTCTTTCTTCCTCTCTTCTATCTATCTATCTATCTATCTATCTATCTATCTATCTATCTATCTATCTATCTATCTATCTATCTATCTATCTATCTATCTATCTATCTGTCTATCTGTCTGTCTGTCTGTCTGTCTGTCTGTCTGTCTGTCTGTCTGACTGTCTGTCCTGTGTGGTTGTGTGTCAGAGCATTTAACATCAGAACCCCCATGCGAGAAATGATTTCCCTATCCCAAAAATGTGGATATATATATTTTTTTTTTTTATTTTCTTTCTCAAAGTTGGACACAAAGTAGTAGCACGGGAAAGTCAATTAATTATAATGTAATTGCTATTGAATGATGATTTGCCTTATAATGTCTTAAATCTACATCTGGGGGATTTAAAACACCCACCCACACAATAACACACACCCACACAATGACACACATACACACACACACACTTACTAAACCTGGTGCACTCAGAATCTAGTGCAGCTGTGTGTGTATGGTAGCCAATCAACTTCTAACTTCAACTTGTTCATTTAAGATTTGACAATAGAACCTGTAAGCTGATTGGTTTCTATGCAGAGCTGCACGAGCTTTGCACACTTACATTTTAGCAAATAACACACACACACACACACACACATTCTTTGGACACGACTAACTTAAAACAAATTTCTTAGAACTTTATCGTTTACAAAAGTTTATTAGAAAGTTGTGACAATACAGAGTCATGCAAAACAGAAATAGCATTGTTTCAAGAATAAAGTACAGCAAAATGAAACCGTTCCTTTGAGGGGAACAGGTCAAAATAATATTGCATTGGGAAGTATGTGGAAGTACAGATATAAAAGGCAATCACAATAAAAATATATATAATAAGCCAGTGCCACTGCAGATAAAGGAATATAACTCCTAACATCCAATCACATTTTAGCTTACGGTTGCCAGGCCCGTAGTTGCCATGGGTTACTGTAGTTGTCAGTGGCTTAGTGACTACATTTGAAGGAGATGTTGTTCATTTTCAGCAAAATGTTTTAATGAGCCCATTATGTGGATACTGGTGGATTGGGGAGAGCGATCCCCCAATAATCCTAAAGTCTGTGTGATTGTGGGATGAAAAGCAGGATGAAATGGGATGAATTGAGTCCTGTCAGAGATGTCTCTTCTCCTTGAACAGTGTGTACTGGTGAATGCCAGGAGCTGGGTTATCCAGTGCAGGTGCAGTGCTGCTGGGGGATGGGAAAGGAGGGAGGGGGGTCTGTGTGTTCAGCCAAAAAAGCACATTCTCCACAATAGACCACACACTGCCAGCCAGCATGGCATCAACTCACACTCTCATAGTTTTTTTTCCACCCTCTTACACAGTTCCCAGTTCACAAAGTGGCTATACAGTGCCACCAGCAAGGGTCCTTTAATGAACATTTGTCACTTGTATGACACACAATTTCTGTCAGTCCTGTATATGAAAGGGAAAGAAAACTCCTTACAGCAATAGACCTCTTATTAAATCATTTCTTTCTTTCTTTTTTTTTACCCTTTTTTAAATATATATATTTTTTCGGATGCATCAACATTCGTACATTTATAAAGGACCCGATTATAGATTGTAAGCTTTCAGGAGCAGGCCCTCCTAGAGCAGGCCCTCCTAATGCTCTTATATTGAAATATATTGTTGCTCTACTGTCTGCCTTTTTATTGTAAAGGGCTGCAAAAACAGTTGGTGCTATAAAAATCCTAAATAATATTAATAATAATAATAATAATAATATTTAGCCAATTATATGTAACAAATAATTTATTATTTGTTTTAGAATTCATCATTTGCCTATACGTGGAAGTTCACTAACCTAAGCTTAATAAAAAAGAGAATATTGGCCATTTGGCAAGCACAATCCCAGATGTGCCACCACTCGGATCAGTCCCTATAGTTGAGGTAGGGGTAGGATTGCTTAATAGAGTTTTCTTCTTGTCATTGTCGCCTGAGTGCAGGCCTGGGAGTCCTGGAGCAGATTAGTACTGTGCCTGGATCTGCTGGAGCATTGCACTGCGCAAATTGCTTCTTGTTTGCTTATAAAAAGCCATGTAACCGGAAAAAAGTTTTATCACAGCACAAACGGCATTGCCTAGACCGGTGTCTACTTAACCGCAGACCGTTAAGCAGGAAAAAAAAGATGACAACCAGGAATTATTGTTTTGCTATTTTCTGCATCACAGTAAGTTGACTTTTATGACATTGTAAAAAAAAAAAAAAAAAAAAAAACTTGACAGGGACTTATAAAAGAAGATACAGCTTCATCAGTAGACTTGGCTGGATTGTGGTTGGAAATATTCATATTTTCTATGTTTTAGGGGGTGGGGGTAGATCTGGGATGCAGGGTGTGGGACACCTCAATGGGCTGATTACGGTGTGTAGTGCAGTGTCTCCCAATTCTAGCTATGGAGAGCACTATTGTGTGACGAGGACTTGTGCTCACCAACCTCTATAGCTTCAGCTTGGCTTTGGCCCCTCTTCCTTTGTGCGCCTCGTGTACAGACCCCTAATTAATCCCTGTGATTAATGCATGCTTTCTTCCCATTGGGGAGTCACTACCTTCCTTCCTAAAATATCCATATCCACAAAAATAGTGACCTGCTAAATCTGCCAAAATCAGCACTATTTTTTTTTTTTTTTTTTTTGTCATGACATTTAAACAGTGTGTGGATTACGGCATTCGTTTTTTGTTTTTTGTTTCTGGCAAATTATTCCAATTTCAGTAATATATTACCATTCTCAACATTCTTTGCCTTGTGTTTGTTCTTTAGCAGACAAATAAAATAGCAGCGACACATCAGGGCTACTAATTCGAGTTAATATGATCTTTATGGCAATATAAGAGCGGATAATTGGCCTATTTTTCTGAACAACAATGTAATTCACAATAGCTTTATTATTTAATAACTTCAACCCTTGGCTGGGAGGGCTCCGGCAGGGAAGACCTTTTCTCTGTAGCTGAAGTTGTTGGGGAAGAACAATAGCAATGTAATTGTAGAGATTTGTGAGGATGACTTGTGGAAATGAACTGTTTAGATATGGAAGGTCCCTTGGATGTGTGCACTTTTGCCTAGACCCCCCCCCCCCCTCCCTAACCCCCCACCAGCGTACACATCGTGGGATTTATGGAGAATTCTGTTGTGTTCAGTGCCTAGCAACCGCCTGGATCTTCCCAGACTCCATCCACTCCACAAGCATCAACTGCGCTCTGCCATGTCAGCGCTATAAGAGAAATATACATTTATATTCCTATCAATCTCTAAGAAATCATTTCTACTAGCATGTGTGATTTTCTAAAGAACTTTTTTTTATAATGCCTTCTGTGTCAGTATCGCAATTAAGCTTATTTACTAAAGAAGTGGACAATGTTCACCCCATAAATTGTGTAAATCTACACTTCAATTAACCAATTGTGTGCAGAGTTGCACCTAAACTTGCACCTGATTGGATAATCGAAGTGAAGACTCACACAACTTTTTGAATGAACATTCTCAACAAGTAAATCTGCCTTCCTAACTACTTTGAAATAATTTGCGGCTAAAAGATTCTTTTTTTTAACATTATCTATCTATCTATCTATCTATCTATCTATCTATCTATCTATCTATCTATCTATCTATCTATCTATCTATCTATCTATCTATCTATCTATCTATCTATCTATCTATCTATCTATCTATCTATCTATCTATCTATCTATCTATCTATCTATCTATCTATCTATCTATCTATATCACACACACATAAATATATATCATCTCTATCTATCTATCTATCTATCTATCTATCTATCTATCTATCTATCTACCTACCTACCTATCTATCTATCTATCTATCTATCTATCTATCTATCTATCTATCTATCTATCTATCTATCTATCTATCTATCTATCTATCTATATCACACACACATAAATATATATCATCTCTATCTATCTATCTATCTATCTATCTATCTATCTATCTATCTATCTATCTATCTATCTATCTATCTATCTATCTATCTATCTATATCACACACACATAAATATATATCATCTCTATCTATCTATCTATCTATCTATCTATCTATCTATCTATCTATCTATCTATCTATCTATCTATCTATCACACACATACATATATTTAATCTATCTATCTATCTATCTATCTATCTATCTATCTATCTATCTATCTATCTATCTATCTATCTATCTATCTATCTATCACACACATAAATATATTTAATATCTATCTATCTATCTATCTATCTATCTATCTATCTATCTATCTATCTATCTATCTATCTATCTATCTATCTATCTATCTATATATCTATCTCACACACACATAAATAGATTTAATCTATCTATCTATCTATCTATCTATCTATCTATCTATCTATCTATCTATCTATCTATCTATCT